>CM055971.1:51882500-52482500 GCA_029531755.1 Holothuria leucospilota
ACAAAAGCTTCCTATAGTAAGCTAGAAAGTTGCTTGTTGACTCTTTCCAAAGAATAATGTCTGTGCAACCTGCTGAAATTTCAGTACTGGACAATAAACAGGGTTGTAAGACTAACTGTGATATGCACAAGACCAATATGAGAGTGGCTAATAAATCTGGAGTAACACGTTGATTGTGACCTGCATGCTTTTGTGTTTATCAAAAAACTGTGACTAATATTTAGCTGTCCTGGCCAGTGAAACATCTTTTAATGCCCACATCATTAGATTTTAGTCCTGAACTTTTCCATGCAACTGCACTTTGGATTTGTATGTGGACACTTCTGTGCACCTCTAAAAATTTTGATGCTCCCCCAATGTATATTTTTGTTTCATCCTCTGACCTATGCTGATTGAAATGACATTTTTCAGCTTTTCATGTTCCTTATAATACAAGTCGACTAGACAAAAGGCTCACTGGACTAAGTTCACTACGCTGATCATTCCTAATAGATTTCAGTGTAATGGACATGCAGACTACTGGATCTTTGGTCTAATGGGCTTTTGCCCATAATTTGTGCATGCATGTTAACCATAAATGCATAAACCATAAAAGGTACCTGTTACATGGCCCCTCACCAACTTGGGTGGAAGCTGGTCTTCTACAAGGGTACCAGACTTTAAAACAGACCAGGCCTGAAGAGTGAATATGTCTGCACTTCCACATGGGGCAAAGGAACCAAAGAGAGAAGTCCACTTTCAGTCACATAGGGACCGATCAATCCATCATATCTGTAGTTCAAAAAGATTTATAAAGCACAGTCAAGATGTAAAGATTCTGAACTTTAATATGGAATATGAAGCAGTGTTCGCGCTAAGGTGAATCCCGCACAAAAATAAATCTTATGCGGGAAAATCCCGCACACTTTTCTGCAGCTGAGATCATAACTACAGTTTATCATATACAATTATAAATCCCTCCCAAAAAAATTCTAGAGAGGGAATTCCCTCCCAGGTTCAATTCCTTAGTGCGAACACTGATATGAAGGCACTTAACTTTGGGATTATATTAAACACCTGACCACAAGAAATCAGGTTAGAAAATTCACGTTGTTGAGACCTTAAATTAAGTAAAATTCTATAGCCTCTGCTCCAACAATGTGAGCCTATTCAGACTTCATAACCAAGTAAGCATAATTCCACTAGAGTAGAGACTGCATCATATGAGTCTTTGCAACTTTCTTCTGCCATTTTATTTGGCAAAGGTATTCTGCAGTAACTGATGTGCAAGTCCTACATTGCTGATAGTTGGCAAGGACCACTTTTGGAAATGATGCAGTTGGAAAGGGGGGGGGGAACGAAAGTGCCTAATACACTCTCCCAGAAACTCTGCCAGAGTAGTTATAAACTTCAGGGCATAAGAATGAAGCACCATTCTTTTACCTTCAAATACTATTTTGTAATGCATTAAACAGATCAGAATTCCAATTTGTAACGTTAATACAGTCACATCCAGAATCTGTTATAATGCACTGCATTTGAAGTTATTGTTTAAAGACATTTTTCAGGGGCTTTTCACAAGGGTCCCATGTGAAAGAGAAAAAAAATTCAGTTCATACCCTTTGAACCCTGCACTGTAGCAGTACTCTTTTCCGAACTCGAATTATCTAATATTAAAGACTACTTATTTTTGTCCAAAAATACCTCCAGTGCTCATCAAGGTCACAGAATGTTATGTTAACTGGGCACATTGCCTCAAATTTCTTTTGTTTTCCTTTATAACTGAATGCCCTGTTGTCCTTAAAATTTGATACTGTTGGAATGTTTGGATATCTTTCCATGTAGGTTTAGCATAAATCTACACCATATGTACGGCATAACAATCAAAGCTGCTAAATATTCCCTACCACACTGTCAATTTCATAAAGAAATTCAATGCTTTGTGAAATTAATATGTTGTGATGACATCACAGATTTCCCATAATGCACTTTATCTTGAGAAAAAATTGCATTTCTTTGAAAATTAGCATCTTCCAAACGCTCCAAGCTATTGAGATGCGGTTTTCACCTAAAAGAGAAAAATTTTCTGCATTTTTTAAAGTCATCGATTTTTCGTCACTGGCAAATTCCTGTAAGTTGGGAAGGGATTGGAAAATCTGGGGCTTAAACTCCTCCCCTCATACCCCCCCCCTCCCCCCCAAAAAAGAAAGAGTCACTGTGCTGTAAAGTGATGGGCCACTTAAAACTGCAGAGGCTTTTGCTTTTCTTCCGAAATTGAATTTTGTACTCACATCACCTCAGGAAATGTGAATCCTGCTTTGGTACAAGTTGTCATCATATATCCAAGTTGCTCCATCATATGGTAATAATTAACACACTCATAACATTTGTACACACAATGCAGAACCACCTGGCACAATAAACAAAAACAAAATTTGGTATTATTGAATTCATCATTGACAGTTGTCATGAGAACACTAACATGAGCTAAGTTTTTTTTTCTTTTTCTTTTTTGTTTCTAAGGCAGGACTTAATTGAAACAGGGTATGTTCAAGTAATACCACCTGCACATTTCAGAGCAGATAATCATATCAACTCACTTGGACCATCAGGGCTTCCATTAGATTTTCTCCCGTTGAGGTCCTCAAACCCATGCATACAGTCGTGTGCTGGTCCCAGCTTAAAATTGAGGGTCCTTGATCAGCCAGGCCCTCCATCTGAAACTCACTCATTTCAGTTAATTGCAACATCATGCAACAGTTGATTACTTGTGTGACTTTAGTATATGAACAGAAGGCTACCTTACATGGTAACATGGTATGTGCCGTAGTATGATACAGGAATGAAACACAGTGAAAGTGCATTCAAGCATAGCCATGACCTCTGCTAATAACCCACATGACCTTTAATCCCCAAAATGACACAATTCTTTCTCAAACCACAGAGCATCCACATATACCAGGTATGAATCCATGCAAACTTTCTTCCTCGAAATATTGTGTTAAGGTGAATTCAGGATTTGACCTGGCCCCAGATGACCTTTAACCTCCACCAGGAAATATATTCAGATCTTCCTCTCACAAGTACGACATTAACTGAAGCTTTCTACCTTGAAATATCATGTTAAGAAGGTTTTTCAGAATTTGACCTCCAGTGACCCAAGATGACCTCTACCAAAAATGTGCAGATCTTTTTCTAACCATGAGGTATCCGCATACCTGGTATGAAATCTATCCAAGCTTTCTACCTTAAAATACCTTGTTAATAAGGTATTCAGATTTTGACCTGCGGAGATGATGACCCCTGATGACCAGCTTTGACCTCCACAAAAAAAGATACTGATCTTACTCTCACTATGAGGTATTCACGTATACTAGGTATTAAATCTATCTAAATTTTCTAACTTGAAATATCATGTTAACATTTTCACAGTTAGACCCCTGGTGAACACAGATGACCTTTGACCTCGATTCACAAACAGCAATAGGGTTTTCCTCTCATTATATGGGGCATCTATTGTACCATGTATGATTACTGTCAGTCCTCCTTCTTGAGGTACCATGTTTACAAGTTGAGGGTCACAAGCTCTAACACATATCCATACACATACACACACCATCATGCGAATGTATTTCTCTTATCATAGAAACTACAAATTGGTTGCCTAAGAGTTATTCAAACATTTATAGGCCTAGGGGCAGGGTTCTCTAGATTGGAGATTCACTAGACCAAAGATCATAGTTCCAAACTAAATCCTAACACTAACCACAATCCTTATACTAACACTAACCTGCTCAAGGCTGATCCTTTCCTTAAATTTTAACATTATTTTGTATCTACCTCCAATCCTTACCTGCAGTAGATTGTCACTCAAGTAGATCTTCACTCTTGCAAACCTTCGATCTTGTGAACCTTCAGTCTAGTAGGTATTCCCCAGGCCTATGCTATAGCCTATGCCAGAGAAAGGAAGAAAGGCCAGGCTTTGGTAGGCAACCCTAAAGTCAGAAGAGAGAGAGAGAAAAAAAATCAAACCTGATGTTACGGTCTTCAAAAGTTTAGACCTAGCACTGACAAAGTCCTTGAACAAGACAGTAAACTACAGTATGTTCACTGCAGAACCTGCTCCACACCAGAGTATTGTGTAACAGTGTAGCCTACAATTAGCAAAATGTCCCATTCAAGGACTAGCCTTGGCTAGGCTTGCCCAACTGATGTGTGCTAGCTGGCCTATGCTATAGCTTGTTGACCTGATTTGCCTAATGTCAGGGCTCAATTACGACTCACAAAAATGGCTAGCAGCTAAGTTACATTGGCTTGGTTACTGCATGCTTCTAGGCCTTGGCTACATAGGCCTACAAATATTAGAGGTTAGACTAATGTTAGGCAAAACAAACATCTGGCCTAGGCCTAAGCTTTGTTTTACAGAAATTCACAGTCAAGTTAGGCATATAACGTTTAAGACATAGGCCTTGGCAAGAACAATGAGCAAGGGAAGTTAAATATAAACTGAACAAAAAGATAATCGAAAAGTTAAGAATTTTGCCATTACAAATTTCATTTTCCAAGGCCTATGCTAGCCTAGGCCTAGGTATCATTTATTTGTTTCTTTCAAGTGCAGTTACAATTTCAACTAAATAGCCTAGGGCCTAGCCTAGGCAGTTACAAAGTGAAAGAGAGTGCACTAGCCTAGGGCCTAAGTTAGGCCTAGGCCTAGAACTTACAGTAAGCCAGGGGACTTGTCCAGAATGCATTCCCAAATTCCCTAAATAGGCTTAGCCTAGGCCTAGCGTAGAGGCTAATAACAATATCACAGCCTAAGGACTAATGTTAATTCAATAAACAGGCCTAAGAAACAAAAAAAAAAAAAAAACATAACCTAGCCTAGGCCTAACTACAGGCCTAACAGTTAGGCCCTAGGCTAGGCTAAGAAAATTCCACCTTGACACCCTTAGGCCTATGCCAAAAAAAAACTTGCCTAGGCTAACATGTAACAGATTGCAGTAGGCTAGCTTAATTTTTAGGCCTAGCCTAACGTTAGCCTCGGCCTATTTAGGCCCTATGTATGTTAGGATAGGCCCTACCTTTATCTTAATGTAGCCTAACGTTAACGTTTGGCCTAGCCTATGCCAGGTATGCCTAGGCTAGCCTAACGTTAGGTGACTAAGGCGGGCTAGGGGCCTATTCATACGTAGGCCCTAGCCTAGCCTACTTTAAGTATGGCTACGCCTAACGTTAGGGCCTTGACTAGTCCCTCATTAAAGCCTAGGCACACGATGTAGCCTAGGCCTACACCGTACACGGTCCTTACAACGACCCACTGAAACCCTCAGGGCTCTTCGACCAACACGTGCTGGTCGAAATTGATTTTCTTGTTTTAGCAAAGCTATGGCCTAAAGTCTTAATTTACTACCGTAACGTTTCTTTTCCAAATCTTACACTAGTACTGATGTGATTTTTGATCACGTGAAACCTCTGAAAACATCCGAAAATTTGAAATAAAAATCGCCAACTTTGCCACTTCGTAAAATTCACTGTAGCCTAACTTAGGCCTAGCTGTTCGAAATTATTTGTTGATATCCTTGCCGTGTACGTGCGTAACACTGTGACGTCACATACAACATTTTGATTACTGTAGATCCTATACATATACATGGCAATTGCCTCTACAAATAGTCCATACTGACGTAAAAATGTAGCTATTAGCATACTGATGTAAACAAAGTTCCGTACGTAGTCGCCCAGCAAATTTTAGGCGCGAAAAAGTTGTTGATTTCACTTTAAATTTTTGGCTCCTTCCAGAAGATTTAAGTGATAAAAAACAACTGTAATACTCCTGTTAGATCTAGAGAAGAAAACTAATGGTAGTAAACTAAGATTTTATGTCCAGAATGTTCTGCGAGAAGTAAGTCAATTTCATCCATCATGCAGACACCCGATCACCGGCTCGGCAAACCACAGTCCTTTACTATAGGCCTAACGTTAATGATGACTATCATGAAGTTAACGTTACTTAGCCTTCCCGAAAAGGTCGAATCCTGAACTAAATATTTCAAAGAATTAGCTACATGTTCAAACAAACATTTTACCTGGTTACCCCTATAGCTCAGAGTCCGATTCTGCCATCAAGTCAACTTCGGGATTCTTTTAATTTCCTCAACTTGAACTTTACAGATTTAGCCTAAAACTTTACTGCCACGCGACTTCAAGCTCCGGGTGCGGTACGTCCACATATATGCACACTGCATGCAGTGCGTGATATTCAATATACTTTATACTTACTGCGCCTGCGCTGTGCTGCAGATATATTCGTCCGTTCACGCTACGGCCAGATGGTTGAAACGATGTACACAATAACCTATACACGTACGTCTACGTACGTTGAAACTCACAAAATAGTGTTACTGGGCTTGTTGCGCGCCCTTACAGTTTCGGAAACTTGCCAATGCAGTTTACGTACACACTAAGAACAATCATCACAGATAGTACATTACATACCATGTTGTGTTCCACGGACCTTGTGTTCCACGGACCATGTTTTCCACTTTTCTTGTAATGTGGAAACTTTCTTTCCTTCTCGGGTAAAAATGATGTCAAGAAAACCCGATCGTTTGAAGTACTGTGTATTAGTCAAGACAAACGGATTGCAGCTTTTTCCCTACCAATACAAATATAACGCAGGAATCTTTGTTGCAAATTTTAGGAAACAACCACGCATTTTACAGAATTCTTTTCTTTTAGGTGTGGAAGCACAGGTACGAGCTCCTATGAGTCGGCTTTGCCATTGAAACTTTTCAGTATGACGTCATGCACGCAATGCTATACTATACTGTACAGTGCAGTGTGCGATGCCAAAACAATGCATCGTTGGGGCACACAGTGTCGATCGAGTGAAGGAAACTTACTATTACAATTTTCCTACCCTTCTAGAGCACGGTAAGATGTCGCGCCAAATCAGCAAACAGTGTGGACAGGGAAAGGAATTTCTAACAGCTTGCCAGATTTGGGAGAAACATCCCACAATCTTGTTTTAAATTCTTGAATCGAGATACGAGTGCGTTTACCCTCATTATGTAATAGCCTAGGCCTAACGTTAGGATAGCGAAAAACCTAACGTTAATGTTAATTTCACCACCTGTAATAAGGTAGCCTAGCCTAACGTGATGGGCTTCGTGCCAAAAAATAACGAAAAACGAGCTCAAGGTAATATGGTGTTTAACTGGTAAGACTCTTCTTCACATGTATCTGAAATATTTTGGGGTTTTATGTCAAATTCTTTTCTTCATACCTCTCAAGATCGTTATTAACGTTAGGCCTTAGGCTACGTTACAGCTTGGGTGTATAGGCGTAGGCCTAACGTTAGGCTAGGCCTACAATTCAGCACACAGTGTAGGCAATGATTTTCAGCAGTGGATATTCTGGCGACTTGAAACACTAACTTAGCCTAGGCTTAAAATTTCGGGAATAAAATCTGTTTTAGAGGTAGACCTAGGCAACACAAAATTGTTAATGGTATCAGCAGTTGAGTTATGAAAGACTAGCCTAGGCCTAGGCTATTTCATAGCATTTTTTATTTCTTTCAATTTGGCTAGCTGTATCAAAATTATTTGGGAAATATTTTGCACACTTGGGGATCTCATAGGCCCATACTGTTAGTACTGTAGAGAACATGTAGCCAAAACTTGAAAACTCCATTTGATGTGAATTTTTTGGTCATGTAAACTAGGCCTAGCTTTGGTTGTGACATGTTTGGATAGGCTAAATGGGGTTTTACATTGTGCATTGCATCAAGTCTCAGAATGCACATAGGCTAGACCCTATACATTCAGCATTCAGAAGAAATTGGTTAAAAATGTGATCACCATAGTAACAAGGAAGCTTAGATGGATGTGTTATGGTGAGAAGATGAATGCTATTGCTTTTAGTGGAGGTCAAAGGTCATCTGGGGTCACTAGCAGTCAAACACTGAAAACATGTTGTTAACACAATATGTCAAGTTAAGAAGCTTAGATAGATTCCATACTTAGTATGTAGATGGGTTATGGTGGGAAGATGAAGGCTATTGTTTTGGTTTAGGTCAAAGGTCATCTGGGGTCACCAAGGGTCAAAAACTAAATTTCGTTAACACAATATCTCAAGGTGGGAAGCTTGGATAGATTTCATACTTAATATATAGATCCACCATAGTATGGTGTGCCATATCATTTTTGGTGGAGGTCAAAGGTCACCTGGGGTCAAAAACCTTGTTATTGCAATATCTCAAGGTAGGAAGCTTGGATAGATTTCATACTTGGTATGTTGATGCGTTATGGTGAGAAGGTGAATGTTATTGCTTTTGGTGGAGGTCAAAGGTCATCTGGGTTCACTGGGGGTCAACCATTGAATACTTTTTGTTAACACAATCTTAAGTTAGGAAGCTTGGATAGATATCATACTTGGTATGTGGATGTGTTAGGGTAAGAAGATTGATCCTATTGTTTTTGGTGGTCAAAGGTCATCTGGGGTCACTGGGGCCATTTGGAGGTTATCAGAGGTCATTTTGAGTTCAAGGTGTGGACTTGTAGGAAACTGGGTAGATGAAGTCAACATTCAGTGCCAACAACTTTAAAGATCATGTAGTGCTCAGTCATCAGAGTTACAGGCAAAATTACATTAGCCAATATTTTGTTTGTATGCTCATGGCTCAGTGCTATTACATTCCACAAGGAATCATAATGCCCATTGGGCTCTTGTTAAAAAGTGGTCCCTGGTACACAGCAAGGCTTAAGCCAGAGAGCAGTCCAGGAGTCATTTGGACTCCCAAAATTTTGGATTGCCCCATATGTATAATACATTTTAATACACAAACTTCACTAGAATTTACTGTTTGGACTCTGTGATCACACCATGCTGGCTAAAGCCCTAGTACACAGGCATGTATATTACTTGGGGCCAGGGGCCATTTTAAGTGATCCATCTTCCAGGGGTTGTTTTCCAGTTTTGTAAGCAACGGAATAGGGAAAACAAGCCAGTGGGCCACAACTGGAGAAAAAGGTTGTGGCATCCTCATTTTCATTTCATTTCTTTTAATGTAATACTTCAAGTCCTGATATATTCCTTACATGAAACTTTGTGCCCTTCATATGGTATGCATAAGTCTTGGTACCTTCATTTTGTTCTGACACTGCATACTCCTAATTATAATAATTTTCTAAAAATATATTGGACTCCCAAACCCTAGCTTTCCCGGCAAAGCCAGGGGAGTGTAAATCCTTGTATTAAATGGACTAAGTGAGGCAGGATAAAGTCAGGAAAAGGCTGAACTCTCAAAATCCTGGCATTTCCTGCCAAGCCAAGGGAGTGTAAATCCTTGCATTAAATGGACTAAGTGAGGCAGGAGGAAGCCAGGAAAAGGCTGAACTTTCAAAACCCTGGCTTTTCCTGCCAAGCAAGGAGATAGCTGCCCTCACTTTTCCTGCCTAGTGTGGACTTGATGAGCCTGGGCCAAGGCAGGAAAAGGCTAGACATTCAAAATCCTGGCTTTTCCTGTCAAGGCCAGGCATAGTTATCCACACTTTTCCTGCCAAGAGTGGAATCATTGAGGCAGGAAAAGCAAAGAGAAGGCAGTATTTTCAAAATCTTGCCTTTTCCTGGCTACCTGAGGCAGGAACCAAAGTGTGAAATCCAGGAAAAACCAGGGTTTTCTTGACTTCTTCTTAAAAGCCAGGAATTATTTTCGTCTGGGTTGCTACTTTTAATTATTTGGTAGAATATTTATGAAATGGTAAGAAATGTATGTGTATGTGTATGTGTATGTGTATGTGTATAAATCAAATTTTTAGCTCAAATCTTCCAGTAAAATAGGACTTTTTAAGCTGTCTTCTTCATTAGAGCATATTGTCAGTGCACACAAATAAGGGTAGTAATAGGCATACTGTAGTATATAAAAAGGGCAGTGCAAGCTACACAAATAGGGGGGGGGGGGTCTTTAGATACCTTGGCATGTTGCGATAAAGGACATCCAGCTAATCCAATATACATTTGTATCAAAACATTGTGGCATGCTGTGTAAAAGGGCATCAGGCTACAAGTGGGCAGTGGGGTGCAATTTTACCCCCTCCCCCTCCCCACCCCCCATGCTGTAAGCTGTTTCATCAACTGTGCTCTTGAAACACCAGGGTTAAATTTACCCAGGATAGGTGATGTATTTCTGCCCACACAAGCCTGGTTAATTTTCCATGAAATCCTGGTTAAATTAACACAAATCCTTAAGTTACTTTAGCCAGGATCTGTGTAAGTTTAACCAGGATTATAGTTAACCATGATTTTGTAGGCGGAAATACAACACCGATCCTAGTTAAATTTATAACCACAGTGTTTTAAGAGTATATTATCATGTCATGGTATGTCTGAGGATCACATTGCAAAATCATGTGGTAGTAGTAGGTCAGGCATTCAAAATCAAGATGTCCTCCACCAGGTAAATTCTCAAAGTTTGTTGTACATACATAATGCCCTGTTATATCTGATAGTCTTGTTCCAATGCATGACACACCCATTAGCTTCTTTTAGTTGTCAGCACAGAATGGAGACAGTTTGGGAGATTCCCCCTTTTGGGAGAATCTTGTCTTTCCTGATCTGGAGAAACATTGGTTATGGGGGCGCCCTTTTGCCTATTTTGCCCCACAATTCCACAATTTCTGTGTCAAATATATCAGTGGCAAATGGTTCAGGGAATCCCTTTGCAAAGTTTATTGAAAATGTTATGGAACTGAAAGCACATGTATGTCCTTATCTGTGGTTCACCACACCATTTTTGAGAAAAATACTATTTCTTAAGTGGTCTTCATTCTTGCTAAACCTTGTCTATAATTAGGCTGACAAACTCTTTGCCAAAAGGTTTTCCAATTTGGAGGATTTTGAATCTATATTGACCCTCTCTTACCTCCTAATTTACACATGTAATCCCCACCTACCCACAACTAGACCCTGGTAAACTAATAGCACAGTAGAGAGGGAGGGCGCCCTCCTAGGGAGGATCAAGTTTTGGAGATTTTCTCCCAAATGGTAGAAAAACCTGACTGAAAGAAGTTCCGTTGTCCATACTTTTTGCTTTGTGGGTGTGATTCAAAATCAAGATTATACCTCTAGGGAGATCGATAGCTATAGTTCCATCTTTGTTGTGTTTGACATTGTCCTGTCTATATAGTTGCATGGTCCTGCATTTTTCACATATAAAATCGATAAAAGACATACAGTGTTCACATTGTGTGTAAAATTCTGTACAAAAGAATATCAAGAAATACAATAATAGTACAGAAAAAGTCTTGTCAGTTTTTAAGCTAATTGAAAGCACTTTTGTGATATTTTTTGGAATTTGATTATTTTTTTGTACTGTAATTTTTCAGAAATTGTTAAGTCTCGTTCACTCCTCCTTACCTCCTATTTACGTATTGTTAAGTGTAGGTCAATATTTGTAATTTCTGATTAATTGGCATTCCTTAATTCTGTCCTTAACAGAGATAAGAGGTTTATGTGTATCTGCTTTTGCCTTCTTTAGAAGCCTGGTAGTTGTCCCTTTATTTTGGAGTATAGATTAACAGCTTTTCCTTGAAACGAATGTATCACATCAGTAATTTTTCTCACAAGTCTGACTTGTTTAGTCTCAAAGGTTAACCATGAAGAAACATTTACGACATATAAGGTAACAATTCATTAACAGAAAGTTTGCCCTTTGAGAAAAAATGTCCAGTTAGCATATCTGGGTGTGTCGATTGGAGTGACTGAATTGGCTTTGTTCTTGAAACTCAACCAACGTCCATGTCCACTCTTCACAATGGGATATTGGTTTGCGCTTTCCACTGAAGCTTTGAAAGTAGGGCAGTGTTTGAAAAGTTATATCTGTTGTCCCATTGAGGAGTATATGGTGCCTATCAAAACAGAGGTTTAAATTTGAAGTGCTCTTTAAAACACTCTTCATTGAAAGAAGACTGAAGACCGCAAGATGTTACGATAGAATGTACAGAGTATGTTGGGATTCATTTACTCAAAATGCAGGTGATGGACATCCTTCTAGGTTAGGCTGTCACAAATAAAAATGAACCCTTTTCCTTTTTCCTTTGTGAAAATCATTAAAGCTACAAAGGAGCATTCTATTCCACGATCTTGTGATAGTGATATTTATTTACAAGGGTTTTGATAACTTGTCAAAGCATCTTATCAATTGAAGTACTTGGGACAGGTCCTTCAGCACTAATGAAGTAGTCATAGGTATCATGTGTTAGCACAGTATTGTCAAAATGCCATGCCCCTCTGATTGGTGTTAATTTTTTTATAAAGCAGTATATATTTTGATCTGACGGCGTAGGTGTTGAAAGGGGAGAACACTAGTATATGTAACGTCTAAAGTAATTGAGGTGAATTGACACGGTGGCTTTCATCGAATGTCCATTACGGTTTAACAATCTTCAGAACTATAGTACGTTCAAGACATCCATCAAAGAGAAGAGGAATCAGCGGGGGTCAATGGTCGGAACAAAAAATGACACTTTGCAATTGGGACATAATGCAATTGATAGTTCTGGAAGTTGTTTGATGAGTGAAGAGGGTTCCTTGTCATTGAAAAACTGAGAAAGGTCATGAAGAGTCTCTGTAAACTTTTCTGATGAGTGAATCATGAAATTAAGGTAGACACTCTAGTTAATACAAATGAACCATATGAAACTTACATAAACTTTCACCATACCAAAATTTGCCCATAGAGACTTTAAAGATGGGTGAATAGGTTAGAGTGATGTGGGAGGGAGGGGCACCCCCTAGGGTAACATGGCCCACTGTGCTTGAACTTTTCCAGCTGCCGGAGTTTTCAGACAATTAAGGAAATACATTTCAGTAGTAGGTTACAAGATAGATATTAGTGCTCACAGATTGTGCATGAAATTTCAGGGAATAATCTTGTCTGTTTGTGGTGTTCTGTTATTGGAACATGTTGGTGTGAATTCCATTGGAAGTTCGTTTCATTTTGAAGCAATCTGCAGACTAAGAAAGTAACAACCAACAGTCATAGGCTCATAGGCATACAAGGTGGTGGGCTATTTTCAGCAAAATATATCCTGTTTTCGGACAAATGTGCATTCAAAGTAACTTGAAAAAAAAATGCTGCAACCCCACCCCCCATCCAGTAAACCCCCTCCCCCTTCCAACTGGAAACAGTCTTACTGTAACAGTTTTACTAACAGTCTTTATTAAGGAGTTAAAAAGTTGACATGCAGATGTTAGTTAAAACTTCAGTACTTTGTTCCTTGATCTTCAAGTATAGTAGGTAACTTAAATTCAGGAGTAGATGACATGCAGTCCATCGATTTCATTTGATTCGGTTCATGGAGTCTCTGCCATGGCTATAAGGTTCACCTATTGATCTTAATCGTTAGTCTCCTTGGCATTGATGGTATATTGTTGTTCGTGAGTATGGTGGTGGTGAATTTTTGAAGTTTTGTAATATTGCCCTTGTACTATTCTGAATTTTGACTAGAGTGGATTGATCGCACAGTCTCTGCCAGCTCACAGACTTTACTAGCAAGCTTTATGAAAATCTTTTTTGTCTAATATCACGACCCATCAAGCGTAAAATAGGAGCTTGCCGAAATCAAATTAATGTCAATTCCATCTTCCAGACAGGTCCCAATATTTTGACAGATTGAAATCTTCGTTCCATGTAAAAATGTTTTGGTGTTTCCACAAGGCGAGCTTTCACGTGCTCTTTGTCGAACCTAATTCTGGTCACCGAAAGGGTTGAAACAAGGCCAGGTGTTGCTGTGTTCCTGACAGCCATGGTTGTGTGACTCGAGCTTTAATTGCCTCTCTTAAAGTTTGATGAAGATTAGAGATGGTCTGGTCGTTCCTGTAAAAATGTCTGTAGCTACGAACCAAATTAGAAAGTTTAAAAGGAAGTGCAGAACAGAGTCAAAGTACTTTTAGTGGGCTTGGGTCTTTGATATCACGGTTGACCTGTTTCCATATCTGTATGAGATGTATGTTTGTTAATATGTGTGTGTGAGTATCATTGTACATATGGTCATGTGGATGGAATTTAAAGGGACCATGCAGCCACACCAAACTAAACATTGAACAAAAGATCTTACAAACTCCTACTTATTGCCCTAAAATGTCTTCCATGAAGTTCTGAACGTAAATATTTGCGTATTCATTGTAAAGCAAGGAGTTCTGCATTCAGTAAATATGTAACAAAATACTGCCACATGATTAAAGGGAGAATGTAGTCACCCCAATAAAGAATTGTATAGTAGACTATCCTATTTCCTGAATGGATCTTGAGAATCATGTGGCAGTATTTTTCTCACTCACTTGTAGGAGCAACTGCTTGGTTTACCTTGAATATGCAATATTTATGTCCTAAAATATTATTAAAGATAATTGGAAGAGATATAAGAAGAAATTTGTGACATTTAGCTATTGTTTCAAAATAAGTTTGGGGGGACTGCTTTTGACCTTTTAAAGAGAACTGTTAATAGCTCAGGATACTAGCGTATGCTAATTCAAGTTAGGGTGACTGCCGTGCAGTTTCCCTTTATATGTCATACATGAAATAAGAAGCATTGTAGGCTTTGAGGCAGGGAGAGGGAGCAGGGGAGCTGAGTTCACTGGCCCCCCAAATTTTGGACAAATCTCAAATTCAGGCAGAAACTGTAGAAATTCGGGCAAAATTTTTCTAAAAAGGCAAGAGATCTTGGAAAAAATTGCTCCCCCACCACCAAATTGAAATGGCCCCATATCTTATGATAACAAGGGATGTTTGTGTCATGTATATACCACCCTCTAATATGGAAGCTGATTCTTCGTTTATTAGTGCAATTCCAACCGAAGAAAACAGTGTGTCTTTGCTCTCTACTAGCCTGCGGATCAGATCTCGGTTTGGTTTTCTCAAACCTCTTCATCATTAATTCACAAGCTACTGAAGAAGCATGTATGACCAGCAGTGTAGGCTGGTTGAAATAAATGGAAAAAGTTTGCTTCCTGGGAAGTCAGTCAAATTTCCCCCCAAAATTCCAGTACTTCCCTTCTAGGAGCTTTCTATCTTTCCAAGAAACGTCATGCTGTATAATAGTCTTAGCATGCTATAAAATTCTTCCATTGTTTTGTACTTCTTTTTTTAAATTTGACTTTTTTCAGTACTTCCATCATTCAATTCTTGTAAACCTGAAGTGCAATTTTGGACCCTAGGTTGGGACAGTATTGCCTAGTATCACTCAGAAATACTGGCCACATGATCATATCGTCCCAAATTCTGATTTACGGTCTCTTATAACAATGCATGGGCAGATGTTTATCCATGGCTGTACTGTGAATTTTGCTACAGGCACCATGCAAGAAGAAAACTAACAGTGTGTCTGATACTGTGGTTTGAAAGTCTAAATGGTGGGATATGTTGTACCACTAAGCCATCCAATTCACCTTTGTTTCCCATAGACGGTATGCATATGATGTTACCAGCAGAAAGTGCGCCCTCTGCTGAGGTTATAACACATACCATTTACACCAAATGCAAATGAAGGCAGCTCATTTTTGTGCTGATACATCATTCGTACAGAATGTGTTGTACAGTACTTTAGTTACATATCTTATCTAGCTAGCTTCACTGTTTGTCCTCTAACATGTCGTCCGTGAGACGTGAATGCAAAGGGTCTGCTAGTGCCATACAACTTTTTGCAAGAAGTATTTTATTTGTTAGTAGATTGTGGTCTCTATTAAAATTTTTATTATGAGCACCATCAAAGAACAAATCGTAAATATTAAATTAAAAAGCCACTGTAAAAGCAGTCAGCTTAATTATCATACATTTCAAAGTCAATGCTATTTTAGTGTGTTGTTTTCCTCGCCTGCAGTTCATTTAATGGAAAAGTCCTTTCATAAATTGTGTCAAAAAGTGAAAAGTTGGTAGAACCTTTTAGGCCCGCCTTGCAGTATGTATGTACATTTATATGTCAGAACCAAGCAACAGTCATGAAATGACTTTAAAATATTGACTGATGAATACAATAGAATTTGACTATCACTATCATTGTTTGCAGGTGTTAAAATATGTATGCATGAAAAATCTATTCACATGGCTAATTCTATCCAGTCTCACTGTGTTTGTCATAATGCATTCAATAAGGACTGCAGTGCTACATTTTAAATGTAACATTACATTGATTTCTTGCCACTTTGAAAACTTTTACCTTAAGGCCAGCAAAGTAGCATATGGAAACCACCAGTAAATTGATGTAGTCTATTTCTGTCTTTCATGTCATCACATACCCTTACCTCTCAAAATTACAAAATATGCAATTTTTCAGCAAACCTCTTCATAAGGTAATTTTATCCAACCTGGTTCTCTGTTGCCAGAAATTTATCATTGCTTTCCTATTAACTCTAAGTTACCATGTGAAACCTGTTAAATTTCATGTAAAGTATAAAAATTTCAGGACATTTTCTTCACATGAATTTTTCGTCTCTTTCTCTACAGGGCATGTGCTCTAAATCTGTCATTAAACAACATTCATATGAGGCCTGCTGAAGCAAAACTTATGGAGGCAAATTGCGAAACTGGTTTAATAATTCCCTTTCCATAAATAATACTTATGGTTAAAAATCCTTCCAGTATGTTGCTTACAGTAATTTCCCTGTCTCGTAGCAATAAAAACATGTCCAAATGTGATCTAATATATATTTATTACTTTCCTAATTTGATTTGGGCCACTTAGTCATTTTTAGGCTATTGTGATAAAAAATTAAATTGGTCAAAAACCGTGGGTGAACTTTTGTCATAACATTTTTTTTTTACGGACTCATATACATTTCTTGTGAATCGGTGTTATTCACTGATTGCTTCTCAGTTTAAGAAAAAAAGTCCTGCAAAAAGTGAAGAAGCATCGATGTCATATTAATGTCATACGATATTGCTACATATTGTATTTTGTCATATTTAAGTGTTTACAAGCCAAGCATTCCTTAACAATCAGAATGATTCTGCAGTTGCACTTGAAGGTCAGTTAAAAGAAGTTCCTTAACGTCACTGACTTCACAGAGCTGCTGTAAACAAAGACTTTCGTATAAAGCCAGTTCTTACTTAACTCTTTAATTCCTTTATATTAATTCTGTGAGAGGAAATTGCTATAAATTGATTGTCCTATAGAGTTTCACCAGAGCCTTAGAATCACTTTTTCATACTTTTTCTTTTCCTTTTAATTTGGGTTGCATTTTAATGCAGCAATTAACTGTCTGCTCTTTGGGCGCAATGGCTCATGGGATTCCGATATCTCAACTGGGGATTTCCCTGAATGCTCAGACACTGCCTGGCAGCTTTATGAGTCTAAGTGTTCTAACAGTGAAACACTCTGACTGTAGACAGAAAATTATGAAGAAAGGAAAATAAATGCAAACTCTTGTGTCGAGGGAGTAACCTAGATTTATTTGTGGCAGACAAGATAGATAATCTACTGTACCTTGAAGTTTTCAGGATAGCGGATATAACTACAGGGCAAAGAATATGATGACAAATTCTTGTGCAGGATACTATTTAGTTGATTGTTTGAAGAATAACAGTTTTAAAAAAAGTTAAAGTTTAAACTGTTAATTCTGGTTGTTAGGTTGGCTTGAACAAGAGCCCTGTCAAAGTATGTATGCAAGTTTAATTAAGGAACAGTTTGGATGCTGCAGGGTCAAAAGTTTTATCTCTACAGTTGTATGTTTGAAGACATTAATTTTGCTTGGTTTTAGCAAAAAAAAAATTGGAATAAGTTTGATAAAATGCATCAGTAGTGTGTTTGGTTGAGTGACGTCAAGGCCAGTTTGAATTGGTCTAAGCAAAAGTAGGCTGGTTCCCCTTGAAATGGCCTTCATAGGTGGTGCTACGGTGGAATTATGCCAATATCAGTTGGTGTACAATTTCAGGTATATGTTTTTCAAGTGCCTGCCCTGCGGTGAACTATCATTAAAGATAACAGTAAAGAGAAGGTCATAAATCCCAGTTCGAGTCTCCTTCACCACCTCTTATATTTTTTTAAGTGTACCTCCCTTAATTTACTGACTGGCAAATTTGCTAGCATGGAGATGCCATATTAGAGGGCGCTGTGAGCATCATTTTCCTTCTTTGCCAGTCTGCAAGTTATTGTACCTGCTTTTCTATTTGAGTTTTCCAGCCTGAGAGAATTTTGAAAGATGTATTGATACTGGCATATATCTTTGAGTTAAACCTACCCCACAAATGAGTCAGTGCAGTTATGTACTAATTACATATATTTCCTATAATTTACTGACTGGTAAGGCCGTTAGCTTGGGGGAAGTCACTAGAGGGTGCTGTAATTGTCCTCCTTCCTCTGTGCCCCTCTTCAAGTTAAGAAATGCTTTTACATGTGGTGTTTTGAGAGGTTTTAGGAAGATGGATTGATGTTGGCATTAAGTTAAACCTAAACCAGGGATATGTCAATGCAACTATGGTGCATGATATGAATCAGTGGGCAGGCGTTTATTTATTTCTACAGCATAAAAATGGATCTTTCAGCATCAAACAGTACAGAGCCAGTCACTTTAAACTTCCCAATGTGACCTTATTTTCCTGCTGTTCATCTCTACCTTTCTTTCCGTATTTTTTCGCAGGGTGTGAGAATTGTGGTGCCCCTCATGAGGGAGTCTGCCCTATAGCTCCTCCTCTGCGTGTGCCTTTGCCTCCGGTTCGTGACAAGCCCATCCAGAGCCAAGCACGATTGAGTCTACCTCACTATTTGGACCTCAGACAGGTTGACGTGGAAGCCAACGGGAAGCCAGGTGAGAGAGTTTGAACCCCATACTTGACAGATAACCTTGTTTGGTTCAGGCATATTGCAGATACTGGGGCAGACCAGGTTGCAAAATGTAAAATTTTTCATGCATTTGAGCAAAACCATATGCTGCTATATGATAAGAATCATTTGAAACATGTATGCCGCCACCCCAAGCAATATTTTGAAATGTATCAATTGGGCCTATTAGAATCATTCTGCTTCAAGTGTGTAAAGTGTCCTCCGTCTGATTCATATCATATTAGATGCAATAGATGTACATAGTTTCCAACTTCAAATTTTTTTGCCTGGTGCTATGTCGGAGGATATAAAGATGACAGTATTTAAAGTCATGAGACTTAACAATCACTCGCCTTGGGATTCAACACCTGGCTAGGTCATGCAATCTTCATCACTCCTTACCTGCTATTTAAGGCATTCATAACATGTCAATTCTCTGACTTAATAAGTGAGAAGAGAAGGGAGGACACCCTCTGCTAAAGGTGCCCTCCTCTTCTATGCCATCAACTTGCCAGGGCGTTATTAAATGGTGAGGGATCTTAACTTTTCCCCTCATTACCTCCTGTTTACACCTTTCATCCCTACTTACGCGCAGTAAGTCCTTGGGAAGCTTATTACTGAGGGTATGTAGGGATTACAGGTATAAAGAGGAGGTGCATATCAGGACTGGTAGACTCTCAGACCAGGGAGTTTGGGGGATTACATATAAATATTGAGGTAAGTATTGGGGCTGGTGGATACCCACACCAGTGAGTCTGAGGAATCTATTTACATGTGTAAATAGGGGGTAAGTATCGGGGCTTGTAGATTCCCAAACCAGGGAGTTTTGGGGAACCTTACAGTATTTTCCTGTGGAAATGACCTTCAAAATTGAAGCAGTTCTACCTTTGAAGTAAAATGTTGAATTGAAAGCCAGCTTAAGTTGTAATCAATAAGCCAATCCTCCTTACAGTTATGGTAGTCAAAATTACCATAAATGATCAAGAAAATCTGCACTCATGCCAGAAATGAATTTCTTCAGGGTTTTTAGGAGAAACTCCTGTTTGATAGGGTTGTACAGGTTTCACAACTTCACCTTGGAGAAGTAGTCAATATGGTACAAATGTCTAATTTATTGAAATAATTCAAATTTGTGGTATTATCCTCATTTTATTTTAATGCATGTGACACAATTTGTACACTGCGAGGACAATACAATTTTTGTTTTGGGTCATACAGGTGTGCCCTGAGAACACTTCTAAATATTTTTCAGTGCAATGCTATTTCATTCTGTTTTGAGTCCGGTCTGCCCTGTGGACTTGCCTTGATATTTTACACATTTAAAATTAGTGACGGAGGAGGAGAGCAGCAGGTTAACTTTGAAGTATTTAAGGATTTCATTTTTGTAGGAATCAAAAAACCTAAATGTGTAGGATAATATAAGAGATAATGTGTGTTCCTGTTTTCTACTTCCCCCCCCCCCCCCCCCCCCCCCCCCCGCTATTTAGATATCTGGCTATTTAAGTGTGCCTCGAACTTGACAGGCTGACCTAAATGTGATATTTTGGTCAGAATTACCAGATCCTGTGCTCAAGTTCAATTTGAGCTACTAGTGTGAATGCAGATAAGTTACTCCATTTAATGATAACTAATAGGCCTACTTCTTCCATCTTATATGCTGTATGTCAGCTACAGACCCCAAAGCGCTTTCGAAAGCTCCGCCTCATTCTTTTTATTCTGAAATATTCACAAGCCCCTGGGGACTGTAGCAACTGTGCTGCCATGCAGCGGGCACCGTTAAGGTTTCACACAATGTATTATTATTCCTGCTCCAACCTCTGATGCCAAGCACCAAGCAAGAAGGCAACAGTCTCATTTTTCAAGTCTTTGGTTATAACCTGACTGGGATTTAAACTCCAGTCTCCCAGCTGGTAGGTAAATGCTCAAACCAGTAGGCAAAACAGTCTGACAGTGATATGGAGGGATTACCTCCTGCAGATATGTTTGTTCAAGTGTTAACACTCCAGGATCAACATACTGACTATAGAGATCAGTGAAACCTTTGCAAATATTGTTAATGTCAGTATGAAATGTTTGCTGAAGATTACTAAAGATTACGAACTGGTTTATCAATGAGTGTCTATATTGCATGAGTGGAGAGGATCAGAGCCACACCAGGATCAATGCAACATGGTATGGTTCAGTAGAAATGTGATTTCCATGATCCTCTGATATGGCCATGAAACAAAAGCCAGTTCTTGAAAAAAACACACACACAAATTGATGAACCGAGTGATGGTGCTTGATATTGAGGTTGATTAATCACAGCTGAAAATTGAAATGAAGAAATCACACTTGATTTCTTTAATCTGGCTTTAAATTAATTACATTGTCAAAATTTCACTCCTCATCACCTCCTATTTTAATACATATGTAATCCCCAACTTGCCTGCAAGTACCATCTGGCATAAATCATTAGCACCTGGATGGTGCCATTCCACTACTAGAGGGCGATATGGTAATTGATTTCTCTGGCTTTAAATTAATTACATTGTCTATGTCACTCCTCATCACCTCCTATGTAATTCCCCAACTTGCCTGCAAGTACCATCTGGCATAAATCAATGGGATGGCACCCTCCCACTACTAGAGGGCGACATGGTAATTGATTTCTGTAACCTGGCTTTAAAGTAAATACATTATCTGTTTAACTCCTCATCACCTCCTATTTACATGTAATTCCCCAACTTGCCTGCAAGTACCATGTGGCATAAATCATTAGCACGGGGATGGCACCCTCCCACTACTAGAGGGTGATGTGGTAATTAATTTTTGTAATCTGGCTTTAAATTATTTTCAGTGTTTGTCTTACTTCCCCCTATTTTGCTCTCCTCCATGATTACACTTGGAGAAAATGAAAAAACTGCATCTTAGTCAGTACTGCCTGCACTGCTTTCAAGTGGTAGCAGCACGCAACAAGCAAGAGGGTTTTAGTGGATTATTGGCCAAGGTGTCAGACTTGCCATCCAAGGGTTGATGGTTCGAGTCCTGGTTGGTTCATTATGTTGTGTCCTTGGGCAAGAAGCTTCATCTCAATTGCCTCTCTCCACTCAGGGGTTAAATGGGTTCCTGTGAGGCCCAGGGGTTAAATGGGTACCTGTGAGGTAAATAATGTGTGGTATATTATCTGCTGCAGCCCAGAGTCATTGCTTTTAGAAACAGTTGCAAAGGATTAAAAGCTCTGTTGGGAAGAGTTATTGATGATCAGGTGTAATATTTGTGATGTTCAGCACTTTCATACTTCAGTTGACTGCATGGTCAAGTAGTTAGAGCATTCGCTTTGCAGCCGGAAGGTCTGGGGTTCGAGTCCAGGCCGGGTCATACCGAAGACTTTAAAAATGGAACCTACTGCCATTGTACTTGGTGCTCAGCATAAGCAATGGAGTAGGGAAAACAAGCCAGTGAGCCACAACTGGAAAAAAAGGCCATGGCCAGCCCGACTTAAACCAGTTGGTTATAGAAACCGAGCTGGAAAACTTCATCTAACTCTTACTTAACTTATACTTCAGTCATAAAGTGCTGTAGAAGAAACATTAGTATTATTATCATCTGCTCACTCTGCAACAAAAATTTTGCTCCTAATACCATTATTGTTGTGGCTGACTCATGCCCCCCTTCCAAAAAAAAAAGAAAGATGGTAAAGTAAGGCATTGTTTCTAGTTTTGACCTGAAGATTCTTGTTGTATTTTAATATATTTTTGCCTTTAAATGAACCACTTGATCAAGTAAAAGATATAAATGAAAAAATGTATCTGTAGCTCATTTTCTTCAGTTGGAAAAAAAAACCTTTTAAATTTTATTAGTTATATATTCAAAATTTGTGCTTATTTTCATTATTTTGTTCACAATGACTGTTGTTATCTTGTACATTTTCAAAATGCAAGCCCTTATCTATTTTGATGCAACACATAAGGTTCTGGGAAAGGTGTATAGCTTATAAATGTTCATAAAATTTATAAATGGTTGTTTGTTAGAGTTAGAGTTAGATGAGGTTTTACGGCTCAGTTTCTAACCAGTTGGTTTAAGTCGGCCCTTTTTTTCAGTTGTGGCTTACTGGCTTGTTTTCCCTACTCCATTGATTATGCTGAGCACCAAGCACAATGGCAGTAGGTTCCATTTTTAAAGTCTTCGGTTGTTTGTTAGAATATTCCATAAATGTGATAGAATAACATCATGCACATTTTTTAAAGTTTACCCAATGTATCACCCTTATCATGATAAGTATGTGTCTATTGTAATTAGATTTTCTGCATGTTACAGGTACAAGTATGCAGAGGCAGACAAGGTAGGTCTTAGCCAGACAAGATATATCCATTAGCAGAACAAACCATTCTTATGTACGAGATAGATTTATTAGCCTGTGGCGCAGTCATTCTTGGTTACGTTTAGGAATTATGAAATGGATTTCTTCACTGTGTACCATTGGGCCTCTGTCTGATTGGCTGAATGTTAGAACATTTGTACAGCTGCCTTGAAGCTCTGTCATTGTCTTTACTGTTATCAAGGTAGGTGTGTAGTGAAAGCAGCATTGTAATGTGCAGGGGGTCAAAATCTATCTTGTCCCTATGAAATGATGTCCTGTGTATCCTTGCCTAAGTTTTAAGGTAAGTACCAGGCAAACTTGATAGCATAGTGGGAAAGGGAACCCTCACCCTTGTGCACCCTAGATTTGTCTTCCCCCTGCCAACTCTTTCTGACTATTTCTGACTAGACAATTTGTATGATGAAGAATTTTGATGCCCTTTTTAATTGATTCCATAGGGTTGTTCAAGGTTAGGGTTCCCCCACCCACCCCCACCCCCACCCCCGTATGAAGTTTTACAGGTACAGGTAAAGGATTCTTTAACGATTCAGAAAACCATGTGCTAGTTTATATGTACCTGTCTTATTCACAAAACAATTAGGCAGTGGCATTGTTGCAGGGATTCGTGGCACCTGTTCTCCCTGCCCAGCCTCCTTTATAGAGAGCATTTTGTGCTCCTCTCTAGAAATTGAAAAATTACTTGCAACAGTTTCTGGGGTAAAAAAGTTATACGATTTTTCAGGGACATGCCCTAACTCTGAAGAATGCCCTGCATTGAGTCATTACGATATGAACCCAAAATGTACTTGGTTCACTTTGCAATTGTGAAGCAATGGATATGCCTCTGCCTGTGGGATTGTAGTGCTATCAAATTGTGATGGAAAGGCTGACCATATGACATTTACCTACTACAGCAATGTTTTAATAGGGGAGGGGGTGTCTACTGTTGACAGTGAAAAATAAATTCATCATGATTTGAATTAAAACTTGGTTCTCAGTTTTTTAAGCTGACCTGTATTAAGCCTTTTTTGCAATCTGGATGGTGAATAGATTGATGAAAAATTATTGAACCCATTGAAGGTAGACTGTCCTCAACATACAGTGTGGAAAATACGTCACAAAAATATTGTGACAGAAAAGGGAATTTTTTAGACCATGAAGGTGTTTGTGCTCTTCAAGATACAGGGAAGGAACTTTCCTTATATGGTACTTCCTTTCTATCTACAAAGGGATGGATGATTTAATATCTTTTAAAATAAACTTAAATTTGTGAAGTGTGTTGAATGGCAGTGTTATATCTCACTCAAAGTTTCTGTATCTGCCCAAGTGCAGTCCATATTGCGAAAACGCTTATTGTAGAGGACAGTCCAAAGTATTAAATCCCAAATACTGAAGGCATGAAGTTGTATAAGTTCTGAATAATTCAGCCAGTTGATACTTAGTCTGATGCAGAGAGAAAGAGAAAGGGGGGGGGGGGGGTTGGAGAAGGCATGGTATGGTCTCTGTGTTTTTCTATTTGTTTGATTGCATACCATTAGTGTAACTCATTCATGAAGTGCTATTTCCTTCCATTTATCCACACAGTGCTAGGAGTTTTTTCATCAAAGGTTGTCCAACAAAGAACCCAGTTTGGACCCTTCATCGCTCCTCGCGCACCTATCTCCAAAACGAACGAAAATGAAGTACACAACCCAGATAAATTTGTATATAAGGTAAGAGCCTGGTGTGGTTTCAGTCTTTTCAAAATGTTGGCAGCTACATATCTTTTCCTTACCATGTACATATTCAACCCTCAACTATCTACACTTAGCACCTGGCAGACCTTGCTGGATGAGTGGAAGACAGAGCCTCCACGGATGGGAGTCCTTCTGCACCCTACTCTGTCTGCCAATTCTTCAGAGTGCATACAATTGATTTCACTAGCTTTCTTAATTGTTTGTGAAGTTTTTCTTTGAATTTCCCTATTGTATTTCTGAGGGATTTGGGGAAGGTTTCCTCGATTTTATGTCACATGACTAAGAATAATCATTCATGAATTAGTAGAGGGGGGTATACTAATTTAAAATAGGATGACTTCTTTTTCCTTTAATTGATGTAGGATCATCCTTGATTGGCATCATTTTCATACATGTGCAATACATGTAGTGAACCTAGGGGGAGTGCATGTGAGAACCTGGAGAAGAGGGGGTAAACCGGTACCTGCTGTTTCAAAAATTTCAAAGAGGGACCATAAGTTTCAAATTTTTATTTATGGTGAGGGGTTGAAATGTTGCAGTCATTGGGCCATTCTCATCTTCATAGCCTATTATTCTGTCATTAAGACAGGAATGTTGAAACTTACTCACTTAATGTGACATGGTAAATTGCCAAAGAATTTGTGGTATCTTTCATGTAGTACAGTATTATTCACATTAAATGCTGTGAAACTGAAAATGTGAGTTGAAAATGTATGATTACTATTAAGCATGATGTTAATTATTAGGCTGGTGAAGTCCACACATCCAGACATAGACTTGGAGTGTGGGGGTAGGGGTGGGGTTGGGAGTGTTTGGCTGCTCAGTTCACATTGGCTACATTATTACACTCGTAATTTTTACTCTAGCCAGCTACCTGAGTTTTTGGATGTGATTCTGACATCCTGTAGAAATGAGGTAATCATGCATTCATCACGAAGTTGTGGCTTATATTACGAAATTTTACAAAAAACAGTTATGAACAACAAAGCGTTTAACAGCAGTCATTGAAGGAGAAGAGTGCATCACAAATTAATGTGCATTTCCCCATCATAAATTACATTGAGCAAAGTTCAACATTTTGTGTCTCAGGGTAGAAATGTTCTTGAAGATGAGAGTTGAACCATTCGTGGTTTTCAGTCTTTGAAACATCAAATTCTTGACTTAAGGGTACCCTTCTAAAAACAAAAGTATGGGGCTTCCTTCTTGCATATATGTAGCATTTCTAACATGTAACAAACTAACCACCCTTTAAGACCCCGTGGTGTGTGTTAGTCCGATACTGATTCCTAGGGGCTTATGTATGAATGTGCGTAGGTCTGTAAACATCCACCGTTTCATGTATGCAGTTCTTGCGAGTGCCCATCTGTCAAGCAATGAAGAGATTGACGAATGGTCTATACCTCTTAAAGTGATGCTTTTATGTTTCAAAGAATGGTCGGCATTTGTTGACCAGTTACAAACAAGTTGTCACGCTATAGAGAGATGTATGCAGCATCATTTCTCCTAGTTAGTCCCTGGAGATGCTTCTCATGTTAGGGGAAAGATGGCAAAATAAATACAGAGAAAGGACTACCGATCATAATTTGTCTTTCCTGTTTATTTATTGTCTGTTGGGAACGTAATGACTTTATCAAACAAGAAAAGTGGACTCAACCAGTCCACTCATTTGTTTGATACACTTGTATGTGGATTGTTTATAAATGTTATGTGGTCTGTGTTTGTTTATGTTGTCATGTTTTGAAGTTTGAGCCCTCTTATCAGAGTGGTTGGACCAGTGATTCCTCACGCTGCTCGTATGTCTTTGTCATTTCTGGAGGATACTAGATCAAAGTGTCTGTGCATATCATTAAATGACCAATGAAGTCATGAATGATGGTGATGGCTTATTGGAAAGAACGAGTCTTTTGTCTTCTTCTTGCATCGCTTATCATTTTTAGTAATTTAGCATAGTGTATGTGTTCTGTTTTTGTGTGACCAAATATTTTTTGTTTAGATATGTGAAGGTATGCCATTTTGCACTTAAAAGAAGCGTAGAGTTTGGTTCAAAATCAAAATTGCTTTTATTATATCAGAAAGAACAAAATACTTTTACCCAGTTCATGTTTTTAAAACAAACAGTAGTTCTAAATTTTCAGCCAGAAATGCATGAACGTGAAGCAAACAAGTGTAATGTGATAGCTTCAGGGGAGCAGGTTTCACTCTAGAACAAAGGTTTAATAGATTTGGGGTCAACTAGACCAAAAGGTGTACTAGATTTAGGGTCAACTAGACCAAAGGTTTACAGTAGTAGATTGAAGGTCAACTAGACCAAAAGGTTTAACTACTAGATTGAGGCTCAGCTAGACCAAAGGTTTACTAGATTGATGGTCTACTAGACCATAGGTTTACTAGATTGAGGGTCAACTAGACCAAAGGTTTAGTAAATTGAGGGTCCACTAGACCAAAGGTTTACTAGATTGAGGGTCCACTAGACTAAAGGTTTAGTAAATTGAGGGTCCACCAGACCAAAGGTTTGCTAGACTGATGGTCCACTAGACCAAAGTTTTACTAGGTTAATGGTCCACTAGACCATAGGTTTACTAGATTGAGGGTCCACTAGACTAAAGGTTTAGTAAATTGAGGGTCCACCAGACCAAAGGTTTGCTAGACTGATGGTCCACTAGACCAAAGATTTACTAGATTGATGGTCTACTAGACCAAAGTTTTACTAGGTTAATGGTCCACTAGACCATAGGTTTACTAGATTGAGGGTCAACTAGACCAAAGGTTTAGTAAATTGAGGGTCCACTAGACCAAAGGTTTACTAAAAGGGAGGTCCACTAGACCAAAGTTTTACTAGGTTAATGGTCCACCAGCCCAAATGTTTACTAAAGACTTGAGATGTGCTAACACTAAAGTATAATCCCTACCCTGAAGTTAACCCTAATCCTGACCCTAATCTCTGTCCTATAATCCTAAACCATCATTCTGTTTCTACAAGCATTGGATTCAAGTGATAGATTGACAAAAATGCAGAGACTAAGTTTTCCTTGAATGTTTTTGTGAAAACCATTCTTTTTAAGCGTGGAAAGTTTGTGCAGCTAGGCCTGCATTGAAGATGAAATTGTGTGTCTACATATGTGATGCATTGTGCCAGAACATTTTAAGTCAATGTATGCGGTTGAACAGTTAGTTTAAGCTAGGGGGTTGGTAATGCTAGTTCCTTAAAATTAGGCCATTCATATACGCAACCTTTGAAGTATGTAGGAAGTAGTGTTGGACCAATTATGAATATTCACCATTGGTATCAGCCAGTATTTCCCCATTACAATCTTCTCTGCCCGTAAGGAATACCACCTGAGACCCCTGTTTTTGGCCCAAAGCAGGGAAGATTAAATATCTACCGGAGTTTGGAACATTAGCCCCATTGAATGCTCTACTGCACAAATTGGTTCTTAAATAACCCCCAGTTACCTTCCAAGAGTAAACAGAGACTAATTGAGTACACCAGAGTACAGACTTTAACTTACAGATTGCAATGTATACATGGCTTGGTTCAATTGGTCAGAATTAGAGCAGATATGTCTAGATACAATTATATAGTAGCTGGGTCAATATACATACTCATGGGTGAATCCTACTAGTACTGACAGTGCTTTTGGTAGTTAATATAGTATTGAGTGCCAAACTGTTACTCCTCCGGTAAGCTTGAGGACCATTCTTCAGTGGGCTGGATTGGCTGTCATGCCATTTTCTTCCTGTATTGGTATCAGTCAAATTTACCCTAAAAAGCAGATATTACCTAATTCATATAAATTGTCCCATATGTCATAGAAATGATACATTATTTGAATATTTTGAATACAAGGTCCAATAATTTATCTCATCAATATGAAATGACACTAAGTTGTATAGTCCCCTACAGTAGCCTATGGTTAGTTTGCAGAAATTACATATTTCGTGTACATTGGTATCAGATCGGTATTGGCTGAAATTGGGAATTGAAATATTGGTATCTGTCATTGGCTACTTGTAATATCAGTCCAATACAATAAGGAGACCAGAAAGTGGTTCAAATATCAAAAGAAAGCTATCGTATAACTATACCACTTTCATTGGTAGTGTACTGAAACAACAACATAAGGGATGTCCTACATAGCACTGAACAACCATGGTGCCTAACACATGTAATTGGTTGATACACTTTGGCTTTAAGTTTTGTTGAAAGTGCAGTCCTGTGGCCTTTTTTTTTTTTTTGGGTGGCCTTTTTTTTTCAAAAATTGAAGAAGACACATTTTGTTTTTTTTTTTTTAATATTTATAAGCAAGAATGGGAAACTTAATTGCTGTTTGTTTCAAGCAAAAAGTCTTATTGATAGTATGTAATTTTACGTTTAAAGAATGTCTAGGTATTTTCTTGTTCCATAGATGTTATTGTTGTAGTAGATCACAGAAATATTGTGCGTATTTTATGCATTGTTCATACATTTTATGAAACATTTTATTTTATAGCAACAGTAATAGTATATATATTTGCTATTGATGGGGGTTCACTGCAGGTCACATGAAGTCACTAAAAGTTTCAAACCCAAGATTCTTTGTAATTTGAATTTTTTCCCTGTACACTCACATTTTACAGTGGACTAATGGTATAGCTTGATGACAAATTAAAGTAAGTTAACTGTTTCAGGCATTAGCAGTAAAAAGTTTAAAACACCAGTTAAAAATCATTCCTATAGTCTGATGCATAAAATATACATTTCAAATTATCCAGACAAATCAAATACCATATGTGGAGCCCCTGACTTCTAGGCAATGCAACGTAAATTCCTATTTCAGCACTTGCGACATAAGGCAACAATATTTCTTGCCAAATGTTTCGATATATACATGCCATAGATGCTTGAAAAGCAGCCTGCTTGCTTTCCAAGTCACTTAATACAATGCTCAAAGTTTGGAAATAATTGACGCAAATTTGCTGAATTGTCAAAGTAGATCGGTATGCCCTTGTGGGTAGAAATTAGAACGTATTGTTAGTTCCATTGGAGCTGACGGACAGCTAGGAACCTAAATCAGTGTTCAAACCTAGGTGAGAGCTAGAGAGTGAGATATGTCTTAAGAGCTGAGAGAAATTATGAACCTATTAATATTGAATGTAAGATAAAGTGAGAAGGAAGTGGTCGAAACTGTGTTGAATCCGTTAAGATGATTTCATCTTAGTAGAAGTTGCCACCTTGAGTGGTAAATGCTGATGTTCTCTGGTCCGTGACTCGGTGATAAACTTGAGCCAATCAATAGCGGCCTGTCTAATTTTCCAGTTGATATGTGATTCGTGGGCATTGGCAATAAAGGACAGGGCTTAAGTTGCAGTTTGGGACAGATTGGCCGCAATGCCGAGCAGCTAGGTCAGTGGCCTGACCGTTCCTGCATCAGAATCACTAGAAAAGAGAATTTACCGTATCTGATGTATCCGTTTAGCCTCTGTAATCTGATCAAAATTCCTTTCGAAATCATCAGGCTTGATATTTACTTTTGGAATGGATGGAAATTTGAAGAGAATAGTTGTAACATTTTAAGCTTAACTTGGGAATGTAGAAAGGTAAGGTCAGGGTATATACTTTTCCAAACTTTTAAAATTACTCTACTGGTGAATTGCCTGTGGTAAAATATATGTAAGTGCAAGATTAATGATCCCATTTGTCCTAGATGAAATCGGTTCTCCTTCATACTATATCGTTAACAAGTATGTTTTAAAGATGAGAAGGACTTTGCTTTATGTCTTTAACTATTTATTAACAAGCTTTTGGCCCTCTGGCCTTCTTCAGGGTCTGGAAAAATGAAGCAAATGAAAGTAGAATTAATGTTTCATAAACCAAAATGATCAGAACATAGATATGTGGAGGAATACTAAAAAAGAAAAAGGAAAATACATAAATAAATACATAAATTAGGCAGTCATTTTACAATGCATGGGAGCCCGTAGTGTGGTAGAAACCCTAAAGAGATCGTGAATTTTAACGTCAGTTATTCGGATGGCCTTCAGTTTATCATTTCAACTCAAAGTTAAATTTTATTTAATTCACAAGGTCAATTCAAGTGGGGGAAAAAGTCCCTAGACTGGGCTTAAATTAGGAACCTAAGTTTTTACTTTGACCCAGCTAGGAATATAAAACTGACACTACATGCAAGTTGTAATGCTTCACCCCATCAACTTGAATCACATCTGTCCATGGCGCCATAACATCCTTTAAATATCTACCCAATCAAGACACCCCCCAGTCAAGATTTTACAGTCTTGGTCATTTTCAAGGCCATATCTGGAGTTTTATTAAGTTGTCAAAATATGCAAGGAGTGCATCAAGAGAAGAAATGTAAAAGTTGGACAATTTAGAAAATAAATATTACCCATCCAAGAGTAGAATGTGCTTCATTAGTGTTGCATATCCAGTATGGTTTTTTAAAGTTGAATGAACTTGGTAGGTAGCTTCAGTGTCATGGTTCCTTAATTGACAGCTGTACTTTCAAAAAGTTCCAGTGGAAATTAGATACCGGTATACTTGTATTTTACAAGGTTATTAAACTGACAAAAAGAAGATGAGGGGTGAATGTCGGCACCATACATTAAACCTTGAAGGACAAAATGAAGGTATAATACCATGGTGGAAAGTTTTTTATTTCTTGAGCGTTGTAGTCACATTAGGTGGTAGCTTTGTTGCCGCTACAAGTATTAAAATAATAACTAATGGGCTACAAGAAAGCAACCTCTATTGTATGCTCTTTGTAGTGTTGGTATCAGCTGCCATATTGTTGGATTCCTACAACTGAACTGAACTGTCCAAGAAAGATATTTGCATTTCAGAAATTCCTGCATATTTTATCACCCAAACCAACCAGTTGTAAAACAGGAAGACTTAAAATGTAAAAAAAATGGTGTAGAATGTTATTCCTATCCCCCACGAAAATATTTCTGAATCAATGTCACTTTTGCAACCACTTTGAACTCAGGAGCTATGACAAAAAGAAAATTAAAAAATAACAAAAGGGACAACTGGTAGTGCCTTGCACAATGTGACCAATAAATTCCTTTGTTGCCATTGAAGTTCTTCACAAGGTTGATCCCCTACGAGGGGACTTGGGTAATTATTTTATGTTTCTTCCCCCTCCCCCCTCCCTTTGTTTGCTCATTTGCGTAGTCAAGATTTTTTATTTTATGCATTAGTTTGTTGTGGGTTTATTTTGAACTGTTCAACCATTTACTTTGCAGATCTGCTCCTAACACAACATAACCTTAGACAAAAATGACCACAAAGCTGTTTGGTATTTGTCAAACAAGCATGTAGTCAATGTAGATGAAAAGACTCTAAACTCATGTCTTCAAAATTGTCTCATAATTTATCTTTACTTCATGTGTATAAAACACAATTCCTTTGGGTTTTAGCATACATATTTATATTCGAACTGATGTTGTAACTATAAATTTATTTTCTGTTTTTGGTTCATTTGAGTCTACCAAGAGTATCAAATTACAAAGCAAGGAAGTGTCTTATTTCTGATAAAACGTTTGTAAATGCTCCCTATCAAAATACCACTTGCGATATTGTTAGACATCTAGATTTATAGGATGATTTATTCAGTGTCATTCAGTTTTTGCGTCAATATCATCATGGTATTTTTAAATATTTGAGTAAAAGAGTGATTTACTGGAGCGTCCTTTCCTGCAATCGGAAACAGCAAATAGTGAGATGGGAAGCTGAGCTGGGATTTATGCAGAGAGAAAAGTTATTATCGACATTTAGAGACAATTGGTGAATTACAGTTTGTTGAAGATGGTGATAAAGCTATACTCATGTTATGAGCATGATTATATGTTTTAGGAGAAACCATGGATGATGTTTTTATGATGCACAGAGCAGACAGGTGTTTGTTTCGCATTGATAAAGTTAGAAGTTTACGTGAAAACACCTAAAATAGAATGACCGCAGCTGGATTGCTTGGTCGTCGTCAAGGCCATTAGCAAGAGTAAGTTGATAGTTGAAGACCTCCTGAGATATGTACATTTTGACCACAAAATAATAATTTTGTAGAAATTTCAAGAGTAACTTCCTAAGTATTAAATTTCTGCTTAAAAATATGGGAACAGGAAAATGTTATGAATTCAATTGCATTTTACTTGTCAAAGAAGAAGAAACCATTGACCTTAGAATTTTGCGGTTAGAGCAGCGGACTTAGCCGAGTCAAATGAATATTTTATTTCTTTATTTTCAAGTTAATGAAATGTCCAAGTTTGATTATATAGAGATACTTGAATTCAGCAAAAAATGGAATGTAAGAAATCTGAGGAGGTTTGGAGCATGAGCCTTCAAAATTCCATTACACTTTTGTCATGTGTTCTATTAATTGTGTGAGAATTGCACGAGAATTGCAAACAAATGTGAAGGGCTGTATTTGGTACTTGTCACTTTAAGGGCATTTTTGTTTTCTTTTGTAAACTAACGTAGAGGGAGCCAATTAGCTGCCTTAATTCTGTTTTAATCTCTTTATTAAGACAAGTATGGTACATTTCAAAATAGCCAAGAGCTGCTAAGTCCCTCTACCAAACTGCAACAGTTATAGCAATGCTTTGTTACTGTACACATTTTAATAGTAACATTAAATTTATCCTGTCATGGATGTGTTTAATGTGGTAACAAAGCATGGCTGCAGCCCCTGCAGCTTTGCTGAGGCCGCTGCAGCCTGAGATTTTGCGTTGGTACCTTAGTCCTCCTTTACAGGCAACAAACCTCACTCCAGCTATAGTAAAAATTCCCAAGTTTAGTTTTAGCCTATTCTAGCCCCATATAGCCCCTTCTAGGAGTTTGAGTTTCTCATGGGGAATGTAAAGTCAGGGTTCGTACAGGTCCTTAAAAACCTGAAAAGTCCTTAAATTTTGATGCTTCAAAATTCAGGACTGAAAAGTACTTAAATTTCACCAAAAATGGTCTGTGGTCCTGAAAAGTCATGAATTTTCTTGTGTTTTTAACAAAAATATATCTGTTGAAGCAGCTTTGATGTAGGGTCACCGATTTTTTGCGATCTCAAAAATGGAATTGAACTTTCTGCACGAAACTTTACAGAATTTAGCAAAAATTATCAATCTCTTGATTCATATAAATTTTATGACAGAAAATGGAGTATAGTTGCCCCAGACCATGTTAAATGAATGTTTGCATTTATCAAAGACATATTCAGACGTTGTTCCTTCCGAAATGGTGGCAAACTCACCTTCAAATCATCAAACTCTTTTAAAATTACGATCAGAAAAAAGTAAGAACTTTACGAAAATCGGGAAAATTTTGTCGGTATAGGCTCCAATTTTGCCTATACTGTAGTGTGTTAGGCTAGGTCGCTTGTGCGTGACAAGTATCCGCTGGGTACATAATCGTAACCAGGTATGTTAAGCACTTCTTTTCAACATAATTTCCACTGGATAAGATGACTTTGACCAAGAAAGGTACTTTTCTGCCCAAAATGTAAAATTCATCAATTTTATTACATGTAGCTCACACCAGGATGTGGTGTGAGCTACTGTATTGTGTGATAACATCACTCTGTCTAGATCTATCTGTTCACAATTGTGTAGAATGCCACTCCTCCCACACGCTTTTATGGATCTGTTTGAAACTTGGGCACAATGTTCCTTAGGTGGTGGACCATTTAGGGTGATCAGTAATCTATGGTCCAAGGTCCCACATGGGCCCGATGGCTCATTTTATGAAATTCTTTAAAATGCTCCTCCTCCAACAGATTCTCCTGTGCAGTGTTGATGGTTTTGTCATAATTTTACTCTGTTAGAGGAGGTACCTCTGGGGTGTTTAGGAATTTTGGGTCCAAGACCCAAGATGGGCCCTAAGGTCCATTTTGTGAAATACTGCAAAGTGATTAACTTTTTTTGCATTTAATGTTTAAACAGAGTTGACAGCCTGTCTTAATGATGGTTGGTTAGTGATCTGTTTATGGTAGTCTTGAATTTTGGTCCAAGGTCCTATGTGGGCCCCAGTGGCCTATTTTAAGAAATTCTGCAAAATGCTTTCCTGCCTACAAATTGTCTTGTAGTATGTTGATAATATGTCATAATGATGCTCTGTTACTGATTCTTTTAGGGTACATACAGAAATTTTGGGTCCAAGGCCCAAGATGTACCCAAAGGCCCATTTTGTGAAAGATTGCAAAATGATCATCCGCTCCTCCAGTTACAGTAATGTTAGAGCTGACATCCTGTCATAATGATGCTTGGTTAGTGATCTGTTTATGATTTTTTTTGGGGGGGGGGAGTCTAAGTTCTCACGTGGGCCTTATGGACCTTTTCATAAAATTATGCAAATTGCTTACGCAGATTCTCTTGTACAATGTTGATAGTTTGACGTAATTATATTTGGATAGTAGTACCTTCAGGGTATTCAGGAAAAAAGGGTCCAGGGCGAAATGAACCAAGCACCCATTCATTTAGAAGTCCGGTGCTTATGCTTGAAACGGTATTTTCCGAAGTTTTGAAAGTTGAAAAGGGAATTTTGTAATTTATGAAGCTTAAAATCAGTGGCCCTATTGATGAGCTGTAAAAAACAAATGTTCCCTATTGTTCATAAAGTTGCATGATAGACTCAAATGATATAAGAGATGGTTATCCCTATTTAATACTATACTTTTAAATTCTTTCAGGTCAACATTAGTTTGAGAAGTCCTTAAAAAGTTCAATAAAAAGTCCTGAAAAGTCATGAAAAAGTCATGAAAAAATAATGTAAGAAAAGAGTGGGAACCCTGAAAGTTGGCAAAACCCCTTACCTCTCTTATAATGCATTCTGAAAGCATTAGATTATGAAGAATGTAATGGGATGTAATTTTAAAGAAATATAAAATAACATTGTTGTTTGTTTATGTTCAAGTTCACTGTGAGTTGAAGATGTAATAACTTTTTAATGTCTTTTAATATCTCTAAAACCACAAACAGGAATTGAATGCTTAGATTAAGTACCCCCCCCCCCCCTCCATTTAACTAAATTTAATCTTACATTCTTCATCAAAGTTTGGGTCAGGCCTCGGACAGAAGGCACATTAAGGTAGGTGCAAGGAGTTTAGCACATTGCTATACTCAAAGTTTGGGTCAAGGCTGCGACAGTAGCCATATAAAAATATGGGCAAGGAATTTGGAATGTGCTGTACTCAGTTTGGGTCAGGGCTTGAGACAGTAGGCTCATGAATGTATGGCCAAGGTGTTTGGCACATGCAAAACTCAGTTCAAAGATACAGGTTTGATTTTAGAGTACTTTGTAATAATCATAACTTTTTTGCCTCACAAAGTAATGCAAATTAAAATGTTTTAATAGCAGTTTTCATTGAGCAAAAATGTTGGTGCATACGAATATTTAAGGTAGAATGTTAGAAAGCCTCACAAATTTTCATAGATTCAGAAGAAAACAAACACTGTTTCAAAAGTAACCTTTCTCTTAAGAAGGGTTGCAGTGTTCACGAGTGAAAACGTGATTTTAATGTAATATTGCCCACTCTTTGTCCTTGCAAACTCTTCTTGTTGGAATTTTGTGACCATCGGACTTGATATGAAAACTTTCCTCAAGGACTGTTCCCTGCGCAAGAGAGCGTGAATGTTTTGGTTTATTTGTAGGCTGATTAGCATCAGTTATTGTGGTCATTATTATTACACAAACACACTCAATCAGTTCATTTGGCTGCCTATTATCCCCACATCTGGTGTAACCCGAGTCCAATAGCTGTTCAAGTCCAGCTCATGAATATTCATTATGGGTGATGGGATTGCATTTTTGGTTGATTACTGGAAAGCAGTTGTAACTTATTGATAGTATCCAGTGGCAGTGGTCAAGTCCCCCTCATATCAAGCTTCAGAATCAGACGTAAAATGGAACAAAGGAAAATAGAAGGGACGAAAAAGAGACTGTGTAGACATGGTGACGAGGAGATTTTTATGGCCTTAATGAATGGTTAAGATGTACGTTATTTGGTGAGCTGTCTAGCCCAGGGCAGTCATTGGACTAAAAAACTGCAACTTTTGGCCTCTGTGTTTATCACAAATCTGCAGAGAAAAAAGGTGGGACAGCCTGGCATTAACATACATTCAGTTAAACTTTTTAATTCACCCCAAACAATTTATTATGCTGTTAGATTTTCGTTTTCCTCTCTAGCCTTTTGGCGGATATTCTGTTTTTTGGCGGATATGCTGTTGGATAGAACTAATTCAGTCTTGTGTCAAATCATTAACAAGCCAGTTTAGCATGTAGTTATGTATTAAGTGTGAAGCATTTGGGGGGTGGGGTTTGCAGCTGATTTTCTGACTCATATGTTTAGAGAAACTTTCAAAAAGAGAAGAATTGGGATGTGCACAATGTATTGTAGAATGTATATCCTTTCACAGTTTAGTAATAACCCAAGGTTTTGGTTAAATTGCCATGTTAATTACTGTATTATCACTACTTAAAAGTGATTAAGAAAATGTTGCTGAAAGATTCTTTAACAAAAGGCAAACAAGAGAGACACAAGAAAATTAAGGGAGGGCATTGATGCTGCTAATGGGAATTTTGGGGATGTAAACCCCCTCCCCTCAGTGTTACATGCCCCACAGTCATCAGTCTCATTGACAACTAAAGCAAAAAGAATACACAGCTGCAACATTTCAAATTTACTTGAAATAGTAAAGTGATGAAGCCAATAGCTGCTTCCTCCTGCCCCTGCTTTTCTCCTATAAAAAAGTTAATTTCTGTAGCTAAGAGTGCGGGAGGGAGAGAGATGATTTAGAAGGGAAAAGAAGGGGGCATGTTTCACTTTTAGTAACCTGCCATTCAGAAGTTTGAGTATAAAGGATCTATAAAGATTCATTGAAATTGCTATTATATTGAGTAGGAGCAATTAATTGATGTCAGATGATATTCTTTCAGATTTTCAAATAAAGAAAAAAAAAATCACAAGTGAAGGAACCTATTTTACTACTTTACATAATGATGTAAACAAATGTTTTACTCAGATTTGCTCCTTCATTATGTATAAATCTAATTTATCTTCTGCAATGTTGTACAAGCTCAGATTTGCACTAAACACCATACTTATGTACACACATGCTCAAGGAAACACCTTTCACAGCAGTGTCATGATCATCTGTGTTAAATGACTCACTGACTACAAGCTATATTTATCGAGTTCACACATCCTCGCTGAGGAGAGGAAGGCCATCTCTTACATAACGGGCGAAAGGAAAACCATTAATGCCAACTAATTTGGAGAGAATCGTAATCTGACAGCAGGATTCTTCCCGAATACAAGGTTTTCATCCATCTCGTGTGTTACAGTACTCACATGAATGACAAATTAGTCGTAAGCACAGCTCCATTTGAAGCCGGGTTTGCCTGGAGATGTAAACATTTGAAGGGTCTTGGAGACAGTGCGTAAGTCGAAAATAAATGTGTATTTCAGGGATGGCATAGCCGAGGGGACAATGAAAGGAAAACAGTAACGCATTCGTCGTTCAGTCACAGGCTCTATCAAGAGGAAACTTGTAGATTTAAAGGTAATGTTTAAACCATTTACGTGGTGTACATATGATATGTGGAGCTGAAAGTATGTGTGTTATGGGTAAAGTTTGTGTAAGAGTAAAGGAAAGGGGGGTTGATATACTTAAAGAAGGTGTCATTAAGAAGTCTTTTTACAATTTTGAATGAAATTTATGTTTAAGTTGTCCAGTGATTGTAATACTCATGGAATAAGCATGTTGCCTCAGCATAAATAGTGACTTAAAGGTAATTAATTTAACCCTGGCACTGATCCGCATAAATTCGACTATGAATGATATCTTCACATGATTTAAATGAGCCTATAGTATACTTGTTCAGTGTGGATTGCCTGCAAAATTTGCCCTAGCTTAGAGAAAGTCAGTACCTGTGATAAGTTTTGAGGTCAGTAAATTTCATAAAAATCATATTGAAACAGCACAATGGAACCTATGAATTGAGACACCTCTGTACATGCTTACCATATGTAAACACACCCTTCATGACACCCCCTCCCTCCCTTCTCTCTTTACTCTTTATCCCCCCTCTCCCCCCCCCCCCCCATCCCGGTAGTTCAGGTATTAATTTTTGAAAGCCATCGAGTTTGATTTTAGGTCTGTGTCTGCTTGTGACTATTCTTCAGTTTACACTAAAAATACCAGGATTCATGTGTTCTATTTTTTAGTAAAAATGAGACAAAATGATAAAAACGTAACAAAATGATAGAAATTGACAAAATTACAAAAAAGACTCCTGGAAATTTCAAAGAGCCCTAAATTGTTCATGAAATAATGTGCCATCTAGAAGTCCCACAAATTTTGGAATTGTTTTTTCAGTAGTATATTTTAACTTTACAGTAACTTTGATATAGCGCTACAGTTATAACTCTTGATTAAAGGGTTGGGATTTGACATCTGTGAGTGGATGGACATGGCTAGACTTTAAAGGGGAGGCATTACATGCTTCATGTTTGGGAAATTTCGGAATTTTATAAAGCTTGTACGTGTATTTTAAAGGTGCTCTATGTAACTTAACAAAAAGTTGTGTTTTTGAATCAGATAGTTGAAGTAAAGTAATTCAGCATCTTGGAAAAAGCAGAGTGGGGTGGGGGATGGAGGGGGGAGAGCAATTGCTACCTTTTCAGTTCTGTATTTTATGACTAACATCATTTTTAAAAGAATTTGGTTGTAGTATCTAGGCAATCAAAGCTGTTTATAAGAAGGTGTAGTTATAAAGAGGAAGATATAGCTTTAGTGCAATTTGTCATATCTGCAGCAAGAATGCAAGATTTTATTTTGTATTCCTTCGCATGTGAGGCATACAGATACTGGTGAGGCTCAGCTTGGATTTAGCAGACTTGATAAAACAATATAAACCATGATGAAAGTTCTGAAAATTCAGTTATCCTGATTATGATCAGTTTTGTATAAGGTTCTGATCAGATTCTAGTAAGTGGGCTTAAACAACTGCCTTAACTCAAATTTTCCTTGGGAATGCTTCCCAGACCCTCAGGCAGGTGGACCTTTGGTGAGCCACCCACCCCCTCTCACTTTCTCCAGACGTTGAAATTGTCCATGTGTGTGTACAAATTGAAAGTAGTAGGACTGTATGCATGCAGCTCACCTACAATAAAATTCCTTTTTAAATTATTCATTGCTTCGTAAAAAAATTCACGCTTCCATTGTAAAGTAACAATTGATGAGGAAACGAACTCTTGACCCAAATAACCATGCACAACTCAAGATATTGGTTCTCAAGTTCTGATGTTTTGAAATCATCCAATGGTCAAGTAACCATAGCGAAATTACCCTCTGTCACTAGTCTTCATGCTTTGTGCTTTCTTTTGAGAAATGTGTCAATCTTACCGTGAGATCTAGATGCGAATAGCTACTTTTACGAACAATTATACTGTACATGAAACACAATCATGCATGCAGCGTGGTTTTGACCAGCATTGGACATGTTTACACAAGAAATCGCCAGCTTTTGGTTGATTTCTTGACCTGTTTACGTAAGAAAGCCACACAGCTATTGATATAATGGTAGTAATAATTGTTGCACTAGGGACTTTCCTTGCGTTGTTATGGTCCCAAGTGAATGGGATGGGATGTACACTGGGAAAATGCGTGTGCATCTTTTTCTGCTAGAACGAAGGGTTTGAGTGGACTTCAGAAATACTACTGTTGATGGTCAGAGATGTGTTTTGTTCTTCCTTGTAATTTGAGATGTTGAGATGTATACACAAACACTATTATGCTGTTATAAAACTGACTTCAGGAAAGTGGCAACGTACGAGTCAAACTTTGGCCAACCTAGCTGTCCTGGTAAAATATTTATGTGGCTGCAGTAGTACAGATGATTTCGTGGCATTAAAACGTTTGGCTGTGGTTTTGAATCAATGGAAGCAGCGAGTAATGGAAACCTTGTTGTGGTCATGACCTAGTGTAAATCGGTGAAGTTTTTGCTGTTCACTGTTCTAACACAAGTTACTCATTATCATGATGAGAACGTGAAAGTTAATCAAGGAAACCGTGTTGGCAAAGTTCAGGTGTAAGTTAAGTTCTTGTGGTTAGTTGCCCCCAACTGGGTCTCAGTAGTGTAATGTCATAGTACTTTTGACACAGAAATATTTTTCTGTATACCATTCATTTCTGAAGGAGCAGGTATTGTGACTGTAGTACTCTGAATACCTTCTTACCACATGCCACGAAAAAATGTATTGGAAGAGGGAAGCAGACTTTTTTTATCTTAAGTGCACGGGAAGGCATTGTCTAATTGCTAATTAATGTAGAATGCCACACAGCATTTATGCCCTCATAATAAGCCGGCAGATAGTAGAAGATATGGTTAGAGAGGGGGTGATGATGGGGGGGGGAGGGAGTTTTGGCACATCAGTTTTGTTGTGCCTGAAGCTTGTTCTTAAAAGCTGAATGGTTGCTGAAGAGTGCTTGCAGGACCACTATTGGGGAGGGGGGGGGGGGACTGACTGCTTACGCCCAAAATATTATGTATGTTTGCCAGAAAAGAAGCATTAGTTTTGCCAGAAACTTGCAAATTTTCTGATGGGATAGGGGCTTCATACACTTATAGCCATATACTTACATGAGCAGGTTGTTTCATCAATTCAGATGTTAGGAACAGGTGATCTCATTATATACAGTAGCTATTGAGAATGTTAGTGCTGTGATAGTGGGTAAAGAATTGGGATATGCCATAAAAAGCATAGAGTCCATTCTTAGCAATCAGGTCTTTGATAATTAGGTCAATCTTCCATACTTGGGCTAGTCAAATTAAGTAATAAGTTGTGTTGCGTGTCCAAGAATATTGTGCTGTTTTTTCTATTTGAATTAACTGGTGCAATTTAATGAAAATATCGTAAACTAAACTAACATTTTCTCCGCTAAAATAAAGCAACCAATTTAAGTAAATCTGTCATTTTCAAGTTTTAGCAGACTAGTCCCACTTTAATGCTTTCTTTGTAATAACATTTTACAATAACTATGCTTTAAAGGTCCTGTGTCACCTTCCTCCCACCCCCTTCCTCACAGGTAATGGTGACTAGGTACATCCAGTGAATCTTACATGGGATAAAGTATATATATATAGATTCATACAAGCTGGTTCAGCATACTATTTTACTGATTGATAATTGCTCATTTACTAGTGGACTGAATTTCAACATGTTAAGTTCACTGGTGGACATTATCCTGATTTTACAGTCAGGGTTAAGGTGGGAACTAGCCATTTTATTATCATTTTCTCAAGAAGTACCAAATATATTTCTGGGGTGATGGGTAAGAAAAAGAGGTCAAAAGGCCCATGTAGGCTTTTTCAAATGCCATAAATTTTCAATGATTGTTGACTTTAAAATTGTGTCTTTGTATTTTGCAAACTATGCTTGGGGGAGGGGAGGGGGGGGGGTTGTGAAGAAAACATACAGCTTGTTCTGTTATGAATATGGTAACCCTTAGGGCAAGTAAAGCTTGTGTAAAATCCATACCATGGAAATTTCAAATTAGATTACAACCTTTTTGGGGTAAAAATTAAAGGTGTATTCTGCAGATAGTATGGAGGTCTCATCATTGAAGCAATTAGGCCTGTCCTTTTTTGTTCAGTGAAAGAAAAGACTCCCATGGAAATCCAGTCATGGTGGGCCTCTCAGTCCTAGAGTAGGGTAAAAAGTGGTTATTTGGTTAGTAGAAAGCCAGACCAAGTCTGTATTCACAAAGCTCAGTCGAGTGAGAATTAGACCATATTGAAAAGTGTTTCTGTCGATGGAACTACATTTGAATATATTCAGTGCTTCTTGGTCAGCAGCCTTCCTTTGTTACATTTATGAAATTAAATGTAATACATGTAGGTGCATGTACTCCCTGTACGAACTAACTTGACAGACGTTTCAGTGTTTTCTTCTCTCTGATTGCTCTCAAGTGGAAGAATTCTTTTGTACAATCAGATTTAGAGGATGGAGATGCGTATAGATTTGGAAATGACAGGTGTGGAAGGAAAAGAGATGTCATTGAAAATGACAAAGTTATCAAAGGAGTGTAATATGTGTAAGTCTAGGCTATATGGACACTCAGATGTGGGTTTTCTTCTTCATATCAAGGTGATATATGTCTCCTAGCTGCTTTGTTCATGCAATCATTACTTGAAGTGTCCGTATATTATACGATTGCAGATGCCATTTCATTTGCTCGATCGTATGAGGTGAGGTATCGTACGTCTCTTCCATGTAATAGAAGAAACCCAAAAGGTTAACTGAAGGAATGTTTGTCCAGCAGATTGAAACTTAAAATGTGAACGAAAATTGGACAAGAAGTTACAATTTATGTCTCAAAGAGGTATTTTAAGTGAACATAAACGTACATGTTTAATCTCACAGCTGGGAATAATTTTTCCGGTATCGCATCACATTTTGCTACACAAGATGGACAAATTGCTACACAAATGCAAGATTGTGTAGCAGATTTTGTACATACAGCATTAGGGTTTTAATGATTTGTGATAGAGAAGCCCAGAAACACTGAATTATTCCCTGGACAGAAAAGGACATTAAACACCCTCATATATTTATTCATTTGCTTTGATCCATGAGAAATATATTTCCTATGCTGCTACACGTTGAGCAGTATGTAACAATACCCTACAGGTGTATATGTTTCCTGTTACATTTTCAGGGATCTTTTTATTTTCCTAGGGTGAAACAACCGTTTCTTATTCTTATGCTCTAAAGAACCTTGAATGTAGTAATATATAACCGTCAAACTTCCACACAGTGCACAGGGCTCGAAAAACCCAGCAGCACCGACAGCCATGCTGTCGGGCCTTTACTGATGGCCGTGGTGCCCCTCAGTCAATGTCCTATGAAGTAACATAGACGGACAGCCAATTTGTTCATTTTGGCTGTGCCCGTTTTCAAGCTTATTTTGAGCCCTTAATGCATATTTATATTTTTACTCTGTTGATTGTTAAAATAATTATTTTCATGAGGTGAACTATGCTCCGATGCAAATCTGTTGTTTCATTGCATGATTGAAATGTATTCTATTATTAACAGTTTATGTTTTAAGGAAAGTCAAAAGCAAATGTGAGATAATCTGTCATTATTGTCATTATTTATGAAAAAAATTTCTAGTATCTGTAATTAATCGGATTCATTGAGCATGCTCTTTTGATCACATCACCACCTGTTATAAATATACCATAATCTATCGTTACATGCACCTAGTGAAAAACGACAAACATGCATCACAATTAAATTAATACATACGTCTCTTGTCAGTAGCTGAGTTGGAAGAAAGCTAAAAATTCCAAAATGTCCCCAATAAGTATTCAAATGAAAGGGCATAGGCAGTCGCCCCAGACTTGTTTTGAAAGAACAGCGTATTGCAAATTTCCCCTATAAGTATCTTCCATGACATTTCAGAACATAAATTTTGCATATTCAAGGTAAACCAAGGACTTATTCTGCATGAATTTCACAATTTAGTGAGAAAATTGTCACATGATTATCAAGAGCCAGTCATGAAATAGGATTCCTGGGTACACTGTTTCAAACTGGGGTGCCTGCATTTTCCCTTTATTAAAGTTGTAACATGAACATGTAGTTGAATCGCTTTATACCTTGAAGTCACAGGCTGTGGAATGCATATAAAAAAATAAATAACATTTAGAGACCTGTTGCCTCGCTAGCAGGAAATTGACCAATAACTATTTCAAATGGAGATTTCAGTTATGTTGTTGAGTCCTATCTTTCTGTTTGTTAGGTTATAAAAACTAAAGATATTTGAAAGATGGCAGCAAAGAGGAATTATTGCTTTGTGCAGGTTTTTCCTCATCAACTGTTTCCAAAGTGTTATTGAAAACCCTTTGAAAAAATGCGTGTAATACAGTTTTTTTATGTGACAAGTATGTCAAACAAAATTTCTGTGAGAGGGCTGAAGTGGAGGGATCATTTTTCAGTTTATTTGATCAGTGTTTCCACATTTTTAAATCAGTTTATATCATTTAGCCAGTGAATTTCTTGAAGTCCTTGATCAATTCTCAAAATTGAGTTGTCTGTTTCTGTGGTTTTTAAGCATCATTACTGGAGGGTGTATTTTGTAATCTACTCCTCTGAACCAAAATTTTTGCACAGTATTGTCAAAATGGTCAAAATTTGCCAGTATGTTGTATTCTCTGTTGTTTTCTTCAAAGTGGAAACACTATTAGAATGTTGTAACTCACTCATCTGGTAATTGACAAACTGCCCATTCAGATTTCTGTAGCTCACTTTAAGTTCTAACAAGTACATGGGAAAGGTTCATCTTTCATATTTCGTTATTGTCGTCATCAGTAACCTTATGTGGGAAAACTTTTCCTTGACATGGATTTACTCTGTAATTTCTATACGTCTTTAGATTGGATTTTCTTTACTCTGTACTCGATTCTATTTCATCTCCAGATTTTTGATAAAGATGGGCAAGAGCAGGCCAAACTTGACCTAAGAGATGAAAATTGTTGCAGTTGGATGATCTTTATCCGTCCCGCTCGGACTGCAGAGGAACAGAACCTCGTTGTCTACCAATTTAATGATGATTTATTTTTTACCAGTTGTAAGGTGAGATGCATTGTATCACTCATGATTGTGATTCAATAGGGTGTTTGGTGGTTTAAGATCTGTTATACGAGAGGGGTATAGCATTGGGGCATATCAGTAAGTTTATTTTAATCCTCCTTGCCCCCTGGTTTCCGATAAGCATGTTGGAAGGCCCCACAGTTTAATTTCCTGATTGGCATATTAATCATGGCATGAATTTTGCCTGAAAGATATATTGTGTCAGTCCATTGATGTCTACATTTTTTGCCCTGAAAATGCCAACTTTTCTTTTTTGGTTTGGTTGGATGGTTGTGCCCCTCAGCTGCCTTTTCTGTATGTGTTAACACAATCAATGTTTTTCCCAAGCTGCTTGCATTCACCATCTGGTAAACATGTTATACAGAGGGCACTATTCACCTATCTTTTCCTTTCCATTTATGTCAGCCAGTTATGTTGAACTTGCATGTCAGTCAGGCTCAGTGACCCTTTATCTCTTGCACTCCTGGTCATGAGAGTTTAGAGCTCTAGAAAGGTGGTCTGTTGTAGGTTTGCCACAGAGACACAAAGCTGTGTTTGAGTGGTTGGGGGTGGGGAAGGGGCATCTCAGTAATTTTAGAACAGTTTTTAGCTCGTAGAAGATCTCACAAAATTTGCCAAACCCTCTGTTACAATAGCATCATTATATGTCTTGGCTTATGAAGGAAGTCTGACGTAATAATACTATTGAGGCCACATACTTACCCCAGCCAGTGTGGTGGATGTTTGTATGAGATATTTGTATAAAATGTTGTTTTTTATTTCACCTGGGTGATATTTATTTTAATAATCAGAATGAGATGTGAACAACAAAACAGTCAAGTACTAAGGTCATAACTGATCTCTTTCTCCCATACATATTAGTACTGCCTCAGAGTGATGTGTTTAGTCTATTTTGCTCCACCTAACCCCCTGTTTAAGTCTGTATTCCCCCTAATTGCTTACAGTTACCACCAGGAAAAGTATTAAGCAGAAGGCAACTGCCTTTCTCCTCCCTTTGCCTATCTGAGAGACTCTCAGGTGAGAATTTGGCCAAATTTGGGGGCTGCATTAGCAGAGATGCCAACTAGTATGGTTTTACCGTATTTTGTACGTATTTACGTTTTACCGTATTTGGTAGGGAATACGAGAATATTCTTTGCCTGGTAAAAATACAGAAATAGGATCCCTAAAAATACAGAAATCAGTTCTCAAAAAATAAAAATGTAAATAAAAGTGCGACTGGAGTGGGAGACTATACAGCAGAGGTCATGATATCACGATGCCCACCTGCTGCTTGTAGTGCACAGTAACCATTTCATTTATTGGTCTGTTTATGGCCACCTCCCGAATACGACCAGTTAGATACAGCGATGTTAACTTTGACTTGGTTTCATTACTTGTATACACTGGAGACACAGTGAGGCATGTGTACTGCTAGTGCCAGTGCAGCTGTATAACTGTATATTATTGTTATGTAGCGTACTGTGATGGACTCGGTGAAATACGCCTCACATGGAACTGCTTATTCTGGATTAATTAGACCATCGTTGTTTGTTTCATAAAGGATGAAATAATTCCCCCCAAGCCAAGAAAGCAAACATTCAAGCCTAAATACATCAAAATGTGGTATTTCATCGTTAAAAGTAGTCCAGATTATGTGGGGAAAGCTGTAACGTTAGGCCTAGCCTAACGAGTAACGTCAGTTGACTAACCTTTATTAGAACCTAGCTATAGTCTAGGCCTAGGCTAGGGTAGCATATGTTAGTTTGAAGAAAATACTCTTTTGATGTCCAAAATATGCTTTTTTGATGTGAATAATACTGGAAACCATATTTAAAAGTTGGCATCTCTGCATTAGTCACCATTAGTCTTTTACTGAGGATTATTATAAAACTTAAATGACTTTAAAAGAGATGGAAGTCCTAACTCTGACTCTAATGGTATATATGAGACTTGGGCTATATACTCTCAATATCTTTGCAGTGGTGAAACTGAAGGGAGTTTCCTCTCTACAATAATTTCATAACTGTCAAAGGAACATATAGACTGTTCTGCAACAGCCGGCTGTGACCTGTCCATTCTAAACCTTTCAGAACCTTACACTACAGATGTTACGACAGCTGAGGCACTGAAATCTGTTGCAGATTCATAGTGGTCAACTGAAAAGAAACTGTTTGGATTGAGTAACATGTAAAAAACTAAAAGCCAATTGTTTTACAGGGGATTATTAAAAGTTGCAAGAGAACTCAAACTTTATGCTAAAATACGACCTTTGTGCATATGTTTGGTAGTATGGAACATTCCTCAGGAGTCTCCATGAAATGTTAAGAAAACTCAGATACCACTAGGCATTACAAGTGTAATTCATTCTTCAGGTAGGGTCATTTTTTTTTTTGTTGTCCAAGTCTAACCTAGGGAATTTCATCTGAAACTTGACCCTCCAAGTAAAGAGTATTCAAGTCAATGTAAGCTGTTATTGTCTTCAGTGTTTTGACAAGTTTTGATTTTATTTCATTTTAACAGCCTATCCAACCAAATTGTGAGTTAAAGGTCTATTATTCATCGGATTATGCCAAACTGATGAACGTCAAGACTTTTGAATGTGGTAAGTGCTCCTACACCAGTAGCTCTTGGCTTGGGCTACTCCATTGTTTTAGGAGTTGCATGGGTACCCATCGCCTTAGATGTCATCATTCTGAATGAAGTCATAACACCTACAGTGGCATTGTAATTGTCACAGCCATGTTTTTGTAAAGACTAAGTATTACCAGTAAACCTACATTATAGGCTTGTTACTGTAGTGTTGCCAAATGGTCTGATGTTGGAATTCTTTCCTGTAAATAAATGGGCAAACTAGTGACTGAATTGTAGAAAAATGACTGCAGAGTCAGTTTTGTTACAATGCTGTATTAAAACTAACAAAAAGTCACCTAAAAGAAAATCTTAATGCAAACTTTTTTGAGCAGAAAAATATGACTTTTGTGCTTGTTCTGAAAATACTGAACATTCACTAGGAGTCATGACTCCAAGAATAGGGGAGTCACTTCACAACTGACTGGGAGTCATCAAAAGTGGAGTCACTTCTCCACTCCTGACTGGAAGTCGTCAATAGTGGAGTCACTTCTCCATTCCTGACTGGGAGTCGTCAATAGTGGAGTCACTTCTCCACTCCTGACTGGGAGTTGTCAGTAGTGGAGTCACTTCTCCACTCCTGACTGGGAGTTGTCAATAGTGGAGCCACTTCTCCACTCCTGACTGGGAGTTGTCAATAGTGGAGTCACTTCTCCACTCCTGACTGGGAGTCATCAATAGTGGAGTCACTTCTCCACTCCTGACTGGGAATGGTCAGTCTGAATTGACAGTAGGCAACCTGCCTGTTGTATACCAGTGGTTTTCTACCTGATGTGTGAGCTTGTTGGTATGCTGAAACCAGTGTTGGCCTATACACCCAAGCTTGCAATCATAATAGGCATGCTCACTGGCAGAGGTGTTATTTCTGGGTAAGATGTTTGCCTATGGTAAGTGCAACATTAAGTCTGTTCATGTTAAATCTAAAATATCTATTCCTATTGGTAACATGACACTTGGGCCACCCCTAAAAATCAAATTTTCTAACATGAGGAAATATTTTTACATGTCATTGATCATTAATTCAACATTTATTATCGGGCCAAAATTCCTCTTGGAATGGGTAGTGCTCTGTTTTCATGGCTGGTACTTTTTTGCCATTCCTTGAATTTTCAGAAGGGTAATAGAAGTCAAAATGCCTACTGCATCAATGGCTACCATGGTATACACACCATGTGGATGGATGTTTCCATTACCTTTAATCTCTCCCAGTGAGAAGTTCTAATGAGAACTGTAAGAAGTTTTCCACCCTAGTGTGTCAAAAGCATACGTTAATTACATGTACACATGCAGAACTCCATCAGTAATTGTAGCCATGGATTTATGGTGCTTCAGTAATTCAGAAAGTTGTCTGCTTCTGGTCTTTGCTCAGTTCATCTGTAGAGTAGTGGTACAGGGCAAGGATACTCCACACCACCTCTAGCCTTTGATAAGTGCTTGGCTACAAAACTGGGAATGCAGTCTAATTGGTAGGATGTGGACATTAAATGGCAGCACAGGGAGCAGGATTGGTAGCAATAAGAAAATACCTGCCTCTTTACACCCAAGCAGTGGGTAAAGAGAGAAGGCCAATCTTGCAAGGGTTTGTTCATGATCTAATCTACTTGATGTTGGGTCCTTCATGTGCCAGAATGGCTTTCTGACCATGAATTCATGAACTAAATGAACTAACAATAGTCCTTTCATGCACACACCAATACCACCCAGATCAGTGATTGAAATTGGTACACAAACCTTAAATGGAAGGTCTTTTCAAAACTTGTTTTGATAATCCTGTGTAAATTATTACTTTTGCAGTGGTTGATTCTGAAAAAGTCCACATAAGGCAGTCTTCTTGGGACCCCCCCCCCCCCATGCCTGGTTTGCAATAAAACAGCAATCGGTTTTGTGGGGGTGGCTGGGGAAGGAAAAAGGATAAAACCCTCTATCACCAACCCCAGTGGATTTAAACTTTTACTTTGTTGGAAGTAAATTAGAAATAACGTCTTATATTAAAGTATTGTGGTTATCATAGGTAATGTGGTAGTCTTTCACAGTCAAAAAACAAACTGAAGGAATCTCATTACCTAGAGGGCTGCTTTACCTCCATTTTTAAGAAGCACAAGTAGATTTTCTTCTTCAAGGTGTACCAAGGGACTCAGTCATGCCCTTACAAAAAAACGTGTGTCAATTGGTTCCAAATCCTCAGGTTTTCTCACGTGTCTGCCATGGGTTTTCACAGGTTTTTGCAGGGTAACCTGTGTTTCCCCGTGAAATTGACACAGGTTTGTCAGTTGCCACACTTTGCCACAGGTTAACCACAGGTTTGCCACAGGTTTGACACGCAAAACGCGTGGCAATTAAGAATAGTATTGACAAAGAATTCTGAGTCAAAACCTGTGGCTTAAAATTGAAAGCAAGAAAAGGTGTGTAAACCTGTGTCAAACCTGTGTCCAGAGGGTTCCAAAAACACAGGTTTGCCACCCAGGAACACGCGTGATTTCTTTTGTTTTTCACGTGTGATCACGCGTGGTAACTGACACAGGTTGACACACTATTTTTTGTAAGGGTGGTCACGTACAGGATTTTGTTACAAGTACCAAAATTACCATCATTTTTCCCGTGACCAGAGATTTAATTAAAGGAATGCAGGATTAAGGTTCATTTAAGGAAAGTTATATAAATTTTAATAGCTATACCACATACATTCTAAATGTGCTTATTGATTTTTCTGCCTATAGCAAAGTTATATGAATCCTTGGGGTCCCCATGCAGTAGGGTAAACAAGAAAACTTGCCAAAGAATGGAAGTGCTTGTCAACATGTGCAGTTTCAGCATGTTTTTATAATCATGAAAATACATGAATTTTGGGCAATTAATTGGTAGAAGTTGCATATTATATGGAAATGACATTTTCTGTACATATGGTCATGTTACTACTTCTCTCTTCAGTGCAGTAACACTTTTATATCTGTGTAAGTGAGAAAGTAAAACATTCAATGAACTTACTCCACAGGTATGTGTGTTGCTTAGAGTTGCAGTGGGTATTTCTGTAGTCCAAGTGTATAGGATATTTCTCATGGGGAATGGTGAACAGTCACCACAATGGTTTATACAATTTTGCTCTAATAGAATGTAGATTCTCCAGTCTCCATTGCAATAGGGCTGTGACCGTTTAGCGATTAATCGCTAAACGATCGCATGTGTAATAAACGTTTAGTACAAAGCTACCAGCGATTAATCGCAAAACCCGTTTGTCCATACGAAATAAAAACAAGCTGCAGTCATTACAGAAAGTTAGATGTTCACTTTAACTCTTTTTGAAAAAGTGAAATACATAATTATACAAATGACACACACGTAAACATACGACATCAAAGTTGAGCTTTTATGAGGATGCGTGTTTGAGGTTCATGGAAACCATGTCCCCCTGGCATCACTAATGCATTTCGCATATTCATCATGTTCAAGGGCACGTTTAAAGTCTCTCTGTTGAACATACTGTAGGTACTTGCGATTAATCGCTAAACGATCGCAAAATTTTGCGATTAAACGTTTAGTAATTTTGCTAAACATTCATAGCCCTACATTGCAAACTGCAGTTTTCAAATATTCTCCTGTGACACTTGGAGATATTCAAATTTTCCTCACCACAAACCCAAATTTTGTTTAAAAAGGACCCAAAAACATGGCAAAAAGGTTTTGCTTGACCAAACCTTCCCACAATATTCAGGACTTAAGATTGCTCCCCTCAGTGGAGAGCGTATAGCCCTCCCATCAGGTAAACCCTGGCACCACACCTGGGAGAGAATCATATGTAGAGATAGGGTGGTTATTCATCAGACTTTTCGCTGGATTTTCCAGCTTTTTGGGCAGCCTGTCTTTTGTCCAGTGGTACTTGATGCTGGATGTTGATTATGTCCTAGGTCACAATGAAAAATCTCACAAATTACAAATGAAAAAATCAGTTGTTAATAAATTCATACCTATGACATACAGGGGAGCCGCAGGGAAGTAATCTGTGGGTATACAGTATACTGTATCTCAGAGTGTAAGTTCTATTCTCATCGGTGACATTCACTGACGACCATAATGTACACGTGCAGCCAGTGTGATTAACTAACATACATGATGTGCAGTCTCATTGGTATGTGTGACAATGTATGTATGAAATGCTGGTGTACATGTATCGGTGACCTGACATGGCAAACGTCAACCATGTCCTCCTTTTTGGGGAATTTGGAAATGGCCACCCTATAGGTAGAGGGCTCTCCCGTACAACTTGGCACCACAGTACCTCAGCTTTATCACTTATGTGTAAGATGTACTCAATACTCACATTGTTTCTATGATTGTGTCTCACAGATGGAACTGATTCACTTTTATCAATACCAATGAGTCAAGATGATAGTACGTCCAGCTTTGTTTCTGCGTCCACATATCCAAGTATAGAACACAAGGTGAGTTGCTTGTTTCTGCGTCCACATATCCAAGTATAGAACACAAGGTGAGTTGCTTGTTTCTGCGTCCACATATCCAAGTATAGAACACAAGGTGAGTTGCTTCTTTCAGCATCCACATATCCAAGTATAGAACACAAGGTGAGTTGCTTGTTTCTGCGTCCACATATCCAAGTATAGAACACAAGGTGAGTTGCTTGTTTCAGCGTCCACATATTCCAGTTCAGAACACAAGGTGAGTTGCTTGTTTCAGCGTCCACATATCCCGGTATAGAACATAAGGTGAGTTGCTTCTTTCAGCGTCCACATATCCCAGTATAGAACACAAGGTGAGTTGCTTCTTTCAGCGTCCACATAGAGTAGAACACAAGGTGAGTTGCTTGTTTCAGTGTCCACATATCCCAGTATAGAACACAAGGTGAGTTGCTTCATTCAGCGTCCACATAGAGTAGAACACAAGGTGAGTTGCTTGTTTCAGCATCCACATATCCAAGTATAGAACACAAGGTGAGTTGCTTCTTTCAGCGTCCACATATCCCAGTATAGAGCACAAGGTGAGTTGCTTGTTTCAGGGTCCACATATCCAAGTATAGAACACAAGGTGAGTTGTGTATTTCAGCATCCACCTTCTTTCTGTGTCCACAAAATTGTAGTTATTAGTAATGTACATTCAAATTACCTACCTTTTAATTGTGGTGTCCCTCAGGGCTCAGTTCTTGGACCTGTGTGCTACGGCAAAGACACCATACTGCTGGGGTCAGGGTTTCATCCCTTGCTGGTTAGTTGTAAGGTGAGTTATTCATCTAAGAGCAGTCTACCATTTTCCCTCTAAAATCACCTTCTTTATCGAAAAGGTTCCAAATTTAATTTTTGTGTTGTGATAGGCCAACCAACATTCAGTCGTAGTCTATTAGCATATCTAAGAGTTGCTCCCATGCATAATATTTGTTAACATGGTCAAATAAGTGGCCTTAATTAGTTAAAAAATGAATTGTAATTACAAGGAACAATTGGAGGGATTTCTGATTGTTCAAATCCCGTTGTCGGGTTTTACCTAAGGGTGGATGCAACTGGTTCAAATTGAGGTAAAGGTTTGGCATGTCAGTATTACTTCAAAAACAGGCCAGCAGCCTGTCAGACTATCATTTTCTGGTCCACAGATAACACTTCTTCCCCTCCCAGGGAAAATTTTCACCTGGACAACTCCACCATGATAATTCCTACTCCTGACAATTCCCACCCTTGACAATGCCCACATAGGTAGGGTTGGGCGATATGAAAAAAATCCATATCAATATATCGAGATAATATCGCCCAAGTTTTTGCGATATATCGCCAAAACTGAAAAACCTGTTGCAGACAAGGCTAAATGAGCCTGAAATAATCCTAAAAAAGTTTTACAGCTAATTTTCTAAATCAGGACGAAATCGATGAATGAATACTGAAATTATAAACATTGTTTGATCTTTAAAATTTAAATTATTGAAATTTCAGTCCCCCAAAAGTTGTATTTTTTTCTATATCCTCATATCGTGATAAGGGTATTTCGTATCGCATATCGCGACGTGGACTTCTGGCGATGTATATCCATATATATCGTATATCTCCCAACCCTACACATAGGACAATTTTAAAGTTTCTGATGGAGGATGTTATCAGGGGGTAGTTGCCATATAGGTGGGAAGTTTACAAGGTGGTTCTCTGGGCTCTAGAGAGTTACTCAGAGGTGAACTAAACCTTGCTTTAAGTCCTTTACTTCACTGTTTGTGGAGATTACACTCTAGTGACCTAGAAAGGTAAGGTATACCAATCTGTCTTCAAGCCTTGCTAAGTTTGGTCAAGTTGTAGATTCATTTAGGTTTGTTTTTGTAAACTTTTCAGAGGTAAGACTCCAAATAGACCCTTTTCCAAACAGCAGTTGCAAAGGATTATGGGATAGAGCTTTTTTATGCATGTTATTTTAAATGGCAGTTTTCTGTGGTAAAAAGGATATTTACCAAAATGCTCTCCCATAATCCTTTGTAACTGTTATTTGGAAATGGGTCTATTGTTGTGTAGTTATTGTATCTTAGTTTTGAAAGTATAGCTCAGAAATTATGTGTTTACTCCTCCTTTGTTCCTACATACATATGTATTCATCAAATGTCCACAGTTACCACCTGGCAAAGTTATCAGCACAGGTTACATTATCTTGGAGGGCGCCACCTAACTTTCAAACATCATACATTACATGACATCCCTTTCTGGGTGAAAACCACATCTCAAATGATGTTTTCAAGTGAAAAAGTCACATGTGTTTGTAAATGTTTCTTTGTATGCTACATATGGGAACATGTTTCCATATACTGCAAGTAATTAAATAAACTGTGAGATGACATTTTATTGCCAAAGTGGAAGTCAGTTTCACCTTTTTTGAGGTGGAACTAATCATTTAATCACAATGTTTTGAGTAAAAAGTCATCAGCAGTATAAAATGTTGATTATCTTTAATTCTAGGATGGGCAATCTGTCCCACAGGTATGTAGCTATGTGAGAGCAAATGTTTGAAGCAGACTGCATGCTGGTGAAATTGAGTGTTCATGTTAAAAGTATGACCAGTTTAGTTCTGTCCTCACATATGAATATGTCAAATGAGAATAACTGCTCACCCATGCCCCAACTATGACAAAACTATGGTAAAGGTAGATGGGGGGGGGGGGGGAGGGATGAGGACCATTCACATTACTTGTGCCAGGGCCTGGACCCTCCTAGTTTAGCCACTGGAAACAACTGGTTGCAAACATCTCAGTTGAACAAGACAAAGTATTTCACCCAGGCATTCATTTGTCCTTTCTTGGAGACAGTAGTATATTAATTTGCAGTTCAGAAGTCTGCAGTATCAAAAGGGACAGACAAAGTTAAGTTGAAAAAAAATTTTGTACTCTTGGATAGTTTTTGTTATCTTACCCGGCCTCGTGATGACATTAGTGGGGGATAATGAGCAAAAGTGTCTTTTTTTTTTGTAGGGAGCAAAAGTGCTTTTTTTTAATAGGAAAATATAATGTAGATCTCAGGATGTTGGGATAAGGAACAATTTAGTTTTGTGGGTACTTAAAGGGAAAATGCAGTCAATCCAATCAGAAATAGTATACCCTGTCTTCCTAATTCATGAATGGCTCTTTTTGATCATGTGTCAACATTTTTGTTACTGAATTGTTCAATTTATGGAGAACAATTCTTTGCTTTACCTATTGCTTGTAACAGCTATGTTCAAAAACATCTTCAGGGGTACTTGTAAGGCAAATAAGAGGAGATTTTCAAGAGTTTGCTGATTTTACAGATCAGTTTTGGGGCAACTGCTTATTGCCTTTAATATAAACAAGACATTCAGATCAAACCAAACTGCAGTCACGATGTACTAGTGTTTCTGCTGGCTGATTTAAGTAAATCACTTGCCTAACTTTATAGATAGATAATTCCAGGGTACTTTTTCAATGAATAAAACAAAATGATAAAAGGTCCGTAGGAGGTGCAGAACCATGAAGGGTAAGATGTTGTACATAATAAATATTGTTAGAGAGCATGGTAGCCTATCGGTTAAGGCGTTGGACTTGTGATCCAAGGATTGCTGGTCCAACTTCTGCTTTGGTCATTATGGTGTGTCCTTGAGCAAGATGTTTTATCTCAATTGCCTCCCTCCTCCCAGGGGTTAAATGGGTACTTGTGAGGAACTTGTCATCGGGTGAGCCGTTAGAGCTGCCGCCACTCTGGAGGGATTGTCTTCGTGACGATTTATCATTAAGTAGGAGTAATAACGTGCTGCGCCTTTGATCAGGATTGCTTAGATATTGGCCCATTAAAAATGCCAGTGTTATCATTTAGGGTGAAGGGTTTCTCATCAGGTATTGTTAACTTCTTGGACAGATGTGTTTTTTTTTGTAAATTTGCTGTCACTCTTGATAATTCTTCCACATATCTGAGTTAGTGGAAAAAGTAGTAGAAGTATGAAGGGTGAGAGATCATCCTGATAAGTATAGTGAGAGTGAAGGTTTTTTCGAAAGGATTCATGTACCTCTGGGGCTGACATTTCCTTTCCAAATTTTGCATCTACCCTTGATAATTCTTTCTCATTATCTGGCCATTTCTGCATAATCTATTCGATGTGATTGCTATTTATAGATGATAAATATAAAATATGCTGAAGAACATTTTCCCTGAAAAGGACCCTTCATCAGTTGACCTACAATTTAATGGTCATATATTTGTCAAATTCAGTGGTTATATTCCATTTGTGGTTCCCTGCAGTGCCCATTAATTTCCATCTCCTTAAGGGCTGCCCCAAAGGTCCTCAACTAGTCATTGTCCAAACCCCTGGTGACTTCACCTCTTTCAATGACTTTGTATGTTCCCTCTTCTACCCTCAGGCCAGCACTAGCTTCCAGTACAACGACACTAACAACAACGAGGCACCCTCTTCGTCCGAGCCTTGGAAGTGTTCCAGTTGTAATAAAGTCTTTGCAACATTCAATCAACTTGAATCCCACCACTGCGAGTCCAGAAAAGCCAAGAGAGGTCGCAAACCCAAATTGAAAGAAGGTGAGGAGGGGCCCAAGGATGGAGAGGGTGCCTCTAGCTCAGACAAAGGTCCAGTAGGAAAAGCCAAAGGGAAAGGAACACGAGGGAGAGGGAAGAAGGAGAGTAAAACATTTCCATGCACCCAGTGTGACAAGGTGTTTATGACTGCTGAGAAGATGAAGACGCATACGTACCTACACACAGGGGAGAGGCCGTTTATGTGTAGCGAGGCAGACTGTGGGAAAGCATTCATATCCAAGTATAAGCTATTGCGTCACATGGCCACCCACTCGCCAAATAAAATGCACAGCTGTACATTCTGTGACAAGAAGTTCCACAGGAAAGACCACTTGAAGAACCACCTGCACACTCATGACCCCAACAAAGTTTTGTTTCGGTGTGCTGAATGCGGAAAGGTTTACAACACCAAGCCAGGGTACAAAAAGCACATAGCAATGCATGCCGCAGCATCAGGGGAGCTAGTCTGCAAAATATGCGAGCGGGAATGTGAGAATACAGAAGCGCTGTTACAACATATCAAATCACATTCAGGGAAGTCCAGTGTTACCAAGGAAAAGAAGCACCAGTGCGAACATTGCGACCGTAAATTTTATACGCGCAAGGATGTGCGCAGGCACATGGTCGTACATACGGGTAGAAAGGACTTCTTATGCCAGACATGTGGACAGAGGTTCGGTCGAAAGGACCACCTGGTTCGTCACACTCGCAAAAGTCATGAGGGCAGTGATCCACAAATACGGGTTAGGCTTGGTGAGCATTTACAGGCTATGGCTGTGGCATCCATGCCAAACATGGTGACCTCACCGGGTATGACATTTCAGGAACCGTATCATCATAGTATGCATGATACTCAGCAGCTGTTACATCCACAGATTCCATCTTCATCAGTACAGCAGGAACCGCCATACCCAATGTCACCCCCGGTGAGGAACAGGCTGATGGAGCTTTTGAAGATTCCTCCGGTACCTCCATCGAGGTTCAACAATAACTACCATCCGCAGATTAAGGTGGAACCTGTCATGGAAAGCATGGACTCAATGGGCAGCTGCAAGATGGGGTCGGATCCAATGACCCCAACGTCAGTGGACGTTGGACATCTCCTGGGATTCCTGCCAGTGAACTCCACCCACATGCAGGCGCCACACCACCACCATCAGGGTGTTCCGCCCACACCAACCTCACCGCAGATGATGGTCCCCACAACGTCCCATGCATCGCTACCTCAGTCCACCCAGAATGCCCCACAGGCCCATCTACCTCATAATGTAATTCAGGCACACTCTGTGGAGCATCTTGGGATGCCGCAGGTGACGGCAGTGGACCTCCACGTCAACCAGATGCAAATGAGCTCGCACCAAGTCAGCCAGCAGGGTTTGGACCCCATGCACGTGGGCTTCCTAGGGAACCAGGCCTTGCCACGGTTTCACCAGGCCTTTCAATGAAGTCACCTTTTTACCTCGTTAAAAGAGTTTGAATGAATGACGTGACAGCCTTTATGTTTCTCGAGCTTTAATTGTCCGGATTAGTTTGCTACTTTCTTCCTTGCGGTTTTACCTGTCGCTTACTTTTGTTTTTGGTGTAAATTCCTTTGGTTAATGTCTCTAATTGTACCCTTCAAGTCCAGCTTGGACAGTTTTGTGTGTCTATTTATATGTAATGTGGTGTTAAAATTCCACAGCTTGTTTGCCTGAGACAGTTTAGATAATGTGGATGCAAGAGGTTTAAAACCAAACTTAAACTCAACGGAAAACCCCCGACACTTAAGGTCTTTTGTTGGTAATTTTATAAACAGTAATAATTTTCTTTGAGAAAAGAAAACTCTTAAGTGCATTTAGGCAATTGCACACATTGTTTTAAACAGTTCTTCCTCTTTGTGTTCTATATAGGCAGTTAGTTGTAAGTTGTGTAAACATATTTGGTGTGTAGCAAGACACAATAGCTATCGGGTGTTCTGCGGAGTTTTTATATAAAACACACACTAGAGTGATTGGTGTCTTTCAGCAGCAAAATTTGGAACCCACCCAGCTGGGGTTTTTTAGTAATGTAAGAAACCCCGGTAGTTTTATTTACAGCTGTTCTTATTAGTGACCTTGTAGTGGTTAATGACTCTTTTGTTTTCATTCTAGAGGGTTATCCTTTGTTTGTTAATGAGTTAACGTTTTTGGCGAATCTTGCAAATTGAGTGCTTCCAATATAGTTCTTGAGATGGTTTGTCTCAAGGGTTTTTATCTGTTGTTGTTTTTGTATATGTGTGTAAGATTTATCAAAGGTGCAATACAAGTCTTCACATATGTATGTAAATGCCAAACAGGCTGTGGAATTTTCCAAATTTATTGCAGCTTTCTGTTTCATTTCAGTCAACCTTTTGAAGGAAAAGTGTATCTTTTGTATAAATTTTGTCATCATTCTGTGGGTTTTCTTTTTGACATTTGTGATCATTGACAATTAGTGTGTTTGTGGCTTGACTTGAAAAGAAACCTTATATCTTAGGTCAGTCTAGTAAAGTATTGGGGAAACGACTCTGTTGTTCACTTGTAGGACTAGTCTTAATTCACTGTTTTGTGTTTTAAGGCATAGACCTTGCATTCTGATTTATCTTCAGACATTTCATTGGTCTCACTCCCCTATTTCCTTTCTTGCATTTTGGCACCCTCTACATTTACAAGGAAAGTTTTCTACATTGACAATTAGTGTCACATGTGTAAACCAAGTTGCAGCAATTGAAAATACATTTTAGGCAAATTGTTTGTTTTTTTTTTTTTTTGAAATGCCACTTAAAAATTTCACCTTGTGATCAGCTGGTACAATGCACCTGATTTTTTAATTCGGACAGCTTATTCTATCAACCTTCAAAGAGTTGAAAATGAAAACTATCATCATTTAAAGTTTCAGCTATTACTCCTAAATTATCACTCTTATATATCAGATTCAGTTCAGAGCAGCTTAACCAAGTTGAATGCTTGAAGCAGATTCAAAGAAACTGATTAAAACTTGTCTCATGTAGACACTAACACAAGGAAAAAAGAATATACTGAATAGTTAAATTTTACCTCAGAAAATTTTATGTCAGTTTTAACTGCAAAAGATTCACCTGTTTTATGTATTATCTTTGTGTTCTAGTATATTGCAATGCCTAATTAGCCATTTTTCTTCCCTTGCTTACCCTCTCTCAGCCTTTTCTTCCTCACAATCATCTTTTTACTTTTTACTTTGTACCTATCTCAACCTTTCTGGCTTACAGTATTACAGGATCTAGTACACTGCAAGAAATTAATCTTTCCAAATTTTTATTGGAATCCAGTTTTGGAAGAAACTGAAGAAAATTCCCAGATTTTTTGGCTAAGTTTTATAAGTTCAAACTTCAGTAAAAGTAAAGTAACCCACTTTCACTGGCAAAACAATATATCTGCCAACTGGTCAGTAGTCTGTGGTGATAGATCTAATATGACAGAAATCACAACAACAGCATATTTGAGAGAACGTTATGCCTAGCTGAGAATCTAGCATGCCCCTCAAGCCTGCCCAAAAGAGTGCAGTGCTCTGGGCAAATCTTGATGCATTTCCATATTTTTTGTTCTTACCCACTTAAAGCCCATCATGTATGTCAGAAGAATGGGACACATGATTACCAAGTGGCTTCAGGCAAATTTTTAAATTTGAAGAATATCTAGAACCCTGAAGTCCTTTTTGTAGTTTCCTTTGCTGATTTTGGCCAACAGAATGTCTTTTATTGTCATTTTGAAGAAATCAAGGGCTTACTTGTTGCATATTGATAAATATGTGGGCTTTAAATAGCAGTTCCCTATTTCCCATTTTATAGGCACTATTATTTTCTGAAAGAGATACAAAGCAAAACTAATTTTAGTAGAAAGTAAAGACACCTGAGTTGGACATATTTTTTTCACTGATCAATGCCAGTGTTTTTAATGTAGCTAATGTTCTCTTTTTTTACCCCACCATTATTCTCATTGTTACACAGTTTTCAGGAGAAAGTTAAAGGACACAGGATTATTTTAACATTGAAAGACCTTATGTGCAGTATGAATCCTTTCAATATTCATGAGCAGATAAGACCATGTTTAAAAATGGTCAGAAACATTTGTGAACAGGCCACGGTCCAGGGAAAGAGCTGCCATGTTGATTTTGTACAGGTTGTTCCCTATAGCTTTTGCTGTAGGTATCTTGCATAATGATCAGTGGGTGGAGCTTTACGTAAAAGCCTCAAGATGTGAAAAATATCCCAGGTGGTAGTTTCAAATTAAAACTACATACTTAGATGGTATTAGCTTGACATGGTAATTACTTATATAAAGTGCGTCTTTGAATATTCATTACACAATTTGCTTGTTTCAAGCATTTATGGTAAAGTTGAGATAGGTACATTGTAACGTGCGTAATTGTAGTTAGGCCATATAAATCTCACAACTATTCACTTCCTTGCCCACTTTCATCATTGTAAAGTTTTTGTTTGTCATCAAATCTGTTTTACATTTCCAGTCGCATACTTTGTGTTCTCAATCTTTTCCAAAATTGTGGTTGTAAGAATAGGAGAAGTTGTTTCAAGGTTTGTGATTAACCCAGTGGCACAAATGTGAGACTTAAGCAAACTTGGTGTGATCAATATGAAAGGACAGAAGATTATTTCTGCTCCTTTTTGAAGATTCAAAGATCTCTGCCAAAAGACATTGGCAGTATGAGCCAAGCATAGTAGGAGAATCCATGTTTGAAAATGGATTAGATCAGACAGCTAGGAAACATTTAGATTAGACATAGTCCATTTGTAAATGTGGGAATTTTGATTTTGTGGTGTCAGCTAATACTGACCACACTTTTACTGAAATGGAAAAGGGACTCCACTTTTAAAGAAAATGTTAATCTTTGAATTTTGTCTGTCTGGAGCTTCCCTTGTGAAAATCCTGCTGCCTTTTTTTTGGTGATTTGAATGTATATCTAAATTTCCTTGTGCATGTCTTTCATTGCTGCCTAATCAATATTCATCATTTTTCTTTGCATGCATCTTATTTAATTAAAAGTTGTCACCATTGGTAGCTTACTGTTGAGGTGAAGAAACACCAACCCATGAATGTTGAATAGTTATCACAGATTCACAAGACTAGTAGTCACTTTAGCTGCTTTTTTTAATTTAATACCTCAGCAAACTGTCGAGCATATGCACCTTGTGAATGTCAAATGAATATTCAACATGTAAATTTGCATATGTAAATCAAACTTGTAAAAAATGTCATAGATCTATGTATCAGTATTACTAATAACAAGTAAAGGAATTTTATTTTTCGTACGGACGATGCCACATAGTCTTTGGTCACAGCACTATATTGCCCCATACCCAGTTTGTCATCGTAAGTTTGGACATAAGTGAACACATTAGTTTTGTAGGTTTTAGGTAAGTTTAAATATTCCACTTCATGAATATTGATCACTGACAGCATTTTGCATTGTTTAATATTTTTGCTCCACCTTTTTTCTGCATGTTACTCTGAAATACCTCTGGGCTATGTTTAATTATTTATGGGCAATGTTTAATTATTTATGGGCTATGTTTAATTATTTATACCTTCATTTAAGTATCCGATTCCTTGCCGGCTCTCCTCTTGTAAACATTATATGCAACTCTGTTGAGACAGCTCTTCCTCCTTTTGTTTTTAATTTTAGGTAAGACATCTGTAAAGATTTTTCATTGTATTAAGTGGAGAAGTGTGTGACATTTTATCATTTTCCTAAGCAATTTTCGTCTTTTGTTATTTTTTTCAAAAAATGATAATGCCTGGTATGATGTATTAAACAGATCAGAGACACGCCTAGATAGAATCTTACCAAGGAAGCAGTAGATAAAACAGTTTTTTACTCCATTCATAAAAATCATTTTTTTACAAACTTTTTCAACTTGCCATCTCATGCCAGATTGATGTTACTACTTCATACCTATAACACCTCAAACACAAATGTGTACATAGATTTTTAAGCTAATTAATATGCCTTTGAGATACCTCAATCATGAATATTCATGTTGTTATATCAGTTTAAACTTTTCATATCAGAGAGAATTGATTATAGAAAGAATATTTGACATATGGAAATATTCAGAACTCCTTTAAAAATTCTTACAAGGTACAAGCTCATTTTTAAATTCATTTGTCTTTAGAATTACATTCAAATTAGCTATTTTCTTGAATCTAGCATATCCATTGTCAACCACTTAGTAAACACAAATGAAGTTATGTATAAAGGTAAATGTGCTAACATTTATAGATCAGCTTTTAAATGTGAATTCAAATTGAAAGAAAAATCCAATCAAAACATTTTTCTGGACAAAAAACTGTGGTCAGTGTTATATCACCCACCATGACCTGTTAAAGTTGTAGAGAATTGGATGAAGAAATTTTACTTACTGTAGCTGGTCTTATGCTGCAGACTAATCAAAAGCTAAAACATTAAGCGTAACATTTTATACTATATTGACCCTTTTTGTACCAGAAACCTGGTATTTGCCTTCTCTTGTGTTTGCTTTAGAATAATAAAACCAAAATACCTCTTAATGGTCAATGAGATAACCTTCAGTCAAAGAGTGTGACAGATGTAAGTCAGACCATTTTAGGCAAAAATAGGTGTTGTGCAAAAGACTCATATTCACTGCTAACACCAGTTAAAATTGACTAGAGTAATTTTGAACTTGTAAATTACTCTGCTTCCCAATGTAAAGACTGCTTGCAACATGTGGTAAGTAATAATTCATACGTTTTACCCAGTGAACTTTGGGAAGCTGTTCAGAGAGATCTGTGTGAAGATATGTATTGTTAAAATTAGAGTTACAACTGCAGACATATCCCATAATGCTATTGCTGATGTTTTGGTGTATGAGTACCCACCAGATAATTGAGTAAATTACTGTAGGTCCATATTTAGCTTTTCATATGGATATATTTAATATCGGAGTTCATGTATGCCTGTTATGTTTGGAATAAGAAATAGTATATGCCATTATGTGAACGGTTATATATCGTCTGAGTGAAGATGTAATGAAGCAATGCCTTTTTATTTTAAGTGGACTGTAGAAACCCTAATCATGTAATACAGAATTGCCTGGAAGACAACTTGACATTTGACCTTCATATGTGATCAACAAATGCCTCTTTTCATTTATATCACCATGTAATTAAGAAATGTCTTTATTAAAAGCCAGCTTGACATTTTACATAGGTATGTAATTTAGGAAGGCCTTAAAGGCAGCTTGACATTGAACCCCTGTATGTAATCAAGAAATACCTTTAAGGCAGTGTGACATTGTACCCGAGTATGTGATCAAGAAATGCCTTTAAGGCAGCTTGATATTGTACCCCTGTATGTAGTCAAGAAATACCTTTAAGGCAGCTTGATATTGTATCCGAGTATGTGATCAAGAAATGCCTTTAAGGCAGCTTGATATTGTACCCAAGTATGTGATCAAGAAATACCTGTAAGGCACCTTGACACTTTACCCAAGTATGTGATCAAGAAATACCTTTAAGGCAGTTTGACATTTTACCCAAGTATGTAATCAAGAAATGCCTTTTAGGCAGCTTGACATTGTTCCCGAGTATATGATCAAGAAATGCTTTTAAGGCAGCTTGATATTGTACCCAAGTATGTGATCAAGAAATACCTGTAAGGCACCTTGACACTTTACCCAAGTATGTGATCAAGAAATACCTTTAAGGCAGTTTGACATTTTACCCAAGTATGTAATCAAGAAATGCCTTTTAGGCAGCTTGACATTGTACCTGAGTATATGATCAAGAAATGCCTTTAAGCAGGGAGTTGTCAGGGAAGGAGATCCAACATTTATATGTCCTTTGAGACTAGGTAGTTGCCGACATTAAGCTGCCTATTGTCTTGCTCTTGAAACCTCTCTAAGGCGTGAAAGAGATTTTGGTTCTGACGACAATGGGTTGTGTCGTCTCCTACATCTCAAAAACTCATCATGATGATTTGACCAATTGGCATTATATTGCCAGTCGTCAAGGAAAAACTAAAGAATTTTAAGCTTTCGTCGTCCGTCGTCGCAGTTAAAGTCATTTCAATAAACATCAATCAAGAACTTTTTAAAACCTCCTTTGTTGACAATGCTTGATACTATTGCGGAAAGTTGCGAAAATTGTGATTATTTTTGTAGGCTTGAACAATGTGTCAAGTAGGCGACCTATCAAGGTCATAGTAACACAAAGAACGTATAGTAGTTAAACGTTTACTGACAGTCGTTTAACTTAAAATCTTTATTAAAACTTAGATCTTGTCGGCAAAGAGGCTGCACTTCAAAGTAACGCGTTAACAAAAACCTTTTCTTTCAGGATTAACTGGGTTTGAAAGGAGGAGACAATCATTAGGAAGTGTAAGTCAGAAAAGGCTAAACGATGGGAATAAAGGGACCTGTCAATCAAATTTTGTTACTTGAAAGGGATTAAATTAGTTTCAAGCACATATTTGACGGATTTAAGCGTTGGATCTCCTTCCCTGACAACTCCCTGCTTTAAGGCAGCTTGACATTGTACCCCTGTATTTAATCAAGAAATACCTGTAAGGCAGCTTAACATTTTACCCAAGTATGTGATCAAGGAATGCCTTTAAGGCAGCTTGACATTGAACCCAAGTATGTGATCAAGAAATGCCTTTAAGGCAGCTTGACATTGTACCCCTGTATTTAATCAAGAAATACCTGTAAGGCAGCTTAACATTTTACCCAAGTATGTGATCAAGGAATGCCTTTAAGGCAGCTTGACATTGAACCCAAGTATGTGATCAAGAAATGCCTGTAAGGCAGCTTGACATTTACCAGAGAACTCAATCAAGAAATGTCTTTAAAACCTTCCTCAAGTTTGTTATCAAGGAATGTCTCCAACACAGCTAGAAATTTTACCTGAAAATGTAAGCAAGAAATGCCTTTAAAGCATCTTGAAATTTGATTTGAATGTATAAGCAAGGAATGTCTTGAAGGCAACATGACATTTTACCCAAAAATGTAATCAAGCAACGCCTGTAAGCAGCTTACCTTTTTTCCTGATTGTCATTTTTTTCCATGAATTATGGTATGGGTGCACATTTTTAAATGATTTTAATTTATTAATGAATACAGAAGCTGATGTTATTTCTTGTTGTCGTCAGTGCAGTACCAGTGAATGGATAACATTGCTTTGTTCAAGTTGCTAAGTAGTATCAATTTTTGTCACAATAGTTTGTGGGTATGATCTTTGGGGGAGCCTAAGATATACCATACGATGTACCGTACGGTGTTTGGAGTGACTGAAATTGGACTTTATTACAAAGGGACACCATTTTGAAGTCAAGTTATCTCTCCTTCTTATAGAAATGTCAAGAAAACTCACCAGAGGCTTCTGATATGGTGAAAAAATGAAGGACACTTCTCCTTAGTCAATGCCTTTGACAGAAAGTAGTTTTAAATGGAGATGGGAATTCTATTGAATAGCACAATGCATTTAGCCCCCATGAGCTTGCATTATTTGTAATAAAATGCCTTCATTGATGAACTTTAAACCAAGTACCTCAACTCTTAAGTATTTTCAGCCATTTCTTTGAAATTTTCTAAAGTCCTGAAACAACTTTCATCACTAAAGCTTTCAGACTGCATTGTAATAATGCTTATAGGTTATTTAATAAGACAATTTTTTGTATTTCTTTTTAGAGATGGTTATTGTGGATATTTACTGTTTTCTTGGTATAATAGTGAAACTAAAATATGTAGGGGGCGTGCTTTGTGACTCTGTTTTTGTCATATTTTTCTTTTAATTGTGAAGACGACTTGAAATGGCTTCAGACAGTCTTCCATACATTTGGTTTAACCTCTTGGTAGGTGCTTTTCCTCTTAATTTTAGCAATTGACTGTCTAATTTTTCATATTTTTATAAACATTTATATTTTTACTCTTCCTGCCCAGGTGGTTTTTTTACAAGCAATTGTTTTTTTTTATTTGTATATTGAAATGGTTTTCAGAGGTTGATACTAAAAGGATCGATTTGTTTGTTTTATAAGCAGACTGAAAGTAAAATGATTTTAGAGTAATTTTTAGAAGCCATTGAAAATGGAAGCAGTCCGTTTTGTGTCAGAATATAAAAAAATGTATGTTTAAAAGCAGTAGCTGATGGATAGTTTACATGAACTGAGATACTAGGTTTAGCTAATTTCCCATTTCACTATCTTTCTTCTCATACCTCAATGAAACTTTGCCTGAAAATTGATCAAATCAACTCAACTTAAGATATTTTAGTCAAATCAACAGTAATTTAAGTTGCTTAATTTTGGCAACTACAAACTATCTTGATATTAGTTTCAGTTTAGAACTCATAAGTGCTACTTGATTGTCTTAACCTTAAAACAAATTTTAAACAGCAAGTATACATACTTTGTAAATATTTGACCATTTTAGTTGTAAAATGCCTAGCTTCTCTCTGAAAAATTTTTTCAACTCTTACCATTGAATCACTGGATTTATAGAAATCAGTTCATGGCCATTTTTGGATTAAACAAGAATACTAGAAATTGTTGCTTCTGATACATGTTTAAGTGGTCAAAATCTACAAAGTAAATAACAATGCAAAACCTTTTGCAAATTTGAAAGATTTTTTTTGTAAAATTGGTGAGAACATCTAATATCATACTGCAGAAGATAAAAGTCGATGAAGCTTGCACCATTGATGAGTTTCTGTGACTCAGATATGACAGAAAATTAGGAGCTCATCAAATTGTCCCTTAACCTTAACAGAAGCAACCTATTTATCTCACAAAATGAAGTTGTTAAATTGATGTGAAATTTAAAAGAAGTTTCTCATTGAGTTGTTGCTGTATTGTAGTATTATTTTAATACATTGGATACCACAGTTCCTAAATTCCAAATTTATGACAAGTTGGTTTAATGGGTCTGATGATAAATATACAGTGTGTGATCCTTAGAAGAATGATTTTATCAGTATTCATTTAAATCACATGGTCTTGAAAGGTCCTGGACCTCTGTGTAATGGAGTAGGGGTTGAACTGTCTGTGAAGTAAGTTGATTCTGTTTACAAATACTTCCAATAGTGGCAAGTACTTAAAACGTTGCAATTATCCCTGAAATATTACCTCATGGAATTTTTTTCATGTGGGTGAAATTTTATCCAAATTCTGATGGACTATATTGCAATCTGAATATTTTTAGTATGATGGTCTTAGACAATTAAATTGAAGCTACTTATGGTGTCTCACATTTTTTTACTTTTCCCTGTTTTTCTTTCATTCAAGGTTTAGAGTTAGAAGTTCCCTCAGATCATTTGTATTAAGCTTCACTCATGCAACACATGCACAGCTGATAATTTCATTAGGAGTACCTTTTGAATGGCCTGAGATTTGTTCGATATGGCATTTAAAATAAATTCGTCACAAATGTTTTCGTATTTTTGTATTCACATAGTGCATATTCATTACAGTTGAATGTGGCATCTAACGTCATTGCTTCATATGATTTTCAAGTATGCAGTGGGTCAATTACAACATTATCAATTTTACAGAATGAAACTTTTTTTTTCAATTTTCATTTATAGTATTCATTATTTTTAATGTGGTATTTTTGGTTTGAGGGGAGGCATTGATAGGTTTTGTTGGTTAGACTGTGGATGTTATTCAAATGCTTTTATACCTTATCACATGTTTCAACTTACACAAAGAGCAGTTCTAGTGCATTTTGGGTATAATTACCCATAGATTGAGCCAGTGAGTGAAATTAAGCAATGGTGTTTCCAGAGGTGTTGAACTATTTTTAAGTTCTGTGTTGCACTCACTATGTTTTCAGAAGATAAGTATGCTGGTTGTTATATGCATGATAAATGCAACTACTCAACTAATAATTCTAACTACCTTAAGCTATGGCCTTGATGTTGTATTGGTGTTATGTATGCAATGGCAAATTTTAAATGTTGGTTTCTTTTACTTGTATTGGAAAGTTTGTGCAGGATTAGTTTCCGTTCCGGAGCATGAGAAAGAGGGGGAGAGTGTAACATTTCACTTCAAGCAGTTGTCTTCATTTGTACTCAGGGAGTGTGTGACTTAATGAATATGTATTATATAAAGTTTGTAGGTTGTCAAACAAACATTAATGTCCGAGAAGACGCACTGTGGCGTGATTGGAATGGACAGGAGTTATTTGATCAGAGAAATATTTGCTTGGTACGTTTCATTGTATATGTTTGCTATGTTTTTTTCTTTTCCTTCTCGATTTTAATCGAGGGACTGTGTAGTAAAATTCACTTGAATGGCTTCAGAAGCAAATTGTTTTACTTTTTATGTGTAATCAGCTTCTCAACGTAAAGCTCGGTGTACTTGCTATAAGAAAAAAAAAACATATCTTTTTTTCTTCTTCCAGTCATAAATGTTGTTGTCGTTGTTGGCAAGTATTCGCAGTCATGTCATGGGTGAAAATGATTATTTGGAAATTCTTCATATTTTGAGTGTCATTTGACTAAGTGAGAAACAATTCCTAAATTCTTGGTTGATGTTAAAGGCAAAATGCATGAAATCTTTTATCTTTCTTTAAATTTGGACGATTCAGCATTTGTATTTCCGATCGTTGTTGTCATGGCGACTAAAGAGTTTTTCAGTTCATCATGTTATTCCAGAGGTGATTTACTGTGTGTGATTATATTTGAAGTTACAAGGGTCCCATTGACTTAGTGTATTGATGTTCTCCCCCAACTCAGTGATGGACTCTCCCCTATATAATGTAAAATAATAGGAGAGTCGGGAGAGTCCATCATTGTCAAAGGGGGACATGAGATGCTATTATGAAATGTGTCGTGAATGAAACCAGTGCCTCATCAAAAATGCTACTGTCTAGACTTTCTTCGAATCTCGAAAGCAATATATCTGGAGGTGAGATTTTTAGAAAGAGAGACTTATTGTTGTTATAAAAAAATGAAAAAATGCAAATTAACACAACTCATGAATAAACATTTTTCAAGTTCTGTTGGTTTCCACTGCTGTCTCATATTGTACAGATTTTATAAAACACGATGAGGGCATGTACAGTCTTACGAGGAGGAACCTGCGTGTTCAGTAGTAACACAAGCCATCACAAGCTGGTGACTTGCTAATGCTTATTAAGACGAAATATGGCTATTTGTACGAAATATGCAACAATGCTACTACTACACTTTGCTTTTATAATTTAAATCAAGAATTTGGAGGGGACAGAGTTTTGCTTCTCACTTCACGAGTTAAGTTATGAGGAATAATTCTGGAGGTGTTGTGTTTTTCTTTCCTTTCTTTTCAACTTCTTTTTCTCTCCTCTTTTGTATCATATATACAACCTTGGTGCTCCCAAGTTGGCGTTTATCTGTGTGTAATTAGCCAAATTGAGGAATTGTTTGAAAATTTATCCAAGGAGCCATTTTAAGATATATCAAGTAATGGGGATATTTTCTACTTCACAAAAAATGAAAAAAAAAAGAAAAATGCTGATGAGATATATATTACTGATGTTAAAATAATCATGGAGGAGCCATACTGCTGTTTAACCAAAGAATAATTTGGTTGGTAAATAATTTGTATTTTTAAGTAACAGTGGACAATTAAGCAGCTTTATGTAATTTCAGTGTCGCTTTTTTCGCAAGTGTCTGTTTATGGTGTCCGTATGATGTTTGTGCCGAGCAAGTCATGCATTCTTCCAACGCTGTATTTAAGTGGGGTTGTCAAGAAATGGAAGCGTATGTAATCAAATTCTAAATAGTGACAAAAAAAAATGTTAAAACGACAAACCGAGGAAACACACGTGGGTAAAAAGTCAACAGAATACAACATTGGAGTCACCGATTACCTAGGTGTCGTACCTTCAAAAAAAAATTCGGTGGTGGTATCAGTTTGTAGTCGACATGTTGTTCAGTATTTCTGCTTATCATGTGGGCCACTCTGGTCCTCGTATCTATATTCAGTGGTATGTGTAATGTGAAGTTGTACAGTGTGGTTTGGAAGCTATCTGTGTTCCATTGACCCGTCCAATTTGGATCTTAACGATGCCGAATTTAAACAAGGCCTTGCAGAGCAGATACAACGTGTAATGCAACCTCCATTGATTTATCTGCCAACAGGGGTAATGGTTCTATTTTGGCGAGGAAGGAGCGTTATGACCATAACGGGGAGTAGTGATTACACACGAGTCATGCATGCCGATATGTTACAACCGTCATGAGGGAATTTATCCCTCTCGGTGGATAACTAACCTAGACAGGAACTGATTTTAAGTAGCCACCCATAAAATGGTGCACCACGGAGTGCTACCGTTGCAGGCGGTCTTCTGGTGGTGGTATCCTGATTCTAACATACCTTGAAGTCAATATGACTAACGTCACCAGGTCGAACATCTCTGCATTCTTTAAAAAAATATAAAAATAACCAACCTTAGGTAAGTGGTATGCAAACTCATCCATTGGGTACAATCTTTCTAAGGTTGGTTGAACAAATACCCACGTTTGACTTAAATGACCCAAATTAATTAAAATGTTACCCAGTGTGGGGATTTCCTACACTGATATACCCATGTCCACAATTTGGGTAAAGACAGTCATCAATGCAGCTTTTCTTGGCGTGTACCACGAGTTGTTAAGTCACCCTTGCTCATGACCCATTGACGGTACTGGCGTGAATGCCTGTTTGGTATCACATGTAGTCAGTAATACCACAGGCCATCCAATAATATATATATTGTTATTCAGTTATTAGTTCATACCTTAAAACTTGTCTCGGTATGAGCGGTAAAACTGCGTACTCTGTCATTCTTTTGTAGGTGGGAAAATATTTGGAAAGCAGTGCATAATAAATGGGGTAGTTTGTTGTAGTTTTAAGTAGGTAAGGGTAGTTTTTGATCATACGTTCTTGTACCTTATGCTAGTTAAATACAAACCTTGATATCACGGCTTTAAAGCATAATGATATCACATTTTGCCAACAAGTTGGACACACCTTGTTATGAACCGTTTCCTTTCCAAGTTTGGGTGGATGTTTATGCAAGGGAAACGGTGCGGTTCAGAGGTCTTTCATGAAAGATTTAGTAAAATTTATGAACATTATAGAAAACCATTGTTCGGAATGTGATTTACAAGAGCTGTTTTGAACTGTAATGATTGCATGGTCAAGCTTATTCAACCGACTGTCGGAAAACATTACGCGGCAGGTTGCTGGTAGTGGGAAGACGGGAGCTAAGTTCACCCACATTTACCATAGAAAGGTACATCGTATCTTTGTGACAAGTGTTATTTGAAGATTATAAGAATGTTCTGCAAAGAAATTTTTATATAGGCTGAAATCCGCTTAAAGTTGTTTAGCTCTTTACATCAGAATGTTTGCCCTTCCCACCTGACTGATAAAAACGACAAAATCCACGAGAAACAATCAAAAGTTGACTACTTTTTAGTGGATCGTATTCAGTGACGGAGGTTTCTTAGTTTGTAACACCAATAACAACTGCGTTATACACCCTCCTTAGTATTATTTAGGGTATATAATTCAACTTTGATGAAGATTTAAAGAAGCTTTGAGCGACCTAACAGCTAGACTATCTCTCGTAAAGTATATTTTAACTACTTGTGAAAATCAGCAGATTTAAAGAAAGATCTTTTCCTTATTTGAATAGGCTACTTGTGACTTTATCCTCGGTGTTACGGTAATGAGCAAGGGTGACGTTAACTACTCGTGGTTCTTTGGCAATTTTCATCGACACCATTATAAGAGTGACGTAAACTTTGTTGTGAATTTGTCGTCAGCAAGCTTGAATGTTGTCGTCAGCAAGCTTGAGTGTGTTTGGCTGTGGTTTGGTCCATGTCGTGCTCTTTGGGGACAGTTATACATGATATTAGGTGCGCTACTGTAGGGGTTATTCGTTGAAGGACAGGAAACCCAAAAGAAAGGGGTGGTAATTATTTTGGTCCGCAATAGAAAGTTTGCATACATGCATAGAAGGAATGGAATAGAAGGCAGTACAGTGAATGTGGTTGCAACACACAAATTTGGATAACTGGTCTAAATCAAAAATAGAACATTTCAGGTGGATTAAATGTCGATTACATCTAGGTGTGACTTTTCACCACAAACTTCTTAGTTAAGTCAGATCGGCCTTGTAGAGAAACAAGATATCATATTTATGGGGTAACTTCCTCGGCTTTTCTAGTAGCAGGTGTTTAGAGGTTGCTGCAAACTTCGTTTAAATTATGCAAATTAGATGTAAAACAGGTGGTGCAGTATATCTGGGCTTGCTTTAGGACAGGGGGTAACTTCGAATGGGGAAACTGTCAGATTATTTATGCAATATTGGAGGTTATATAAGTGACAGTTGGAGAAAAAAAAAATATATTTTTTTGGCTAATCGAAGCTCTCAGATCATGGTGAGGAGTGTGTTCACCGCACCAGTCCGCTGCCCGAAGTTGTGATAATTATTAAACTAGGAGGGCCCACAGGCGTTATTTTATGGACCTTCATTAGGCCTAGTTTTAGGAAGAGGCTCTACGTAGGGCCCTCGATGAGAACGAGTTGAAGAGAGCATCTGTCTACGATAACTTATTTTTGTGTGATATATCTTGAGATTTTAGCCAGATTTTCTTTTCATACTTGTTCTTCCAGAGAGGTTGATCGAAAATGCAAATATTGGTGAATAAATTTACGCGGAGCTGAGAGGGAATCTATTAAAGGGCATGAACACTGGTGCTTCAAACCGTTAAATTATGTAACTTTTTATCTATAAACTGTAATAAATTCAGAATTATATATGCCAATATTTGGCCTGGAGAGAATTTTTACAGTTTTATTTACTAGAAAAAATCATTCTTTACCGAGGGAGATAAGTTGATCGAAATCTATCTTTACCTTTGTTTAAGGTACTCTTAAATTATTTCAATACATAAGATTGTATCGTATAGGCTCCTTGTATTATTATCATCATCATCAATTTACAACGGTCCAGTGTATGCATGTGTAACTGATGAGCGTAGCAACCATGTATTCTAACTCAACTCTAATATGCTGCGAACTCAATATTCAACGTTATTAGTGGCAATCCTTCAGTGGTCTACCCATGAAATAAAAGAGCTTCGGTGTTCATTACTTACCGCTATTTTCTCATTTTTGTTTGTCTGTGTTAATATAAAAGACATCGCAGTTTATAACAACTACAGTAAATGTTTTAAACATTTCATATCTGTCCTGACTTCCCTTACTACAAGTATCGTGATCATAAGCCGAAAGCCCAGGAGAAGGTGAGGACAGGCCCGTAGCCAGACAAAGTACTGAAGGGGGCGCGATGGTTTCCGGGGGACAAAATATATTTTTTTTTTCAGGGGGCGAGATGTGTAAAAATGTGTCAATTGTAACTTGAGTTTTCTAGTGGGGCGAAAAACATTCAAGGGGAGTGAGGGTTTTCTCCCCCTGCCCTGCTCCTCATGGCACGGGCTTGGGGGAGGTAGCGGATAGGCTGCACCCACTGTACGTTTTGACAAGGGGGCTTTTGCAAATGCCCACCGGCGAGATTTCACAAACAACTAAAATTACGCTCTGAAAAAATGGCCGGCGTGTCGATAGAGAATTTCCACTTCAACGACCTCTCCCTATGCTGACGCCATGTGCCAGTGTATTTGTCCCCTCGCAAATTGGACAATTCAGTGTCTTTGCTCTCCGGGGGGTAAGATCCTGTCATGCAAGAATGCGGACAAAATTCCCTGATCACTTCCAAGAGTATTTCTTCCACATCCCATCTCCTCCCTAGGATATCCTTTCATACCCTTTGTACAGTACAATATGTTTTTAAAGGCAAGAATATAACAAGACCACTAACCTGTTAAAGCAATGATCACAGATCTAGCTCTCATTTAAGATCAGTGGGAATCCGTTTACTCGCTTTGCTCGAGGGAGCCACGTGACAACCTGTTCGACGAGAATAACGAGCGAGTTTACCGGGGAGATCTGGGCGTCAACAAGTGGGGGACGGAAGGGACATGCCCCCACTTTTGAAAGTGGAGGGGATATCAGAGATATCGTTTGTCCTCCCCCTCCCACTTTTTCCATAACTGGATTAATAAACATAGCAGGTAGATGTTTGATTTCATAGCTTACAAAATAGCTAATTCAATAAAATCAAGCTTGAAATGGTGGAAACAGCCATTTAATGGATTCAAACTGTAAACTTGGATCTAATTACACTACGAATTTTCTGAAATCCATTTTTTTCTGGAACCCTCAGGCGGACCCCGGATTTCTCGTTTCTAGAGCTTCGCGATTTGCTCTTGAATTGTACTTGTCAAGGTTATGCCCCCCCCCCCCCTCATTACTTTTGAGGAGCTGTTGACGCTCTTGCGAGGAGATGAATGAAATTCGCTATTTTTGGCTAGTAGAGAGTACCGTGTTATGTCCATGGAGCTACTACTTGGACCAGGTTGTATCTCTATAGTCGGCCATACTATCTTTATCAGCACAATCTGAAGTAGCTAAAATGAACTAACCCCTGTAATGCTGAAGTAAACGATCTTTTTTCCCCTTCATTCCAAGACTGATTGTTTTGGAAATTGCGAAATGATCTCTTCTGTTGTTGTGGTAGTTTTCACCTTTGAAAGCTTCCCTGTTTGCCTTCTGCAACTCGTACTTCCCAACTACTCACATAGCAAACCTTCCTAACTTCTTTTACTCCCGTTTCCTCCCACTTGATACATTTCCGCAAAGTTAAGAAAATTGTCAACAGGCGCGGATCTAGGTGGGGCGCACCCGGCGCACGCCCCCTTTCTTCGATGACCAACGATTTAAACACTCCGAAAAAATGAGCAAATAGATATGGAAAATATGCTTCCCAGATGCTGGGAAATCGCATCTAAGCGCATCTAGAGTTAAAATTTGCTTGGGGGAGGACCTCCAAACCCCCCGCCGTGTCTTCGCGCCTTCGGCGCCCGCTCGTCGGCCTTCGGCCAACGGTGTGTGCTCCCCCTTTCTCAAAATCCTGGATCTGCGCCTGGTCAAGGTTTTGTTCCACGGACACGGTATGGACGGGGGGGGGGGGGTGTCGATAAATCGGAAGCATGTGCTTCCAGGCTGCCAAGGTTATAAGTAACGCATGGAGAACCGTGATCCAGACAACTTCTACACATGGCAACGTTACAAGTTAATTGCGACTGGATACATTGTAAGGTGTCTACTCATGGCTAGCCATAAAAAGATCTTGCTCTATGCATGTGGGTAATTACATGGACCTATGACGTCATCAGCTACGCATACATGTATATTTGTGGTAACTTAGGTACCTAACCATGAAGTTTGAACTTTATGGGACAAAGGGAGGAGGTCGCAACATACTTTTTTGCTTACCCTCTCATACACTGAATCTCACATACACAGATACACAAACCCTCACACGTATCTTCATGTTAAGTCAGTGATTATTACATAGGCCTATATGACGTTATGGAAGCAACAAAAAGCCGTATGTAGGGTATGACAACGAACTAAAGTTAAAAAAGGTTAACCTCGCCTTGGAAGACAGAACCACCATGCTTTATAAGTGCAGAATGATAGGCAATTCAAAGCAAGGTACGGTAACTGTCACGGTTGAGCCAACTTATTTGGAAGAGCGCCACCACTCGGGGAAAGTTCAAGAATGATTGACAAGAGCTTGCACGTGCAGCCGAACTGTACCGGAAGGGTTTCCTGGAATGTTTTAAAAATAGTTGCCGACAAAGGGACGAGCGGAAACAGACTTGGAGCATAGCAGATGGACTGGTGAGAAAATAAGGGATTCGGGAGAATCATTCTGACAATCAATGGAAGCAGATCGACTCTGACATAATTGGATATATTAATTAATTAATTGATTTTCGAAAGGAGGAGATGGTGAGGGATTGTATGATAAAGTGAATTGGAAGATCCGTATTTTGGACTGAGATACGTAGTCACGGGCGCCGAATTTAATTTTATTAAAGGAGGACCAGTTTGCTTCGTCATCTGGGTGACAAAGGCACGAGTACCATACTCTGCTGGTGGCGGACCGAGCTGCATGGTGACAACGACGGGACTAGCGAAAGCGAACTCCAGGAGTCGGTTAACACGCGTATCAGGAGAAGCCAGAAAAGAACCAGAAGGAAACCGAAAAGGGCCCTCGCGTCGCGTAAGTGATCACAATTAAGATAATTTAGTGGGGTAAATAATTCACCGGTGTACTAGGCCGATAGGATTAAGGTAAATATATGTTGTAAATTGAAATTCATTGATCATCATTTAATAATTTGAGAAGAAGAGACGAAATAATCATGAATCATTGTTGAAATCTAGAGAATCTTCTCAATCAAATTTTTCTTATCTTTATTGTGTGTGTAAAATATTTTTGCCAAATTTCGCTGGCAGGGAGGAAACAACCTGGGGTCGCAACAGAAGGGCGGCATTCGGCTTAGTTGTGACAGTAACTAGGTAACTTTTTATTCAAGAAAATAAGGTTTTCACAGGAAGGAATTCCTTGATTTTGTATCTTCACCTAAACTTTCGAACTTTCATATATTAAGACTGGATCATTGTTCATGGCAGAAACGATATATTAATATGTAGAACTAACCGACACACAAAACTGTGATGGCATTAATTGGTCACCGTATATTGAACAATACTTCATTCTGTCACAGAGCTATTACGGCAACGGTCATTATAGAATCATGAAGTTATCGTAATAGCTCCTTAGTTTGAAAGACGCCCAAAACTTCCGGAGGCTCCTTGAAGCTCTGGCCCCTGGTGCTCGGCAGGGTTTTTGTCCCTGCACGGAACCATGGAAAAGGGAGTGCTTCGCCCCCTTTCTGCGCCTCTGATGCCGTTGGGTGTTTCTATGTAATTGCCCCATCGGATAAAATAGGCCTATATTCATTCCTCCTCCATTTGGCCGCGCCACTGCTAGACAGCTGCAACCTTGAAGCGGATGACTCCTGAACAGGACAACTTCTTGTGTCCGAAATAACCCTTATTGTATAACACCTTATTAATTTCTCTGCATTTGATTGGAGGATTGGTGGTCACATGCCATGGGTGATTCGGTGCTATCATCACGATCGTATGTTATCCATCGTACAGTAGCCTTGTATAAGTCTTTTTCAAGACTAGTTCATTTCCTTCTACCACATATCAGCTGTCAGTGAAGCATACTTAACAGTGCGCCCTCTAAACCTACTCTTGAACTCTTCAGAACTAGACTTGAAATGTTCAATCACTGGTCTGGAGAGTCAATAGCAGATTAGAGGGCGCACTGGTACGTATGCTTCACAACCGATATATGGTGGACGGAAATGAACTAAAGTCTTGAACAAGACTTTACACTAGTATATCACACGGCGGTGACGTCAGCTGTCACTGCGGTACGTACAAGCTATGCCGCAACTCATTAAATCAACGCAGCTTTGGGGATCGCACATTGCATATCGTATGTAAGTAATAAAAGCGTAGTTAGCAAACGACAAACCATGGAGCTACCACGAACCATAATGACCGCCAAAACACAAATTTACTGAACCAACGAGTTATGAAGTGTTGTATAAAACAAACAATAACTGTTTTTTATTCGTGCGATAGTATGAATAATTTCATTCGTTGAAAGATTTAACGTTCTATTCAACTCGGCTTCGCCTCGTTGAATAGAAAGTACAGTGGCGGAGCTTCCATAGAGTCAGGGGTGATCTTTCCCCCTCCCCTTCCTTGTAGTTTATGAAATAAAAAATCTAAATGCAATACGCTAGTGTGGGGACGCTAAGCTTACATTCATAACCACGGGTGACTTGTTCTGAAATTGCAGAGTAGTCACGCTACACTGCGCATATTAATAAATGACAAGCGTGGATCCAGAAAGGGGAGGAGAGGGGCCCAATGAGTGCAAAGGGCGAGTTTGCACGGGTAGGTAGGACCCTGGTCCAGTTCAGAGCCCCAATGGGGTACAGGGGAGGGTCGAAGCGCCCGGAAGCCCTGGCAATAATTATCACAGATTTAGAACGCAGAACACAGTTACTCTGTAAAGGACTTTTAAATGGGTTCATATTTCATAAAATTCGATGTAAATGACTGAATATAGGTTATTCTAACAGCATAGTGATGTCCAGGGGCGAATCTTCGGACATTTTAAAACTTTGACGCTATCATGAAGCGTGAAATGTGCATTTAGTTATCAGAAAATGGTTTTTGCGGTAGTAAGTGTTTTTTCGCTGTAAGGTTAACTGGGAACGATGGATCAACGACATTTGCACCCAGACATTTTCCATTTAAGACATCTTTCACGGTAAAAATTGCATTCAGGCAGTGCTTTTTGACTCTTAATTACCTTGCAAAAAATGGGTCTGTCAGCATGATAGATCGGATTTATCGATGCTTTGGTTAACCTCCTAAAGAACACTAGTTTTCCTCGACAGATAAGCTTATCCTTTCAAAACTAATGCAAGGCGGAAGGGAGTTCCCCTCCTTCACAAGTTAAAACTTTGCTCATTGCAGAAGAGCATGAATGTTACACATGGAGTGTTGAATGATGCGAAAACGTTTGAGACGGTATTGAAGAAGAAAATGGAAAAGAATTTAACTGAGGTGAGACAGCGAAAATTTCGGAAGTTTGTGACAGGAAGAAAACAATTAAAATACGTCAATCATTTATCCGTAAAGATATTCTACCCCACCTCTCGAAGAAATCTTTTCCTTAGACTAGTTTTGGATTATTTTAAATTTCGATGTAAAACCGTTAGGCAAGAACGCACCCTACAGCACTTGCTGGCGTCAATGCTTGTCACAAGTGTAATTTTGGCACGAAATTCGCTCAATTCGGGGAGGGGACACAGTACGGTGGTCCCTACCCTGGCACATCCCCTTGCCAGCCTGACATCTTTGATTTTCTTATAAAGCTGGGAGGAGGGACCAAGGGGTACTGGCCCCAAATAATTTCACTGAGTGGGAGGGTATACCTTTGATTCCCTAACAATTTTAGGATTAGTGTGTTGGCCATATGAAAAATAATTTGAAAGGTATTGAAAATCAATAATCGTTATAATATTATTTTTATTTGTTAGTGGCAAATTTATCTCAACTGTAGTAAGGTGTAAATAAGTCAAAAACGTGCGGTTCTCTTCTCGCGCGAATGTACCCTCACAATTAACTTAAACATAAACAGTGGTGGTACTTGGGAGTTATGCCATGGGGGAAATAGATCACCTCAGACTTATCCCATCCCCTCACCATTTCCCCAAATAAATACAACACTTATCCAAAAATAAATAGAAGCTTTTGGCTCCCTGTTCTACTAGAGAGAGTTCACGATAAGGGCATCAAACTTCGGATAACTACTTAGTTGCCTTTAAAAGACATTTACTGCAGTGCACTTCGCGCACACCCGTAACAATATAATACGTGACCTATTTTTTCCTTCAGATAGCTTATATGGTGTTATTGTTTCAACAGCTATTGGTCCTCTCTATTTAAAAAAAGATGCCACATCAATTATCTTTGTTACAGTTTTATGTTCGAAAGCTGTTGAGACTGAGGTTTGTGTTGCCTTCCTATAGCGCATCCAATAACAAAATGGCTCCATCTCCATACATTATGAGCAACATTTGTAGTCCGATACAGATAATCTGAAGTATAGCGCTCTACAAATATCCATCACAACTTGTCCAGGCTTCCCAAACGTCCTCAAGCCCCCGGGGGGGGGGGGGCTATACTAACCAGTGTAGTTGTTATGGAGCTACCGGGTTAAATTTGCACATACATTATTATTCCTGTCCCAATCTCTTATGCTGAGCACCGAGCGAGAAGGCAGCAGGTCCCATTTTTGACGAAAGTCTTTGGTATGATCCGACCAGGATTTGACCCCCGGCCTCCTTCACCTTTGGCTCTTCACCTTGGACCCCTGCCCCGGGAAGGCATTTCATGCACGAGGTGACAAAGGATCCCCCACTAGCAAAATGTCGTTATTAGGAATACGGTTTACCCCGACTTATTAAGTTTATCTGTATGGTACGACTTTATTATTATCTGTGCCCCCCCCCCTCCCCCCCCAATTACCAACAGCTGCCTGCGCCACGGATATGATCAGTTCCAAATTTTGCCAAAGATAGCATCATTCTGAATCTAAGCCACTTTTACATGAACAAAACCTTCTGGAAGGGGAGGAGGAGCTCCCACACCTTAGATCCCTCCCAAAGGATGCCAACCTCAAGTACCAACTATCTTAGGTACACCAGTGTACTTATTACTCAACACATCGGCAGAGAATCTTACCTTACATGAAAAAATAAAATGACACCCTTAGTCCTTGCATACTATGTTTCCGGCACAAGCACATCTTTTTTGCAATTGACAATTCAATAAGTATGGCATGAGCTTACCGTATCTTCCAGTCAAATTCAGTGTATTAATAATTTTGAAAAATTAGATCAACTGTTGGGTCAAATTCTTTGCTAATGTCACACTTTTGTATGTAGGCATCATTCGAATTTTCTGTACAAGGGAGGGGGACATTCCCTACCCTTACACCCCTCCCCAGATCTACAAGTAGCCTATGCATACCTGTCATAAACTAGCATTCCTTATATAAAGAAAGACATCTGACTGTATTTAATTGAGTTATATCAAGTTTGTATAAGCTTAAACTTTTAAAGAGAAGTATCCAGTGCTATAATCCACAACGAAGTGATTTTAAAATTTTATTTCTTTCTTTGGGCATTAGCTACTACAACGAATACGGAAATGTTATTTGGGATCCATGGTATAAAAAGGACATCATCCTCATTGAAAATGTACAAAGGAGAGCAACAAAATTGGCATCAAACATAAGGAACTATAGTTATGTGGACAGACTTAAGAATCTGAACCTTCCCAGTTTAACATACAGAAGACTACGCGGTGACCTGATAGAAGTTTATAAGTATACCCATAATTATTACTGCACTGAGCAATTACTTCATATTAACAGATCAAGTACAACACGAGGCCACAGTTTGAAAATCACCAAGCAGCACTGCAAGACTAATGTTAGATTAAGGTTTTTCAGCTTGAGAGTCACAAACACTTGGAACAATCTTCCTGATTCAGTTATTAGTGTTCCATTCTTGAACACTTTTAAGAACAGGTTGGATGCATTTTATGGTGAAAAAAAAAGTTTTATGTTGGATTGGAGTAGTGGTTCACCTGTTGCACACTTGTTTCCTGTCAAGATCTACTACAGGCTTTTAGCCTACAGTTAGAATCCTGCTATGCTATGCTACAACTGAAATAATGTTTCGGATGCAACTTAAAGGGCTTAAAAAGTGTCATTTACTTAGATTGTGTAAGATATAAAACCTTCAATCTCCCCCATACCCCACCCCCACAATCATAAAAATCTACATGAGTCCATGAAACAGTATCTGAAAAGGGTTGCAATATATTTTGACATTCATGAGTGTTTCGACAAAAGAATAATTTTAAGCATTAAAGACCGACACAAACAAGTAGTATGGACCATGGATGGCGATCGGGGGAGGGGGTAGGGGAACATGTACCTTCAATATTTATAAAATCGCCCATTGATTTTGATTTTTCGCACCGTAAATTATTTGAAAATGGGTTCATGTCCCCCAATATTAAGAACAAATCGCCGTCTTAGGTATGGACCCTATTAATTTTATTTATTTCCATCATGGTTTCATCAAAATTTTATTTAGCCTAGGTACAACGAAAATCATGTTACCTAACTCTCTTGATCATCTTGATCATCTTACTTTAGGATAAATCGTCAGGACCTTTGCACATTTATTCAAAGGCCCAATTTTAGGGATCACAGACAGTGATTGTATTTGAGGGGCATACTTTGCATTTAAGCTAGTCAAGGTGGAGTTTGTTACTGTCAATTTAGAAACCCGGGGTTCTTAAATGCATTTTGGGTTATCCAAGTAGCGTGATAAAGCAATGATAGCAACAGTTTCTAGTGTTTCGAGGGTTGGTAGAGTTACAGACGCTCTCTACTCAAACTCAACACTGTTCATGAGACTAAGCGTGCAAATGTATGACAGCCTATACTCTACAGATCTATTATCAAAGGAACCGTAGTTCTAACCTCCAAATTATTGTGCTTCCTTTCTTTGTATATGACCTCTCTTTTCTTGCATGTCATATTGGGAGGAGAGAGCTTGTATGGTCAAGTCCTTCTATAACAATAAAACTAATAACATGATGGAACAAGGAGCAGTGGCAGGGGCACCGCCAGTGGGGGCAGGGGCCTTTCCCCCTCCCCGTCTGGAAGATGCTGGCCCTCCCGTTGGGATTTTTTTTCAATTTCGTCAGGAAGTATCAGTAGTTAAGGTAGTCGCCACGACGGTTCACCTTTTTTTGCTATTTATATGGTAGTTTCATTAATAGCAACCTAAACTTTTCGGCGCGCTCGGCGCGCTCTAGAGATTTTTAATTTTTTGCTTCAGTTTCTTCCATAGTTCCGTCCCGTATAGTTAAATAGGACAAGCCCTCCCCCCCCCCTTACCGATCAACCCATTGGGAGACCACACAGTTTTATGAACAGGTCGGGAACTTCATCCCATATCGCATAACCCAGTTGTTCTCCCGTCTTTGTTCTAGGGTTGCATGGCCCCGAAAGTTGATCTTTTTTTCCCTCATGTGATTATAGATTCCTTTATGTGTAACTAAACTTTTCGAGGGCAATTTCCCGAAGAAACACTAAATCAGCAAGCAACTCGGCACTTTAAATATAGGCTATACGGATATTATGCAAAATGTGCCCTGCAATGGAATGGTATATGAAAAGGTTTTCTTTCTTTCCCCTACTTCTCTCTCTATATCGTTCCGACAACCCACTCACCCATTTAGGGGATTGGGGTCGCTTCCTCCACTTGCCTCTCCTGTCGGCCTAATACTGGCTCCACCCCTAGGCAGTGGAGTTAGGAAAACAGAAAAAAACAAACAAAGACTGTAATCTGAAAAGTACAAGCCTGAGCTGATAGCACAAAATTTATTGCAAATTGGATCAATAAATTTTTGCATATAACTCAGCATACACAGGTTTGCTAAGATTCATGGGAGATGAACTAACTAGCTCACTTTTCAACTTTTACAGCATATTTTAAGTATGCTTTAAAATCAAAATATTTCTTTTTAACATCAAACAAAAAATAGCTGCTTCCTTTTAAACCGATGTTTGTTGCTTAAATAAATGTACATTTATGTTAAACATACAAAAATTTAGAAATATTTTTCACCCTCTAGAATAACTACCTTTTTTTTGTTATCATTCCTTTGGAATATACGAAGTTTTGACTCAACGTTTCTTTTACAAAATATATATAACTTATTTGACAAAAGCAACGACAGAAGTCTACAAGTGGTTCCTTGTCCCTATATTAATTATGGAAAAGACTGTTTGGAACACAGTATAGGTTGGTCGAACGTGAGATCCGCCTTTTGACCCGTGTGGTGGCTAACACGTCAGTGAATATTACACGTTTTGGTCCAATCAGTTACTGTATACTTGGACTACACTTTTTTGTAAAAATGGGACTTGAAAGGTTGACACATACCATGACATGGTACTTCCATACATTGCTGATCTCGCATCAGAATATCAGCCCATGGGCGTAGAAAACTTGTTCTCGACTGGGGGGGGGGGGGTGAACGTTGTTTCGGACCCTGGGTCTGAGGGGAGGGGGTGAACATTTGTGAATATCTGAGGGTTCTCAGATGCAATTTGGTGCAAATTCTTAGGACAACTGTCGCAAATTTCTGACATTTTTGACAGAGGAAACCAATAAGGGGTTTTGCTCTTGAATTGAGGGGAAGCATGGCTTCCGTTCCACCACATTTATGACTTGGGGCTTTAGCCCACAGCCCCCCTCTTACTACGCCCTTGCATCAGCGTTCTCGCTATGTTTGTTCATCTCCTAAGTTTGAGTTTTTTTCAACGCCCACCCTCTGATTGTACCTCCTACTACGGCGATTAGTCGTTTTCTGTATCAGCCCCGAATGTATGGAATTACCTCCCCCATCATGTTCGAACTGCAACTACTGTGAACTCCTTCAAGAAACGTCTTAAAACTTACTTGTTCAAAGACTAGTTTTTTTGTTAAGCGCTTTATTGTGAGTGTTTTATTAATGTAACAAGCTATATAAATCTATTGCATTGTTATTATCTTCACTTGATAGCAGAAACACGAGCAGTTTTCATATGCAGTCTACAAATTGCCTGCAGATATTCAGGTAAGCACACGTAGACAAGATGGTGAAGGAAGGTAAAACCAAATCCTTTTTTCAATAGTCGTTATTAATGATCCACTTAAGAAGCGCAATAACTCCATCATAACTCTCTTCTCCTGAAGGTTGGATTTGTTCCTCCGGAATTAAAAATGCATACTGCCCTCTGTCACGAAGCTCAATTAGGTAAGAGTATTTGGCATTTGGAGTACCGACAAAGCCATAATCATTACTGGATCCAGCCATTTCATCTGTGTTCGAAAAATTAAATGTTTGTTGAAGTAAAACAGAAAGCTGACATTTTTAGAGAAATATGGTCGACAGCATTGTTTTTTCATATCAAATTTATCTTAGTCCAACAAAATTTTAAATTTCTGACAGTAGGCTATATATAAACGACCACCTTTTCAATTTAATTTGTTGAATTTAAAAAGATGTCACCTAACTTCTTTTAAAATTGAAATTGGCAATAGAGTGATATCGTTACTGTGCAAAGAATTTGATAGCATCCCATTTGCTGTTAAATTAAATCAGATCACACCAAAATAAATCGAAAATTTAAAGGACGTATAAGTTGTATTTTTTAAGATTGGCTACATAAAACGTTGCTATGATCAATCCGGCAACAATTTTGCTTTATGAATTACCCCAATTGCTCTACAATGGGACTTATTTTGCATCGAAGGGAGACGATTTTTCTCAGTGGTGGAAATTAAACCTGTAAAAATGTTTAACTCACACATCAAGTCGGATGCAATCCCGGCTTTATATCCTTCCCACACATTATTCTTTGCAGTCATAGCATTCGCCATTACCGTTGCAGCTGCAATCTGTGACGGAAAAGATATAGGTAGAGTGCTTAATACACAAGTAAATAATTCATTTAGTTACATGCTCGCTTTAAATGAATGGGCAAACAATGGGCAGCTTCGAGGCTAGTCCCAAATTCTGTATAGACCAATAGACCCTATGCACATGCCGTCACATGACCTTAGAAATCGAAGCCCGCGCTTAACTGAGCTGAGGCGAGCCGGTGAATGGACATAATATTATACATTACATTCAATGCTTGAGCTCTGAGAGTCACGTGGGGTCACTTTTCGAGTAGATGGTGGCGCCATTGCATTGGGTCTATAACACAAGAGAAGACAGAGGCCTGTTGAGAGGGTCACTGTGTAACAAATAATGTTTCATCATCCATGGAAGGTAGTGATCTACGAATAATTTACTTACTACATTAAATACTAAATCAAGCCGGTTTGCATCCACTATAGATACAGGGACGTATCCAGGAATTTTAATAGAGGGGCGCAAGGTTTGGTTGATCGCTGTAGGGGTATAAGGGGAGGGGGTCGCCCCTCCCCACTGCAAAATTTTTGCTTTTGAAAGAGGGATGAGATACAAAATATTGCTATATTTGACATATTTTCAAGCATTTTCTTTTTTTTTTCTCAACTTTTTTTTCACGTATGACGGCCAATAGGGAAGGAGTGCGTGTCGCGCCCCCACCTGGATCCGCCACTGATGTTCGTTGCAGAATGTCCAAAGGAGCCAAGTGCTCTGTGTAAGAAAGCGCTCAAGCATCCTGACACGACGGTACATGCCTTTTTAACCTTAATACCCTAACCACAGCCATGGTGTGCCACAAGACCGTCAACTTACTTGTTATTATCTTCCTTTAAAAACTAAAATTTGCACAGCGAAAGGATGTAATGCAAAAGCTGGAAACCTGTTTAATGTCTTAAATGCTTCATAGCCATTTTTTTTCAATTTTTTGCTACCACACAAAAATCGCCCATTTACCTCATCTAGTAAGTTATTTAGGTAAGCGCAGTACAGTTACACGTTCACCAACGTTAGAAAACTGTGTACAAGTAAATAAATAAAGTTAGGGCCTTTGAAGAGATTTCTCCAGATTTTCATTTGTTGGATAAAGAATGATCATACCTGGTCTTCCGATTCAGGGGGTAGATCACCCGATTTGTAAGACCACGGAGCAAGTATCATTTGATGCCAGTTGTGCCAGTCAATAAACACTTTAGTGGCCCGGTTGCTGGCGTTCAGACTCCGGAAATGGTCATCAATTGCTCTCGTTTCGCTGTTGTCAAAAGCACTGTTGCCTCTAAAGACAGGAGAACAGGGCCAAGGGCTTGATCCATAACCTTAGAAAAAAGAAGCAATACAATTCTCATCATGAATCATGATAATTGTATTATACTTCAAACTGTCAAACTGAAGAACATTTCAGATAACATCAAAACCGGACGTAATCAAATCTTCTATTCAAATGTACCTTTTGATAGCCTAGTTAAAGTTCTGTATTCTTTAAAAACAAAATTATTTTTCCTAACGTCCCCGCCCCGGGACTGCCTCCGTGTAAAGGTTTTCAAAATGTGGTTCCATTAAAAGATCTCTTGTCTGTTAGTAAAACTGTAATGTGTCATGTGGTAGTTTTAGTCAATGTGGAGGGGAGCCAACTAAAGGCCGGTTCATACTTCCAAATTTCTCGCGCTATAAAGCGATCAATAACCCTATATGGTCAAAATTTCTTTGCCACCAGTTCGATTCACGGTCATCGCTTGGAGTTGAACATTGTTCAACTTTTCTCGCAATCTCTCGAGATATCGCTAAGGAAACCGCTTCTGATTGGCTGCTTGGTAGGTGAACGACCTTTTGAAACGAGCTCACGATCCTACTCGACAACAATGGCGGACCTTTTCAGATACCGGCTCATTACATGTATTCGGGTTCCGTGCGACTATCGGTGGCCTGATTGTGACAGTGAGAGTTGTCGGAATGGAGGAAAACAGTTATTGCTTTTCACGAATTAAGACATAAAGGTTAGTAAGGCAGGATTTTCTTGTATTCCCTAAAATTATCACGGTAATCAATAGTGTACTTTGTCGTAGAGCCGATCAAACCGCATACACATATGTACTGTACTTGGCCTTTGCATAGGTAGGTATTGGGAGACTGTGCATTGCATGGCAGTACTGCGAAAGTTGAGCTATGCGAGAAAACTGATGTATGAATCAATTTTACATCGGCATATCGAGACCCAGCTAACATCCTTAAACACAGCTTTATAGCGCTATAATGAAGTATGAACCGGCCTTAAAGGCCAGTTCATACTTCCAAATTTTTCGCGCGATAAAGCGATCAATAACCATATATGGTCAAAATATCTTTGCCGTCAGCTCAATTCACGGTCATCGCTTGGAGTTGAACATTGTTCAACTTTTCTCGCAAGCTCTCGAGATATCGCAAAGGAAACGGCTTCTGATTGGCTGCTTGGTAGTTGAACGACCTTTTGAAACGAGCTCACGATCCTACTCGACAACAATGGCGGACCTTTTCAGATACCGGCTCATTACATGTATTCGGGTTCCGTGCGACTATCGGCGGCCTGATTGTGACAGTGAGAGTTGTAGGAATGGAGGGAAACAGTTATTGCTTTCCACGAATTAAGACACAAAGGTTAGTAAGGCAGGATTTTCTTGTATTCCCTAAAATTATAACGGTTTCAATAGTGTACTTTGTCGTAGAGCCGATCAAACCGCATACACATATGTACTGTACTTGGCCTTTGCATAGGCAGGTATTGGGAGACTGTGCATTGCATGACAGTACTGCGAAAGTTGAGCTATGCGAGAAAACTTAAGTATGAATCAATTTTACATCGGCATATCGAGACCCAGCTAACATCCTTAAACACAGCTTTATAGCGCTGTAGTGAAGTATGAACCGGCCTTAACAGGAAATCGATGGACGCATTGTTCTAATAAAGTTGATTCATTTAAAGAAAAAATTCAAACGAAAACTGTCTACATTAGGCTATATTTGCATGATGGAGGATTTATTGACCTGAGTGAACAACACAACCCAACACAACACTTTTGATATTTTCTGATAAATGCAGTTTCCTCAATGTTGTAACCCAAAAACAAAAACGGTAGCAGCAAGATGAAAGAAAATGTAGAGGTTTCTCGCAACAGCTTTAATTCTGCAGTTTAAAGTGTACCTAAAGTCTAAAATTTCAAAAATATATGTTACAAAGCTTAAAAAATGCATCCAATTGGTCCAACTCCCATCTTCACAGGCCATTCCTGAACTGAGATATAAAATGTTGAAGCTTATTCACTCAATTTAAAATGGTAGATTGCGCAATAATTTGTGATGTCATTCTTTTACTACTCAAATTACCGTCTTTGTTTTTCTTTGTTTTTAGAAAGCCACTGCCCTTTTGTGCCGAAAGGTGATCACTGTCTTACTGTTATAGGATGACTTGGCTATATAAGCCCTCTTCGTACAACATGTAATGCAAGGGAACAGTAAATGTTTCAAGGTTATGTAACTATCTTAATTTCAGAAGGAAACAAAAGCAGGTAATGTGAGTTGTACAAGAAAAACATCACAAATTATTGTGCAATCGACTAATTCAAATTTAGTGAATAAATTTCAATATTTTATATCTCAGCAACAGAGTAAGCTATAAAAATGGGAGTTGAATAGATGAAATTCATTTTTCAAAACCTAAAAATGTATATTCTTGTAATTCTAGACTTAAGGTCTACTTTAACACACTGCAAATCTACCACATCTTTCGTGACCCTGAGAAAGGATAAGTCAGAGTTTTAAAGGTTCTCACACAAAGCTTGTGTTCTCGCCACCTACCAGTTCCTCCCCAAAATTGGTCAAAGTTACGATTTAGGTCAGTCCCTACGCAACCGTAAACTGGGTTAGGTTTGCGGGATTTTCTCCACAGACGTTCCTATGTAGAAAGGAACATAATTACGAATTAAAATAGCAAAAGTAGGAAAAAAGCCTGAAAATACTCTACTTACAACATTCAAGCCATTTGCCGATTATTGGCAGCTTTTAACATTTACCTACCGGCATCTTTTAACATTTACGTGAAATCAAATACATTTTCAAATGACGGAGAGCTTTCATCACCAAATGCCATTTATGATATGCTGTTGTTTGTTTGAGGATATCACTGAAAAAATAACGCTAAAATCAGGGGATTGTCACAAAGGAGATACCGTACAACGACCACATCTGTCAGACAGTATGTACTTGAAAGTGATTTAATTCGTTTCAGGCACTGCCATTTGATTGACAAGTCCCTTTGTTCCTATTGTTAAGTCTCTGTTGACTAAACCCTTTTAATGATGATCGCCTCCTATCTTTTCCAAGTAATCCTGAGACAAAGGCCATTGTCTATTCATGCTTTGAAGTAAGGTTTGTTTCCGTAGATGAACAAAATTTAATCAGGATTTTCAGTAAAACGACTGGCAGCAAACGTTTAAATAATGTCCTTCAATTGTGCCTCCACGATTTTAATACGTCACCTGCTGGAAACATTGTTGAAGCCTATACATTTCTCTTAATTTTTAAACAATTTTTCAATCACTAGAAAACAGATTCGAAAAGTAAGTTGTAAAGAAACTCTTAGCTGACTTTACATGAAAGGATATTTAGTGCGACGAATAACGACGAAAGATTAAAATTTCACATTTTTGCATGACGACTGGCAACGAAAAGTTAACGAGTTCAACATAAGAGGTGCGCCTTCTCATTGTCATTTTGGCAATGCATCCAGCTGATCTATGTATTGAGACAAGAATTTTGAGAAGAAAGGCAAGATAACTGTTGTAAACGAACATTGCTTCAAAGAGTCTATAGAACGTTGGGTTTCCTCCCAAACACCTCCCTGCTAAAATTTAAGGTAGTTCAAGCGTCTTTGTAAAAGTTACGTTAGTTATGGCAGTTCAACATACAGAAATTGTCAAATTATTTGTCCAACGACATTAAAGATACCTTGCAGGTTACAAGAAAAACTTCCTGTTCTGTTGTTATGTACAATTGCAAGATGCAGAGATCTTAATAAGTTTTCTAGCGAAATACTTTGTTGTACCCAGTTGTCTTTTTCACGTTAGCTGTATTGCATGCCGTGGCTTGGTTGTAGTTCTCAAGCTTTACTAACTCTTTATCGTGGAAAGGGTAAGCTTAAGAGCTGGTCTTTTAATGGTAGACCAATTTCCCATGCTCTCATAAAGTCTTGTTGAAAATGCGTAATTCATGTAAGGTATATATTGTAACTCATATTAATGATAAAAGGAGAAGTATAATTTTCACCAAAAAGCTGCAAAAAGTGCAACTAATCAAACTATTTTGTCAAAATTAGCATATCAACTAGATTTCTTTTTCCATGATGGTGTAATTACAAAAGAAATCTTTTTAAAGTAAGTTAACGGTACGTTTCATTGGCAAATGCTGTAACTTTAAGCTTAATTAGCAGGGTGTGGTTTCTACTTAACAGTTGATTGTGTAAGCTATCTTATTGTATGAATTACTGAGGATACATTGATTTGAGTATGCATCATTTCCTGGAGGGCCAATCTGGTAATGAAACCAAGCATCGCATAGTTCCTGAGTAAACGCTTTAAAATGTTATTATTATATTTACAATCATTACCTCCAAATCCATGAACGTATGCCCCCTTACTATCCTCTAAAGGCATGGAAAAATAACAGGGTGGACTTACATTAGTCCAGGTAAAGACGTATCCGTCACAATTCACAGTAGGAACTATGTGGAAGTCAAACATACTGAGGGCTTGTCTTGCATCAGCATCGCCATTTGCATACTCCCTTAGAAGCTTTGTTTGGGAACGAAAGGAGAACAAATTATGTTTAGTTTCAATGATGTAATACAAACATGCTATTGTGGGGTTATAACTGGGGTTATTATGATGTTATAAGTGTGGTTTCTGTGGTGTTATAAGTGGGGTATAGAATTTACCAACCTCATTGTCTTTGGAAGCTTTTATCGCCTCAAGACGCTGGGACTTTTCTTGATGGTTACATTATAATTATGCTATACTATATACACACTTGGAATAGTAAAATGTCGATTACAAATGCAGCTTCCTGTTCTTTTTTTTTTAAGAATTGCAAAGGCAAGGAGCTCTTAATCGCATTCCTGGGGAAGTGGTTTGTATATATTAACTGCATTTTATGTCAGGACTTTGGGTATAAGTAAAGACACATGGGTGTAATGGATAAGGAAAGTGGAACAGTTGACCATTTTTGAAGAGGTAAATTCTTCATGACGTAATGCACCGAATTGGTACTTGACCGAAAGGTAGCTGCCCAGGATCCTGAAGGGGGGTTTACTTTTGGTTCTCGTATGTATCCATCACGAGCAGGGGCGGAGATTTCTTGTCAGTGGTGGGGGTTGCATACTTGGCAAAGCGAGGGAGCGAAGCGACCGAGCCCGAGCGCGCTTGCGCTAGAGGGGGTGTGGTAGGTGGCCCCCTCCCACGGTGTAAAGCTTTTTTGTTTTTTAATGTGAAAATATGGGTGCATACTTTATACGGTATTTTGTATGCATAAGGAGACATATAATGATGTAATTCATGAACTATTTTCCCAGCTTGCTAAGGCAAACCGGTTGCCTCAGCAAGCTGGATGGTCCATCAATATACAGGTACATATTTATATGGTTTACTCATAGATCAAAACTGACTGATATGTGTGCATTCTCATTTGAGGACAGTGTAAAGGTACACTTCACTCCATCACCGCTCCAGGTGTATCGCACCTTGGTACAATTTTGACAACTGACTGATCACTAACGCTAGTGACAGTTTAGTTGCGTCTAGTCTAGGAACCTAGGAGTAGTCAAAACTAAAGGTCGCTTATTTTTATTATTATCTCATTTACTTTTTTCAGTTTTTCATGAATTATTTTTCGGAAGTGTACCTGAAAACTGGGGGTAAGGGGATTAATTGTGTTGGACAACCTCCCCTTGTCAAAAAGTGGGGGGTTATAATCCCCAAACCCCTGTTTCTCCGTCATTCACAAGTCTTTGTTACCGTCTGTAATAATAACATGATTGATCCCTGAATCTCAGTGACTTTATTGCCCTAATTGGGTAGTGGCATTTACACATCGTAAGTTTCCGTGACTGTTTGCAAACGGTGAACTCTTTGAGTCTGGTGGATGTGTGCGCCGAAGTGTGCAGACATGTCAATTAAACTTGTATTACCTACAGTAGTTCAATCACATGTCAAAGCAGGTGTTGCTGGCCATAATCTTTTTGAGGTTTTAGTACCAACGAACTTTCCAAGTTTTATTGTAATGCCAAAATCATCATCAGGAGCGTAGCCGGGGGGGGGAGGAAGGGGCAGCCGTGCAGCTTTCTCTCCCCCCCCCCCCGTTGAGCATATTTTTGGTATTTCTTAATGTTTATTTTTGCAATATTGCTAGCGTTTTCTCTATTTATATGAGGTAAATAGGCCTCAGAAGTGCCATTTCCAGCTATCTGGGAGGAATTTTGGGCCAAAATTTTCTTACGCTTCCCGCCAACCCATATGTTGGCGCGGAGCGCTGAGAGTCTGTCTATTGTCTTCTCCCCCCTTGACAAATTTCTGTCTACGCCCCTGATCATCATAAGTATATAAAATTGCCACATATTTTACTGGTTGGGCTAACTTCCTTATTTGAATGGAATAACATTAATTAAATTGACTGCAACCAATAGGCATATAGGCCGAAAAAGCACTCAATCAACCATGGTGCATCAAATATTTAAACCCTGACTGGGCCTGAAATCCAGTGGCTACTTCCTTGATTCAAAATGCACACGATGACACAAAACTCTTTAAAGGTAGTAAGTATTATGCAAAGTCTCATACCTTTGCAGTAAAATATAAAATTGTTGCTGGTGCAATCCATTCTCTTGCATGCAAACCTCCCTCAAAGTAGACGATAGGTTTTGGACTAGTCGCTGATGGACCAGGTGGAGCTGAAATCTGAAGTACGGTAAGACATTTAGTTATTTCAACTTTGTTATCTTGGTTTCTGGAAAAACCTCCGCGCAGTATTGACTGGAAAAACCTCCGCGCAGTATTGACTGGGAAAACCTCCCCGCATTATTGACTGGAAAAACCTCCGCGCAGTATTGACTGGGCGAAATACTGTTTCTGCAAACCGTACCTTACTATTATTCTACTGGGGTATATTCATGTACGACCGTAAGTCCTTTGTTCATCACTACTTGTTAATTCTTTTACACTGGTAATGTAAGCATTATCAAGAGGGCAATCCATGGAGTTGCATATTTCATCGCTAGAACATGTCATTTAGTATGAAAACAGTAACAAATATCGATTCACATCACCTATGAACCACATACATACGGAAAAACATTACAGCATTTTTGACCTCTGCTCTTTACTACTGGGGTCTTAGGAAATAGGAAGCACAATTTCCCATCTTGAGACACCTCTTCATCAAGTTTGAAGAAAATCGGTTCAGCCAACTCGTAGGACTTTATGACTGGAAAACTGTATCTTTGACATTCTGTCACGTGACCATCATCCTCGTTGCCACGTCAACCACATATTTTGGTAATGGTTTACATATCTATTATATGTGCGGCGTATCACCTCTTATAATTATAGCCAAAAGTAATTTATATGCAATTCAACCTTTGACCTCTGACTTTTGACCTTTACTTCCGGCGGTCTGCCAGACGCAACTTCTAACCCTGGGGTACCTTCTCATTACGTTTAAAGAAAATCGGTCCAGCCCACTAGGAGTTCGCGAAACAAATTTTCGCTTAAAAATGGCATGTTCACCTTCATCAAGGGGGCATTGACATCCGTTGCCATGACAACCACATATCTTAGTAGTACTAGACAGCTTTATCATATATGTGAAGTAACATGTCAGTGGTATATTTTCTCTTAGTAATACAGTAGAAAAGTGGTTTTCCCAAAATATGGCCTTTGATCTCCGACCCTTTACCTAAACTCTTCTGGTATTGAGCTTGGCACAAGAGTTGTTCGTAGACCACCTTACCACCAAGTTGAAGGCAATCGTCTTAAGAGATATTAACAAACTTGGACAGACACACATGCTCACCCCAACACACACGTACAGGTTTTGACTCCTCTCTCAGTTATGGACTTCCGGGTCATCCTTGCGTACCCCACCTTGGGTTAGACCCTGAAATTAGTAACTTGGAAACATTAATCGTTACCATGGCAAAGGTTGCTATTTCAGCTGCCTGGCACTGCCGTTTACAGCTCAACTGGGAAAGAGATTATCATCTCCTCCTCACGGAGCGATGACAGGACCACGTGACTCAGACACGAATGTCAAAAGTGTCCTTGCGCAGCTTTGAATTCATTATAATGCATTGCGGATAGAACAAAGTAGAATGCAGGTGCGAGGAAAACTCCCTTTATTTGTTCAGTGTTTAATTGCAGGATGCAGGGAGCCTCATACATTTCTAAAACCATTTGTGTTCACCAATTGCCTGTAACTACCGCTACTGTATTGTATGTCATGGTTTGGGTTACTGTCTTCCCAAGGCAATTTGGTGTGGACAATGTTAGTGCGAAAAGTTCATTATTTTAGGAAAGGCACTTCATGTCGGAAACTTTGCTTTTTTCATAGGTTGCTGATTGTAGGGGGTGCATTTCCGACTTTGATAGCTAAAGCATTGTATAACTTTTGGTAAACATTTAATGCTGTGAAAGAGGTTAAAGTCAGTAGTAAACTGTGCAATGCCACTAGATTTTCTTCAGTGGCTAAATTTCTGTAATCTTTCCTTACATGCTAACTAAAAATGACACTGAACAACTGGTAAGCCAACAGAATAAAAACAGCAAAGTCCTTCAGACTCTAACATAAAATTCACTTGAGAGTCCCTGATTGCCTAAAAACTACATTAACTTGATACGAGATTATTTTATTATTACGCGATACAGCCAACTGTTGGTCTTTGGTGAACTGGTACGGGAGGAGGGTTCTCAATTGGAAAAGGACAATCAAATGCCTTAGTTTCTGGTGTTTACAAAGTCAGTGCAGGATGTTGCTGGTAATAATGACACTAAAAACTATAACCCCACCAAAATAACATCAAGCTCTTGCCAACCTCATCTAATGAAAGTGTTCACCATGGCATATCTATAGCGGGCATTGGTAGCCGTTAGAATCAGCCTGGCAATTCGAATCCTACATTCTTCAATGATATATTTAAAGTAAATTTTATTTAAAACAAAGTTTTTAATCTATGCCTTGTGCTTCACAAACAAATTAATTGCTCGCATTTTACAAAAAAAAAAAAGGTTCGCACACGCTGACGAGGCAGGGAGCTGTTATCCGAATAACAGCTCCCTGGACGAGATGAAGCCTTTTATACTACAGTAAGGCGCACGTAGTAAGTGACCTTTGTAGAACCAGGGAGCTGTTATCCGAATAACAGCTCGGATAACAGCTCCCTGGTAGAACATCGGAGTCATCTCCGTAACACAGTAACCAATGTGAGGTGTCTACAAATCAGTACATACTATTTTTAATTTCTACCAATATGGTCTGCCTCCTACCCCCCGAGAGGACTGTCATCCTACAGTAGCAGTGAAATGCTGGATACGCCACTGGCTGCCAAAAGTGTTTGCTTGGGAATCTCAGGTCAGGAACACTGTTTCTCATTTACATTCTTTGAAGTCCTTAATGATGATATCATTGCTGACTCATGCTTTTGACCAAAGTAGCGGAGCTCTTAACGGTTGGCTCTCTAATATCTTTGTAGCTGTCCAAGTGCAGCGCCACCGGATGCCCAAGACTTTTGATAGTTAAGAGTGACGTTGGAGAGCCCACCTGGTGCACATTTTATCAACAACTTACAAGTCTTTTGACTCATTAAGTTACTCAAGTGTTAAATTGTAGTACTTATGTACAAAACACAAGCAAAATATGAATATCGATTAATATTTTAAAATAAAAATTGAATATGTAGATGAATTGCTTTCCAATGTAAGTGCCCAAGTAAGAGAACTTATTAGTACAAATTAGACATGCTATTCAACGAAGAGATTGCGTCACGAAAATGTTATGCTCAGTGTACGACAAAGTTACTTAGATCTTTGTTTCTAACCGTTAAGTTTCTTTAAATTTCTTATGAAATTGTTGAAGCTTTACTTGAATTATTCTATATCTCGCGCCATAATTATTGGCGCGCGAGCCGCTTTTTGAGAAATCCTGATTTAGAATATGAAAAATGATAATCTGGTCAGATAAGCATTAAAATGATTATTGAAATGGGCCTTGTTGGTTGGAATTTACGACTAGAGCCTTAGCATAGTATATCGCACAGTGATACTGGGAAGAATTCACGCACTGTGCTCTTTGGAAACTTCAAGTTTAAAGGAGCTGAGTAGTCGCCAAAACAGAATAAATTCTCGGACCCGCCGACTTCGTTACGTCACATCCGGTTATGCTTCTTGGTTTATCGATTCGATCCTAAATGCATTGTACCTAGCACACACAACTCACAACGTACGTACGTGCGTTTGTAAATGCCGTCAATCGGGGACGTTTTTATGAATACACACCTACCAATCGGGGACGCACATGAATTGGGGACGCGTCCTCGTTTGAAACAATGGTTTTAAATAGCCTCTTTGGTCAAAATGATGCAGCAATGCAGATATCTATTGAATTTAACGAAATATATTAACAGTCCCCATTGAGATAGTGTTGTGGTACGTCCTCGTTTGCAGGTAAGCGTGTGTATCATGTTATGTCCACGGTTACCTGTGGAAAATCACATACACACTCACAATTAGATAAGTATGCTTCGAATGGAAACATTTTGAGCGCCCTCATTTTTGCTGTTGCAAAGGACATCTTTTTCTTGCAGTATGCATGCTATGAGCTTTATTTAAGGATGTCCACGGTGGAATGGTAAAATACAGGCGTCCCCGTTTGGCAGCATTTACAAGTATGTGTGTGTAGCATATTAGTGTTGCATGTTTTAGTACGATACTGCTTACTTTTACTGGGCCTAATGTAATTTTAGTTAGGCCTACGATTTTCTTAGTTAGCCTATAATGAGTTTGATGGTGGTTAGTACCAGCGAACCTATTATGGGGAAGAAATGGAAACTCATTGTTTGCAAAAACAACAAGTTTAAGGCTTACCGGAGGTGATTGATTCAACCATTTTCGTTTCCCGGTCCCACATATACACAGAGCTACAGGCGGAGGTTGCTCGTGCTTTTACACGGACAGCCTCCGCTACGAGACTCCTTACCCCGACACGTTGGTTTGAAAACGCAAACAGACGGTTCTGTGCAGTATAACCACTTGCATCTGCTTCTGTTGAGCTTTTCACTTGCTCTAAAGGAAAACTTTCTCCCTCCAACATTTTGAAACTGGTTATATTACTCGAAATGAAACCAAAATAATGCCCAGAAGCACTACAAGTAAAACAAAATGCTAGCGCAACCAGATGATCAGTTTTTCGCGGAAATGGTATCAGAATTGCCCAACGTAGCTGCCATGATAACTCGATGTATTGACTAATTGATATATCGATCAGAACCGTTACAAGTTGAAACGATACAAAATTGCCCGTGCCAGAAGAAAAAGTAACGATCGAAATATAAATTCAAAAAACAAATTGTTAAATATGTAGCAAGTGAAAAATAAAAAATCAAAGAAATAAAGAACGAAAGTAATTACTGAATTACATTGCAAAAATTATTTTAACTGAGAATACAAAACGCATTAAGAGGAATATTCTCAATATTAGTATTACACTGAGGGTAAACATCTCGTTTAGTATGACGTATGTATTTCCGAAGTACGCCACTGTTCAGCTCCTTTAAGCCTTTTGGTCTATTGGGATTTTTGAGAATAAAGAACTTTCAATACAGACGAACTTACCTCCAGAGCTCCAATATCTCGACCTTCGTATGTGGTCCCAAGGGAAAAGTTTTTAACAAAGTTGTACTCTGACGCCGCATCACGAATCCAGTTCTGAATCTGTAAAAAGTGAAAAAAAACTCCATCAAATGAACCACAGGCCATAAATATTTGATCAACAACAGTCATGTTTTGGTCTTATTTAAATTTTGAGAATTCGGGACTTCTTTATGGCTCTGTAGATTGTTGGCATTATTCCACACTTCCCGCACACCTGTCACTATTTGTACGCCTAGTAATTTTTAAGACAAGTATTCGCGCACTCAGGACATCCTCATGGAGTTTACCACCAAAGGTTGTGAGTCAAACTTGTAAAATTGTTCAAAATGCATTTCAGTTATACTTTTCAATATCGGAACAGACCGTCTCGTAGAAAGAAACAACTCCTGATAAATTTCATTTCGGGCTTTTTCTGAGTTGCGTTAGGCCAAGTATTCTCTGTATGCTAGGTGTGCCACTGAAGACAAACACACATACCGCAATAAATTGTGAACCTTCCAAGCCCCCATTTTCAGCTCAAATGAAGTTTTCATTTCATTGGCTCAAGTAAACTCAATCTCAATCCTGTACTTGGGTTTTCGAACACTTTTCACCCTACTTAGACCTGCCGAGGACGAGGAAAGTCTCCTGTCTGGATTAACATTGAACATCAGAGATGAGGAAAGAAACACTTGGGGGATTGAGATGGGTGAAGTCGTTTTTCTCTTTTCTGACCTTTCATACATGCCAGTATGATAAGTCCAGCCAATACGAAGACGATATAATACATGTCCATAAGGCAAGGGTAGGGGAAGGCGTACTTTTGAATGAGACTGACAGGCGTGGATCCAGAGGGGGGGGGTTCCGGCTCCAGCCCCCTCCTTTTCGTCACCACCTTTTCTGAGACGGTTTGAAAGCTGTTGTATGCTTATTTTAATTGCCTGATGCCAGCAGTACCATTTAAGTGTCTAATTTTCATTTTTTCCCCTAGAACTCCCCTATCAAGGCTTCAAACTCGTAGGTTTGAACATTGCCCTCATGAATTTACCCCCCCCCCCGGGGGCCCCCTTCAAGTTGTGAAATCTTGGATCCTCCCCTGGCTGGTGAGTACATTTATCGGTACATGACTAGGCCTAATCGAACCTGAAAATTACAAAAGGCAGCACTGGTTAAAGTTAAGCTAATTGTGTCAGCTATCTGGCACGGTGCCAGTAGAGGTTGTTAAGGGAACATTCACTTTTTGTATAATTTCACAAGAATACTAACGTGCAAGTGGGTGGGGATAACTTCAGTGCTGTAGTCGAGTCCCCACCCCTGAGTCCGAGTCCCAGTCCGAGTCCTCACCTGTCGAGTCAGAGTCTGAGACCGAGTCACTGGCATTCGAGTCCGAGACCGAGTCCGAGTCAAAGCTCCGAGTCTGAGTCCTAGTCCCCCTATGGAAAAGTGTACACTAAGAAACAGGAATTTAAAGTGATCAATTTTTACACTGCCTTTTAATCAATGTTGATGTGTGTTATCATAGGCGGGATTACGAGGGGGCGAGCTAGGCACTTGCCCAACTAGACCTGGACCTTAAAAATGAATAGAACTAGTTAAAAAATAAAACAAATGCACCAAAGAAAAAGAGCCCAGAGAAATTATGAGGGTATTTTTAACATTGTGGTCAATTTTGCAATGTAAAATAAATGAAAAACATTAATTTCAAATATCAAACAATGCTAGAATTTTTTCCTTCGGAGCACTTCGCGCGCACCCGCAATGAGTACTAAATACAGCGGCGATCTCAAAGGTGGGGAGACAAGGACCAATCGTTAGTGAAAGGCTTATTAGGTACCTTAATTAAAATTTCTCCTGAAGCGTGGCCGTGTGGTCCCCAGCCATGGGCGTCAATCCTGGGGGGACAGGGGGACACGTTCCCCCCACATTTTGGAAATACACCCATTGACTTAAGATTTTTACACAGATTTTTGACAGAAGTGGCCATGTCCCCCTCCGCCCACATTCGAGTACAGATTGACGCCCATGCTTCCAGCCACACTTTTATGACATGAAGCCCTGAAGTTAAGGGTTACTCAGAGTACTAAATGTACGTCATTACACCAACCTTGTATGGTTCTTGCATGCACAATTCAGAAACCTACCCCTGTTTAGGGAATCGTGATTCTCAATCAATTTCCGGCATAATTTGCGTGAGCTCACGGGAAGTAGGTGTATATCGTTAATACTACTGTCCGTACTCCGTCGTAGAACCTTTGTCGGTGGAATTGTCACCTGATTACTTCCTTTAGGATCAGCGTTTGAGTAAATTACTAGTTCAAAACACTTACATCTACCCGCTGTTCACTTTCCACACCAACATCCACCATCCTCATACAATTGATCGAAAGTAACTATCTGAAATTTGCAAACCACGATAAGAAAAGTATTCTGTTAGCATTTCAGATTATACCTGGGGACGCGATTTTTTCTCTAGAAATGGTCCAGAATGGCCCCAAAGCCATCAAATTTAAAAAGAATTCTGGGAAAGATCCCCACCTTCTGGCTTCTCACCTTCAGCATTCGCAGTTAAACGCTTCCCTGAACACGCCTTACGAAGGTTCAGGCTCCAATCAAGATTGCTTCTCTGGCATCTTTTACTGTGAAAGCCCATGGCCATGTCTCAGTAAGAGTTACCCATAAATTTTATTCGTTTTGAAAAGAATTACACACCATCACCCTCAACCTGTCATCGTCCTTACAAATTTATGCTACAACCTTATTTTTCACAAGCACAAGTTGTCCCACACCGTCCGCCACGTTTGGTTTTTCTACCGGGTTTGCCCTCAATCCCCCACTTTCACACACCAAATTCCGCCCCTGTGTGTTATGTTATAGGCCCTGGGTCTGCTGCATGGCAGTGCTCGATTGTCCTTCTTTTATTGGTCATGTGGTGTTACTGTATGTATGCCGAACATGGTACTGCTTTTGTTTCCTTTCTTACTTTGTATTGGCGGAAAGGCAGGAATTGAAGAATAGGTCTGTTGGGAAAATCGGTGTCAGCGGGAAAGCTGTGACTGGAGGTAGGGTGGTTGACATTTTTAAATGATCTTTTAATATTTTCTATTAAAAAATGTTACAAACTGTCAAAATTTTCTTGCGTTCATTGCTCTGCTCATTAAATTTTAATCAGAGTATATCGACACCTTTCTGTAAATGTTCCAGACCCAACGGGCCCTGCACCCTCAGATGCACCTTTGGTACTCTTTGCGTGAGAGCGAGAATGCATGTGCCTCATTTCTCCAACCGTTTCGCAATCCGTAGGGTGACTAGTACCTAACGCTTGTGAAGAGGGCGGGCGCATGCATTTGGGATAAAAATTTGTCAACAGAACAATTGTGCCGACAACCTGACAACACATCGGTTTTGGAAGCAAAAGGGGGTGAGCTAGAAGTGAGGTGTCTGGCTACATCTTGGTTAATTAAAGTCTATAGATTGACCTGTATGGACTACGGCAGTTGGAATTCTCTGGCTTCAAACCCACCTTGAATTTTAGCTCCTACATACCATCACTAATTCCTTTGCTACATCCCTATGTGTAAACCGTACCATAATCCAATAATCCCCCACCCACCCACTCATATTCTCATCCAGGCTGCAGTCAAATCGACGGGCTATATAGTTAGACGTATGTAATCCAGTGGTGGTAAGGGGGGAGTGCTGGCAGGCCAGTTGAAATGAAATTTTGAAATCTTAGAAGACCATATGCCATTTGATGGAAATATATATAGGCCAAATATTATTTTCTTTCCTCTTATTTGCCTTTCTTATTTGTCCTGTGTATTTCTAAATAATGATATTTCAGAATAAAGAACACGTATGGTATCGGAGTACAACTTTTTCAGCCTGGTAACTTACATTCATGGAGGCTTTTTTCAGGGGCGTAGCCAAAAAAAGCCTTTTTTTGGCAAAAAATATTCTTGTTACGCTATACTAGCCAACAGATAATGACTCTCCGCTAAGATAAAGTCACGCCAAACCACCTTTTCCTTCAGAAATACACTATTCAAAAAAGATATGCCACTTAATCTGACATTATTTTATTTGTAACCCGCTTTGTCAGGCTTGGATTGGGCCTGATGGTCAAATTGCTATACTTGTGATCATCAATTGAGTGCGCATTCAATGCCATTTACAGATAGTGTAAATAAATGTTCGGGTTTATGTCCACTATTTTGTATATACAGTCAGAACTTCCGGGACTACTCCCTTTTCGTTCCATTTTGTGCTGCTCTGAGCCAGGGACCTTTTGACGGACCCCTAGACACCACACATTCAGATGAAACGCTAACCATTTCAAATGAGGCCCAAAATCAAGGATACGCATCTGGCTGTGGCCCTTGAGATCTTCCCGACATGTAGGCCACCAGCGGAAATAATTTAGGACCCCCATGTATGTTTTTATAGTATGTAATACCATATACAGCGCATAATACAAAAAGATAAATACCGTGTGTTGTATATTAACTGCAGAGGACAAGGTAAAGCTATCTGAAGACGGATTAATTGCATAAAAGTGTGATTCCCAAATTCTGCTGGTCTCGAGCCCGGTCTCGGGAAATTTGAAGGCGAGTCACGAGTACGGACTGTACGAAACCGAGTCCGAGTCCTTGCCTTCCGAGTTCGAGTCCTTAAAATCGTGACCCGAGACCGGCGGGCCTCGAGTACTACAGCACTGGCAATCTTAAAATATAATAAATGACCATTTTGGGCGGAAAATCATATTTTTTCAAAGTACGCTCTAAGAGGCGAGGACTGACTTAGATGAAACATTACGTGAAAATGAAGAAAAACTGAAATTTTAAATTAGAGCTCTATAAGAGGACTTCAAAAAGGAGATAAATAACAAAAAATTGTTGTTGTAACCTCGAAAAATTGGGTTTAATTCAACAAAACCAGCTGAATATCTTGAGACACAGTCATGCGCAACTGTATAAGGAATATAATTTATGATTTTAATTACCTCATCGTAAGTGTGATAAACAGAATAGTCGAAATCCTGAAAGGAGGTGATAGTATCAGCTTGACCTCCATCCGAGTTTCTTTTGGATCTGCTGTGAACGTTGTCCACATCTTCTTGGACATCTAATTTCACAACCTGGTAAAGTAGATGGCGCTCTTCAAGTTTTGCCCTAAATTCCCCAACAAAATCTCGACTAACCATGATGTCTACTGGTCTCTGCCTCACAAAAGAACCCCAGAAATCCAGCTTCATACACACACGGTAAAATAAAGAAAACAGAAACCATTGACAAAAGTTTCATTTAAAACTTTTTCGAAACGTAGTATTTAACATGAAATGGCTTGGTAAATAAGGTATTGGTACTGGAATTTGTCTCTCCCTTACTCCCCTGAGTTGGTTACTAGATCAAAACCTTTAAACAGGCCTAGAGTTTTATTCCCCGACCTACTCATATTTCAGGAAAATAAAGGCAGTTATTCTTATTTATTAAGGGTTGCCTTTATGACATTCCTTGACTGCCCTTCTGAAAAACATGTCGTTGTTTTCAGGACTTTGGGTAGCTTCCCCCTCCCCCTCCCCCTCCGTCGGAGAGCTAATCCCCATCGTCAGGAAAAATCCGGCCATACCACTTTAGAAGTGTCATTCCCTGCAATCTGGGGGAAATTTTTGCCAATTGTTTTCTTTGTACGCTAGACGCCAATTGATGGTGTCGCTCCGCTTTAGACAGTAGAAACAAAATCTCATCCACTGCCCTCACTCAATGTTGGTAATCCTGCTATATTGCCTGTCTGCAAAGGGTTCCAGGGCCGCAATTAGAGTTTCTATATCTTTCCTCACATTTGCAGGGGTGGAGCCAGACGTTGCCCCACAATCGAGAGGAGTTTCCAGAATGGGTAACGGGGTACCGAAAGGATTGCAAACCCTACGTTGTTATTCCTATCGAAGACTATTCCCTCCTTCAAAGCACAATCAGGTAGACCGTCGGGCGACTGGTCGCTATCGGTGATTAAAATTTATCGTACCCACTGTGGCTTCGGACGAAATCTGAAACTTTCTCCCACGGACTGGCGAGATTTCCCTTCGGGGAGGGGGAGGGGAGGTATCTCATTCCTCCGCGCTTACTAAATTAAATGTGCAACCAAGTAAATCGTAACGGCAACTCACTGATCATTGGAAGAATTCTCTCATGGCAAAGGTGGGTGCGAGTGTGCATGATTATAGAATGAATCATCGGTAAAACCGAGAGCCTTGACTTGGTGGGGACTGAGAAAACGTGTACATTACAAGGTGAACTATTTTAAAGTTTTTAGGAATTTAGTTTAGTAGAGTAAGTAATAACATATTATTTTTATTGCGCCAATATGTAGGCAATCCTAATCAAAGTCAAAGCACAATATTACCTCTTCCCAAAGATAAATCTTCCCGAAGACAACTTCTCCAGTACTGCAGGAGTTCTTACAGCGAGCCTGATGGGAGTCTACCTCGCAGGTAACCCCTGGGTGAAGAGAGGCAATTGAGATAAAGCCTCTTGCCCAAGGACGCAACGTTATGACCCAGGCGGGAGTAGAACCAGCAATCCTTGGATCACCAGTTCAAGACCTTAGGTCCTTAACCAATAGTCCACCACGCTCTTTATCACAAATCACAATGATAGGAGCACGACTGGGAAAGGGGTAGGTAATGTAAGGGGTTTGAAAGGGTAGGTCTCCAAAATAAGGTTTTAAAAACTATTTCAACCATTCATTTAAAAGGATTACGAACTACTTTCCAGGGCTGTAGCCTGGATGAAAACTCTAGAGGGTACCGTAGTTCATGACACCATCCAAGCGGAGCACCAAGTGGCGTGCCTATACAGATAGTTGGCACCCGAGCAGACCCTTCCTTTTTCACCTGTGCATGGATTTCATGCTATGGGAGGGTGCCGATAGGAGGGGTACATGTAAGGCCAGGCTTAGGTGCAAAATTATGCTATCGCTGAGAAAAGCTATGAACTGATTATATCTTTACAAATTGTCATTATCTGATTATTTAGTGATATTCTTCCTATTTTTGGCTGGGTAATTCAGGAGGTACTGTTTAAGAGAAAAGGATTACACTCTATACTTTTTGAGAAATTTCTGTCTTTGTGAGGTGGCTTGGATGCAAAATGGTGCTGTCTTTGGTGAAGCTTCGTAAAGCGTTGAATTGATGAAATGTTTAGGAATCCTCATTATATACAGTGATTCTTTTCTTATTTTGGTAGAGTGCAATTGAAGGGGATGTTGCCTCAGGGGAGGGATGACACCTCTCTTCATTGAGAAAGCTTTCTTGTACTAAATTTTCCTAGATCCAAAATTGAGTTATCTTTGGTAAAGCTTTGGACTGATAACATGATCTGAAATTAACATTATTTACTGAATTTTTCGGCTGTGGCATGGCACCCTTACAAGGCTGGTACCCTTCTCCCATGCGCTCTTAGTTCGCCACTGGGGCGGCCACCATCGGTTGGCGCGTAGCCGTAGCAAAGGCCTTGGAAGAAAATGTTCGGTCTATATGTCTCCCAGATGGAGGAAAATGACACACTTTAGACCTTACAAGTAGCATCTAAACATTCTCTTCTTTTTAATTTCATGCTTTAGAAACAAATAAGATTTCAAGACGAAAAGTTGTATTTGATTTAAGGGCCGGGAAAATGCAGTCACCCCCAAATTGAATTGGTGTACCCGGGTATCCTATTTCATGAATGACTTTTTGAGAATCATGCTGCAGTATTTTTCTCTCTGAGTTGAGGAATTCACGTACAGGGAACTCGTTGGTTTTCCAGTATTATGTTCTAACATATCATGAAAGATACTGGAAGTGAAATAAGAGGATATTTGTGACATTTAGCTGTTGTTTCAAAACAAGTTTGCTGCAACTGCTTGTGCCCTTTAAATTAAAGGTTTCTTTACCAGCTCATGTGAGTTTAGCTAATAATTAAAGGAAATCATTGGCTATTTATCTTTAGCCAGCGTATATGCTGGTGTATTCAAGCGGTGTATCTTGTAGGAGGAAGAAGGTTCATTCGTCAGGAAGAAACCTGCATAAGAACGCGTCAACGGCGGGGGTCCGGGGACCTCCCCGGGAACATTTGGGAAAAAAGGGACCCCTAAATGCGTATATGCGATTTATCAGGGTTTTGGAGCCTTGAAATCATAATTTGGACAGTGAAATTTTCAGTAGTTCAGTTTTTCTCAACTAGGCCAGCTTTCATTTACGATCTGGAAATCTCGGGGGGGGGGCAGGCCCCCTTGCCCTCCCCCGCAGGCTACGGCCCTGCTTTTAGTACTATGTGTGGATCTATTAAGCCAAAGGTGAATTTTGGGACTTTCAGTTTTTCCTATGTATTATTCTAATTAAGTCACGGTAAACCCCTTGTATCTGAGTTCTTGTTCTTCACCCTCGTTTTTGGATTGGTCTCTTTTATTTTACTTGATCCACTACAGCAGGGGGATGGTATAAGCTAAACCCTCATATGTCCCTATTGAAAGGTCTCTGACATTTTCGGTCAAATTATAACCCAATTTGGGTCAAATATAGCCTTATTTGAGCCACTTTTTGACCCAAAAATTTTAGCTCGCTCCCTTCTGACCCTCTTTTGGGTCAAATTGACCCAAGCGTTTTTACAGTGTATTTGTCAGGACTGTAATGCTCGAGTCCTGACACACGTACGTACTTAATTCTGGACTCGATATCTCATTGTTTTACAAAACTCGAAATTGGCCCGAAATGAGTGGTCACTTATTCGATTACTAGGTCGGAATGAGCTGTAGCTAAAATTGGAAACGATTCTAGCCGAGTTCCCAAAATAAAATAGTTAAACCCCATTGTTTTTAGTTCACAGTGCTACGTCTGAAAGGTCACCGATAATCACATAATCTACAAAAGCAAATGGGTAGGCCATACTATAATGTTGATCCCATTTGGGGCCACTTGATTTAAAATTGACTGTGACTTGGGTTTGGTAGACATGTGGTGTACCAGAGTCATATCTAAATATACAGCTCTGTGGTAAACTAGGGTACAGCGCCCTCTATTTGTATACTCACATTTCCTCCAGTTTGTTTTTCCAATTCGAGTAACCATTTCAAATCATCTTTGGTTTCAATGCTGACTCGTAGAACTTGATTCCTGCCAAAGATAACAGTTAGTAATATCACAGGCGTAGGAAGCTGTTCGAGAATGGGAGGGAGCTGAACGTTGCTTCGGACTGCCGTCCTGGGGAGGGGTCTAAAGGGAGGGGGAAATTTTTTGAAGTCCTAACATGCAATTTGGTGCAACATATTGGGAAAATTTTAAGGAAAAGTACTGCACATTTCTGACATCTTTTTCAATTGGAAAAATGAGTTTTTTCCTTGAATTGAGGGGACGGAAGTATACTTACTCCCCACCACATTTTGCCCGGGGGATTTAGCTTTTTCCAGCCCCGGGAGTCCTACGCCTATGCCTTATTGTATAGATTTAGAAGAAATAAAATTCTAGTCGATTTCTTCGTGCAATTGTATCTATCATTTCATTCGTGTGGATGCAATGGATCATCATGTTGGATTACAATTCTTTTGACTTGCCTTTCCATAATTGCATTATTGCGGGTCATGACTGCTATGCCATTTACTCCCCTCTCTCTCTTCCCCCGAGAAGCAACGCACTTTACTAGTGTTGTACCGATGTTGCAAGTAGCCGATAATACCGATACCGACATTTTAGTCCTCGACATCGGCCGATACCGATCCGGTGCCGATGTTTGGAAAATAAGCATACTGCATACTTCCCATTGGCCACTGGGCACCACAACTGTCGTTTCATCTTGATGAGGTAAAATCTAAAATATTGCAACTTGCATTAAAAAAACTCAAATACTACACCATTTTTAAGGCATGTAGGACGATAAATATCGGTTATGTTATATCAGCAATTTTACCGATGCCGATACTGATGGTGGATACCGATGATCGTTCCAACACTACCATTTACGGCATTAGTTTTATTTACATGAGTTTTGTTGGATGGCATTTCAATAAAGGTTAGATCCGGAGTACAGAGCACCTTCCGATAAAGCAGCAGCGTGTAAGTACGTACAAAGCTGAAATTGTACAATATGTAAACTGAAAGAGATTAGTCACAGCCATAATAACAATGATGTAATTTTCATTTGGCTGTCGCACTTTGCCAGAAATCGTTTTTGCCCGATTTGGGGGGCATATGTCCCCTTCCCCTCGCGCCTCGTACGCCTGTGACTAAATACCATGCAGAATCTATTCTTAAGGCACTGTAATTGAAGAGGTCATACTGGGTGGACGAAGATTAATTGAATGGTGGTGTGAAACCTAGAAAAAGGATCTCCGAATAAGTTTTTTTTATTGTTGATTGTTAGTTTTTTATAACAGAGGCCAATGAGTCCAAGCTTGGAATCAGGGTGTGGATGTGGGTGAAGGGTAAGGAAAAAAAACCCCTAGAAATTCCCCCTAGAAAATTTCAAGTTACTATTGCCTTAACACATTTCTACAAATCTCACCCCTTAAGTCTCTCCCCCCCCCCCCTCCGAAGTCAGCTCGCGGGCCTTCTCAGAACCTTGTGTGGCTTTGGGCCATCATGTATCGCAACGGTTTTCTATATTATTATTCATCTTATTCACACTTGTTTCTGAAATTAGTGCATTTATCATATTGAGTATCAACGTGCCGTATGAATTGTATGATAATGGTATACAGTATGAAGGACCCCTAGGCCCTCGATGTAGGTAGGATCTTAAGAAATGTTCCGGTTTCGTGACGGTGGTTTAGAACCACCACCACCACCACGCTAACTATAAAATAGATGAAACATTTCATTACAGTATTGACTTCTTCCCGTATCTGTTTTCATTTAGTAAGGAGAAATGTGCATGGGATACTTTTACAAGTAACAAAAGATATAATACAAATTGGGTAAAAACGATCCTATTGTAGGGTTCTAAATAGGTAAAACTCAGGTGATGCGTCAAGCTTTGCAGAGGCATGAACCCTGAGTCCCGACAAAGACGCTGAGTAACCAAAAGAATGGCGAACACAAAATTTTAGGTCTGCGAAGAGCTCCTAATATTTCGAATATTTAGAAATTAAGAAACTTTGGGATTTTGTTTGAAAAAGTTAGAAATTTGCGCTTTATTGAAAAAAAGTTTGTAAAGCTAAGGCGTAAGGCTATATGAATGTTATTATTCATAGGCGTAGGAAGCGGGGGGGGGGGCGTTGTCCCTGGATCCGCCACTTGCTCTCTGAAGTGCCAAACGACCACATCCCATCGACAAAAGCGGTTTGTGATCAACCCATGAGTTACACCAAGCTGAGCGAGGCCTGCGTTACAGCGAAACAGTTAACTTCGTAGGCTTAGCCAAAAGGGGGCGATCGACCCCTTTTATCGTTGAAATAGTTTGTTTAATATGCCTTAAGTTCGTTAAATTATAACTTTGACACTGTTTAGTGTTTGTGGAAACGAACCCCTACCCTTTAATATGTTCTACACTCTAAAAAACACCTGGTGAATTTTCACCAGTTCCGGGTCAGTATGCCACCCACACAATCCTGGTAAAATCTGACCAGGAATTCTTATTCAAATTAACGAAGAAACTGGTTGAAAACTACAATAATAACCAGGTATTTGGTTAAATTCACCAGTTTATTGGTTAATTTGAATAAGAATTCCTGGTTAAATTTACAGGATTGTGTGGGTGGCATACTTACCCGGAACCTGGTGAAAATTCACCAGGGTTTTTTTTAAGAGTGTAAGGACGTCTGTGGACGTTCTTATAAAATTAGGACGAAACTCATAGTTCAGTTGGTAATCGTTCACGAAGTCCTACCCGCAATTTGCCTGCTTGCTAGAATGGCAAGATGATAGCGTTACATCATTACCGTTACCTTTTCTTAAGATAATAACCTAACAAATAAATTAAATTTGTTAAACCTTAGCGTAATTAAGAGTCATTGTGTAAGTATTTAATTGTTGATGTTCCCGTCATTTAATACAAGTTGATAAAAAGGAATCATGCTCAAAGCTCTGTCACAGTATAGCCTATTGTCTTTTTGCAAACTGCACTTGCTAGCGAAGAAAATGTTTGGGTGAGGAACCGAGCTAATTTTAGATATATTTTGTTACAGCCATATTACGGTAATGATCAGAGTGTGAAAGGGCCAACACTGTAATACCCGACTTACATGAAGGAGGGGTCATAGGCCGGGACTATTACCGGGAGAAGCTGGAAGCAAAATACTGCGATCAAAAGGGTAGATTGGGTAATAAAGAACCCAAGCTGGGTAACAGGAGTTTGTGCACTTTTGGCTGAATGAGGTGTTACCGTAGCATTACTTTGCTATCGCGATTGACAGGTATGTGTCTCTCCCATTTCTATACACGTGACTGGAGACAACGAACGAAATAGGTTATACTCCTTCACACATTTTATTATATAAGATCATGTATTAAATTATGGATCGTTCCAGTTAACTACAAAGTACGCCCTCTGAGGGGCAGATAATTATTATGACTACTCAGGTAAGGAGATGCTATTTCTGCAATGTGCTCACAGACGTCTGAGGTCTAAGTTAGATGCCGCAAAGAAGTTACCCCAAGGAGCGGACCAAGTTTTTTCGTTTAGCTCAGCACTGCGAAAAAAAAAAACGATCGCTGAGGGGCGGCAGCCACAGAGGCGCTAAGCAGGCTACAAAGAAGTAGGTCTACAAACACCCAAGAGGACTCAAGAACAAAACGAAAAATCTCAAATGACGATATGCAATTTCAGTCTAGCCATTGCATAATGAGTCACTGTCCCACGAGTCTGTACATACCTTCATGCAGAGGGTCGGGTCATTAATACCCCTCCTAAATCGACCTTTGTCTCCACTTCCCCTGGCTTAAGTCTGATCTTAATAACAACACCACTTAAGTGTCCCTCCAACCTCGGCGCTGTCAGGACTTATAAATTGAGGTGGGGGCAAACCGAAATGTTGGGACCAAAAATTGTGAGTGTCCATTGCTCTGTAAATTATGCCCTTGTACAGGAGTGGACTTGGGGAGGTGAGGGAAAAGGCATTGACTTAAAAGTAAACTCTCCCATGCTTCGCCTCTGCTCTCCAAATCAGTGGGGTAGCCAGAAAAGTTTACCGGGAGGGGGGGGCAAGGAGGTCTCCAACATTTCATGGAAAGAGGGCTGATACGGAATCAATATATATTTTTCACTATTTATTTTTCAGTGGGGGGGGGGACCAGCCCCAAGCGGCCCTAGGTACATATAACCCCTCCCCCAGATAGACGCAGGATGCCAATCCTGAAAGACAGACTAAAATGCAGTAATGCTTTTGGCAAGCAATCACTACAAAACTCAAAGTGAATCACATAGCTTTCTGAAGTTCCCTTTGCGGTAGTTCCTTATTGCCCACAGTTTATGTTACTATAAGCCTTCATGCGATGTACGGTCAATTATCAAGCATTACCCTCTTAATGTAAAAGAGTGAAATTCACTCTTCGACGATTGCCTACAGTGACCACTCTTTTTTCGAGTGGAAATCGACTGAAATTCCACTCTGGTCGGAGTGGTAGTTAACTCTGAAGGAATGGAAGTGCCACTCGATGGAAAGTAGGATTCCACTCGAAACAGAGAGTGGTCAATGTAGTCAATCTTTTTGGTAGATTTTCACTCTTTTACATTTAGAGAGATATAGACTTTTTGTCGGTACTGTGGTCTCGGTCAGAATAGGGAGGCTCACATGCCGGTAAAACCTTTGTTGTAAACTACTACCATATACGTTATTATGCTCCAGTTCGTGCTGTTTGAAACGTACGACGTAACTAATACTTACCCACGATATACATCTCGAGTATATGCAAATGTTGACACAAAGAACGACGTCAAAAGTATAGAAAAGAGAGCCAAAGTCTTCATAGTGCCAACGGTCCGATCCCTTACTTGCAATTTATTATCCTATGTATCTATCGAACAGTTTCCACAATGAGGGCTCAGCGACGGTACCTACTGGTGTATTGTCTTATACAACGCTTTGAATAGAATGTACAATCCATAATCAGCCGTTACCACTTTTGCCATCCATGAAGTATGTCAGACAGTTATCGCCGATAAACTGCATGATATACTAGCGATGTACTCAATATCGGAACTTATAAGCTACGGAAACAGCATAGGCGTAGGAAGCTGTACTCAGCTAGGCTGGGGGAGGGGATGAACGTTGTTTCGGACAGCTCTTCTGGGGAGGAGACGGGGGGACAGTTGAATATTTGAGGATTCTGAGATGCAATTTGGTGCCAGAAACTTTTAGGAAAGTTACAAAGTTTTGACACTTAACAGAGGGATAAAAAATGTTCCCGTCCTTGAAAAGTGGGGGATCAAAAGTATAGGCTACTCCGGCCCTCCACATTTTTGACGGAGGCTATCTTTTTAGGGACTATTTGTGGGGAGATAAGACAATAATCTTAAATAATCTTAAATTACTAAGGTACCAGTACCAAATACGATTGAAATAGGACCTTATTTCTGTTTAGCCTTTCATATGAAGCCCATATCTTTCATTATTAGACAAACCATGGTAACACAATTTTAGACAATGCGAAGTAGGTCTACGGTATAACAGTGCCGCCGGCCTGATCGAAGTGCCTAGTCAGGCCAACCAGCTAACTAGAGCTGGCTTTATCCATTTTGCAGTTCCCATCTCTGAGTTGGCATGTTGATGTCTTTATTGCTTCACATATATCAGTGGTTCCCAACCCTTTTCAGCTCATCGTCTCCTTTCACAGAGTGTAGTTGGGCAGATATCTTCCCCTCCCCATTTTTCATCATACATATAAATGAAAAGACGAGGCCCGTGTGCAGTTTTTTTTTTCAATGGCGTGGTTCGAATTTATGAAAAGTTCCATGAAATGTAACAATATCTAATTGGAGCGGAGTGTCACCATCAGTTGGGGAGTATCTAACCAAGAAAATTTTTGCCAAAAATCATCATAGGTCGCCGAAATTGGCACTTCCCAGGACTTGTATGCAGTCGCTTCAAACCATTGAATCTCATACGCAAGGTAAATGGGGAAACATTTATTCTGTAAAATTACTGATTGCGACTGAAACTAATTCTCTTGTTTTTTTATTATGCAATACTTTTGATATGTCATACGTGCCTAGCAAATGTAAAATACCACTTTGTAACATAAAATGCGATACTTACTGATGTATTGTATACTATATAGCTACATGTATATCTGGTCATCCAGAAGTCAACTAGATTTAATAAAGCAGAAACAGTGCAAGGGAGAGAGGAGCACTGTTTCCGGCGGGCAGGGAAAAAGTCACTCTTTACAATCCGGGAGTTTCAAGTTGAATAACGATCCAGTTTGCTGTATGGTTGTTTTAAAATAAACGCAGCATAGGCTTATTAGTTGATCAAAACTGTAGTAAACCTGTTGACAAAGCTTTCTATTAATAGCAACAAATATTTGTTTTGCTGTAGGCTAGAGCCATGTGTTCCCCTCCCATTTCAAAGAAAATTTATTGCGACAGGTGCTGAGACACAAAGTAGCGCTATCATTTTCATCGTTTTCGAAATTCACGTACTTATTGTGAGAAACAGTCTAGAAACGAGGTGTTTTTATAACTCCATGGCAAAGGTGAAAACGTATTTGGAAGTATGAAAACAAGAAAAGACTTTTATAATTTTCGGACTCCAGGTAGCATGACGGTTGAGTGTACTGCTTTGTATTCGAGGGGTCACCGGATCAGATCTCAGTGAGACCACCTGGAAATCTGGTGAATCAAAACATTTCGTGCTGTTTTGTCCGTTCGCTATTCCCGCAGTGATGTCGTTGGTTATCAACTCAAGAAGCTGTGCGAAGTACTTCAGCTGTCAGGGCAGTAGGCTTATTGGGCAAGGGTCGTCCACCGTCCTATCGGCTTCTGGAAAAGTGGCTTAAGACTGGGGATATATTCAGTCTGTCAGAAGGAACTTGAAATGGGTTTTTCTAAAGCAGGATTGGGAGCGGTTAGAACATTCCTAGCTCATTATACAGTTAGCACTTGTCGAAAGAAAAGGGAATATTACTGGTGTTCATCCACGTTCACAATGAAATAGCGCCCTCAATACCACATGAATTCTTTGTACTCACTTTAAACCTAAACCCAGTGAATTAAGCGTTTCAGGATGTAACAAATTCCCCCTCCCACTTCTTACACCCATGTGTACGGGGTGGCTGATATTTACTGTTGTTTTATGGTTGTTTATATATAGTAAACGTTCACAGCGTATGCTGACTAGTCTACCTATAAGATGGTTTTTGGAGGACTTTTGTAAATAATATGGACCATATTCAAACTCCACAAGTCTCACCATACTACGTCCTTTCTTCCTGAGACCTGGGACCATGGATATTACCAGGGCATTCATACGAACTTCTCGAAACCCTTGGATACGAGCCTGCAGCCTCAAGCATGCTTGTGAGTTTAAAGATTAAAATGGGGAAAACCAGTCCAAAGTAGGCGGAACTGAGGTCCTCTGCCAAGAAAGTTTGGAAATGGCTGCACACTAATAGATGCGGATGTGTGGCATATGACAATCAAGTACAAAAAGAAACATAATTATTTTTATGAAATCGCACACCATTATGCAGTATGTAATTCTGGAAAGGCTATATTTGCAAAAAGCTTTGAACACAAAGATTTATGCGATAGGGAGGGGAACACGGGTTGCTGCACTGAACTATAGTAGCAACAAATTTCCGAAATCTTCAGGACTGAGATGCCATATTTTCGCCAAGCAGGTCTACTATAGTGATTAGAGACACCAGGCTGGAAAGGGGACATGCTATCAAGATAATTCCCCTTCCCGCGCCCTTTCAGCGTCATTGCTGTGCTTACTATCAACCGTATTTGCATTATTCATCGAAGAGGCTTCAACAATTAAGCCAAATGTTCGTGTGCCTAAGACCGGCAGACGTGATTGCAGAGGAGCAACCGGGCATTTTAAGAATGCGAAGCAAGGAGTTTCTTTCCTTCTTCCTCTACTTTTCGGGAGACATATTTTATTTATGAAAATTAAAATCTTTTAACGAATTGCCAGGCAGCAGATCGGCATCCTTTTAAGCAGATACATTTTTGGGGGTATTGATAGTGTCTCGATGCAGAGTCTGCATGCAATTGTGTCATAGAAATGATATTTTGACGCAAATTTTAGGCGCTTCTTGCGCATTCGTCATCCATCTGATTACCATTGTTATGGCCAACCTGCCTTTATACGAAGAGGGGAGGGTATTATAGCAATCTAACGTCATGAGTAGCTTATAGTAACATATCAGGTTTGTGGCACGATGTGAAAGATTGTAACTATGCATTTGTCATTAGACATTTTTCAAAGCATCTTCAAGGCGCGCTTAGGGAGCACGATTTATTGGTAGATAGTGAATGTTATTACATTTACATAAATTTTAGTTTACACCCTTTGGTTATTCCTAGTCCCTTCTCGCTCATTCCACATTTTACGCGGATGGTCTAAATTCTCATTGCTTATGTCAGTATCACCTAGTCCTTGAACAGGACCGTGTACTGCGTTAACGGTGGAACCTACTCCGTACCACGGTCCTTGTCCTGCCTCAGTGGCGTAGCTAGACATTGTTCGTGGGGGCAGAAGCAAAAGCATTCCGACAGATTATCTTTATACTTGTACGATTCAAAATTCTGGGGCCCTTTTTTTTTTTACTTGCCGGCAATTTTGAGACCGACTTTTGGCTTTCACGTTGACATATCGATGTGTAATTCTGCTTAAAAACATAAGAAGAGTTGTGAGTGTTTCAAATGAATTGTTTTTATTTATTTCCGACAGAGACTAGAAATTTCCGACAGAGGCCTTCGGAGGCTTTGTGGGGGGGGGGGGGACCGCCCCTGCCCCCCCTCTAGCTACGCCACTGTCCTGCCTACACAAAATTTCCAGTGGTTAGCCGGTCTGCCAGCAGACCGGCATTCCTCACAGCTTCAAATATTTACCTATGATTACCATACTTTCCCTGAACGTTCTTTGTCATTGCATCTATGCTTCTTGACCAGTTTTTCTTGGAAAAGAGGGGAGCGAGAAGGTGAAATTTGAAGGTAAAAACTGACCTTAACACTAAGTGAGTTACAAGATTTTAGAGTGCCCGTGCAGTCACGTGACTGACTGCCCTGTAAAAAGTTGTAACCAGGATAATATGCAAAAGGGTACAGTATGTCGTTCTATGCACATTTTTCGACTTTGGAGAAAATATTTGTATATTAGAAATGGACCTTCACCTCAAACCGGTAGATATTGACTTCAAAATCTGAAACCAAGAAAATGTAACAAATTTTAAGGAAATCTTGCACTTAATTTCAGGAAATTGGACATCAAAACGTGGACAATATGGCTACCGTTCTTTGACGAACGACGAAGCGATATCTGTGAGTTTTGGCATTATAACGCACCCGTGAGCTGTGTGAATGTACATTTTTCTACAATATAATGATAATAGACTGAATTGCATTGTTTTAAAATCGGAGAAATGACAATTAGTGTAGGAACGATCAGTTTCTGATAAATTTTCCTCCCAACCTTTAACTGCGGGGTTTTTTGTGTAGGCAGGGCAAGGACTCTAGTGCGGAGTAAAACAAAGTGTACGTAGCATAGAGTCCTGTTCAAGGACTAGTACGGTATCACCAGTTTATTATTACCCCAACTACCCAAGAGCTTCCCTTTGCCGGTCTGGTACCAATCTTGGGAGGGGTGCCATGTCACATCAAAAATACCACTTAACAATGAGAAGCTTTAAACATTTTCAATGCTTTGTCAAAGATTACACCATTTTTCATCTACGTCACCTAGCATAAACAAAAAACTCTCAAGAGAATGAAGCCAGTTGTCACCCCTCCACATACACCACACACCCCTTCCTTACACCCGACCATTACACCCAACCAAATATAACAATATTTAACTTAGTAAAATATATTTATATATTTTATTTTATATTTATATATATTATATATTTTGCAACATGTGATCAGTTTGAAACTTTTGTTCCCTGTTACAAATTTCTCACGAACTACCTAAATTTTCTCGACTTCACCTTCAGTTATTATTTTCCCCATTTTCTTCTTCAATACCGGCATCTCAAACGTTTTCTCTTCATTCAGCACTTAATTTGGTATATTCATAACTATCTTGTAGAGGCATGGGCGTCCGCAGAAAAAAAAAAAAAAAAAATCAGGGCAAAATTTTTTAGGGGCCCAACTTTTTCGTGGGAAATTTTTTACTCCCAGATAAGAGTTTAGATGCTACTTTCATGCAGTGTTGACAAAGGCATAGCCAGAAATTTGTCACGGGGAGGGGAGCGAAGCCCATAGACAGACTCTCAGCGCTACGCGCCACCATGAGTTGGCGCCGAGCGCAAGCAAATTTTGGCCCAAGATGTCTACCAGGATATGGCACTTCCAAGGCCTATTTACCGCATATAGAAGGGAAACACTAGCAATATCGTAAACATAAACTTAAAAAAAATACCAAAAATATTCTGGGGGGGGGGGGGACTGCCTGAATGCATATTTTACCATAAAAAAAAAAGGATATGGAAAAAGTTCGGCGGGCTTCACGCGCAACTGGCGTCGTTCACCTTCACCGCCATACCCGACTTAAACCAAAGCTATATCACTAATTCTGGAGAACATATCATTTCTGAAAACTAAAATGTACATCTCGCAGTTAATGCTACCGTGTATATATTTAAATAACATCAGATTCACCTTGCACCTTATTAGGTTCCCATAACGTTACTGCTTGGAGACCATTTTCCGCGTTCTTAATATGTTGCGAGAGCTTCCACAGGGCTACGTTGCCTGGGTTCCACCCTTGGACCGGACTTCACACCGTTTTTAACATTTTTTAAACCCAGGTTCTGAGACGTGAAATGGAATAGGAGTACGATATTCTCTCAAGATGGGAAGCTATTCCATCTCCAGATACACTACAAGCCGAAACTAGTAGCCACATTTGAGAGTCGCAAACGCTGCCACTAGAAGGTTATTGTAAATCCGAAAGATAAGTCGATCGCCAGGGCTATTGAAGCAGAGCAGGTAGAGGGGTCAATTTTTCAGTTTCAAGTATTTTTCTCAAATATTATCATTAGCCGTGCCTGGGAAGGGTAAAAATCTAGCTAAGTCAGCTTTCAAGAGCCAAAGACTCCTAACCTCACCCTACAATCTTAGAAGCCTTCTGATGTTCCCGGGCGTCACGAACCCTCTCCTCCAATCGTAGAAGCCTTCTCATGTCCTTGAGCGTCATAAATTACAATGCATATATAATATATATATATATATATATACATATATATATATACATATATATATATATATTTATATATATATAAATATATACACATATAGATATATATATATATATATATATATATATATATATATATGTGTGTGTATATATATCTATACACACATATATATATATATATATATATATATATAACACACACATATATATATATATATATATATATATATATATATATATATTTATATTTATATATATAAATATATACAAATCAGTGAATACAAAATATTTCGGGCCGTCTCAGCCCTTCCTCAGTTGTATGTAGGAACTAGTGCAAATGAAAACTGGCCTCACATATATATAGATACAAGCCCCTCGTTTAGAGACCAACTGCTTGACCGCTCATGAAAGCCAAATCTCCTATTTAAACCCCGTCCTGTAAGTGTTTAGAGAGATTATCGTATTTAATTCTCGATTGCCTCTCTCCTGCGTGCTTTTAAAATTTCCGTACAACAAAACACTTTTAAATCAGACAAACTATGCTCAGGCAGATTAAAATGCTCGGCAACGGGGAATCCAGGGCTATTATTTCTTGTGCTAAGTTTATGATTGTTAAATCGAAGTCTAAATTTGGTGCTTGTTTCTCCTATATATGTAGCGTGGGGGCACTTCTTGCAGAAAAGTAGATAGACAACATTACTAGTATCACAATTAAAAATTTCCTGGTTTAAGAGTTTTGCCTGAAGCAGCGTGAAATATGGTGGGGGAAAAACTGCATGTGTTTACAAACCTGACAACCAGGTTGTTGCAACTCCTGTTGCCCGTGTTTAGGTCTTCCGCGGCAGTCAGGGTTGCGCGAACTAACATAGATCTTAAATTCCGTGGTTGTTTGTAGGCAACCATTGGCGGTTGTTCAAAAATTTCATGGATGGATGGGTCACTTTTGAGTATCTCCCAGGATTTCTTAATGCTGTTTGTTAGGGGTCGGTTGGATGGATGGTATGTGATAACTAAGGGTATACGATCGCAACTGGATTTTTGGCGGTACCGAAGGAGATTTTGCCTCGGTATTTTTGGAAATAACTCTCCAAGAGTTTGTAGGGATACCCCCTATTAAGAAAAAAGTGTACGAGATCTGTTGCTTTTTTCCAGATAGGTATTTGTCAGTGGAGCATAAACGGCGGTATCTTAAGAATGACTGAACACGACAGAAGTTTTTGTGTGACGGGGGTGGAAGCTATGGAAATGAAGATAAGTATGCCTGTCTGTAGGTTTAGTGTAGACAGACGTGATTGTTTTTCCGCCCTCAATGGTCACCAACACATCTAAAAACGGCACCTCCTTTAAGGAATAATCAAAAGTAAATTTGATAGACGGATGAAAACTATTGGCAAGGTTAAAGAAGGTTTGCAGATTGTCAAGGCCCTTTGTCCCCAAATCATAAAGATGTCATCTATGAATCGAACATAGAACATAGGTTTATGTGGAGATAGTCTTAGAATTTTCTTCTTCTACATAGTACATAAAATATATTGGCATATGACGGTGCCATCCTCGTGCCCATGGCAGTCCCCTTTATCTGTAAGTAATTGTTGTTATTAAACTGAAAATGTTGTGGCTCAAAATGAATTTAATGAGATTAGTTATATTCTGAGTACCCAGTAACGGAGTTTCTTCTCATTAAATTATAACATTCATTTGCCCCCTCATCATGGGGGAATGTTCGTGTATAAAGAAGTCACGTCCATGGTCACGAGGATGGAATCTTTGGGTAAATTCGGAATTTCGTTTAGCTTATTAATAAAATGAGTACTGTCTTGAATATAGCTCGGAATGGTAGGTAATAGAGGTTGTAGATGTCGGTCAACATAGGCCGAGATATATTCAGTCTATGTCCCGATGCCGAAACTATGGGTCTGCCAGGCACTGGTATACTGGTTTGGCGGACGAAATCGATCACTTCTTTGTTCTGAAAGTTGTTTTACCATCCCCCTGTTGCCTGTTGACCATATCCTTCAGTTTGTGGACTTGGGCAAGGTGTAGAAAATGGCTGGTTTTGGCGCCATGGGTATTAGGGGCATGACCTCATGTTTTAACATTACTGTCAAAAGTTTTGAATCAGGTTTATCAATCTCCTTATAATAAATTGGGGTTGGATCATCAGGAAGCTTTGTATAGAACCTGGTGTCGGACAGTTGACTTTCGGCTTCAGAAATGTAACCCGACCTGTCCATAACGACCACTGCGCCTCCTTTATCGGCGGGTTTTATGATAATATTAGAATTGACCTTAAAGCTTGCCAGGGCGTTGCGCTCCGACCTGCTCAAATTGTCAGTTTCTGTTTGAGGCTTTTGCTCCATAGATTTCAAGAAGGAATCCAGATGTGAATTCACTGAGGAAACAAATGCGTCTATAAAGGCGTTCCTTTTAGATGGTGGGGTCCATTTCTTTTTAAGGGTGTTGACATGTTGGGGGATAATGCGTTCCGGTGCTGGTATGTTGTTATTGGCCCATTCCCTTAAACGCACCTTACGGCTCAATTCGATGACATTATTAGACAGTTCAACCTTATCTATTGGCGTGCTGGGGCAGAATGAAAGGCCCCGTTTCAACACGCTTAGTTGTTTGGTGGTTAATTCGGTGTTAGATACATTAATTACACCTGAAGGTGCTGTCTCAGCCGTTGCGGGAGGGTGTGGAATTTGTTGATGCCCTGCATCTGAATGGGGGTGGGCGAAGTGAAGGCGGGTCGGGTCTGGACCAAGTCCTAGGCTCCTACGAACCCGAGTGAGTCTAGATAATAATGGAGACTGGCGGATGAGTGAATTAATTTTTTTGAACTTACGTAGGAAACTTCTGTGTTGTTGACTACGAAAACTTCTCATAAGATGTTCATTAATCAAGTCAATCGCATTACGGTCGTTGATTGACGAGGCCCAGTTATTGGTAGAAATGCGGGTAGAGAGATATCGTTGTTTCGCATAGGCATCCTTAAGCGCGTAGTCTCTTAATTTCCTCGAGGTTTCCCTAATAGCAGTCCGAGAGAGGCGTTTGTACGTCTCCGAAAATGTAGTGTGGGAAACTGGGTTTCTCAGTGAGAATCCCCTAGGAATGAGATCCAGTTTCTTGCACTTGGACAGGAAGTAGATAGATGATCTCGTTTGTGCCAATTTACAAAGAGTTCTCTCCTGTATTCTGATTGCACGCAATACAGTTGTATCCAACGAAGGCAAAGATATCATGGTAGGTTGCGTGTGTTGGAAAGTAAAGTACACAAAAGTCAAAAGAAGACAAAAAATGGATACATTCATTTCCAACTATAAATATATACAAATCAGTGAATACAAAATATTTCGGGCCGTCTCAGCCCTTCCTCAGTTGTATGTAGGAACTAGTGCAAATGAAAACTGGCCTCACATATATATAGATACAAGCCCCTCGTTTAGAGACCAACTGCTTGACCGCTCATGAAAGCCAAATCCCTATTTAAACCCGTCCTGTGAGTATTTACTTTTGATTATTCCTTAAAGGAAGTGCCGTTTTTAGATGTGTTGGTGACCATTGAGGGCGGAAAAACAATCACGTCTGTCTACACTAAACCTACAGACAGGCATACTTATCTTCATTTCCATAGCTTCCACCCCCGTCACACAAAAACTTCTGTCGTGTTCAGTCAATTCTTAAGATACCGCCGTTTATGCTCCACTGACAATACCTATCTGGAAAAAGCAACAGATCTCGTACACTTTTTTCTTAATAGGGGGTATCCCTACAAACTCTTGGAGAGTTATTTCCAAAAAGTGCTGGCCATACCGAGGCAAAATCTCCTTCGGTACCGCCAAAAATCCAGTTGCGATCGTATACCCTTAGTTATCACATACCATCCATCCAACCGACCCCTAACAAACAGCATTAAGAAATCCTGGGAGATACTCAAAAAGTGACCCATCCATCCATGAAATTTTTGAACAACCGCCAATGGTTGCCTACAAACAACCACGGAATTTAGATCTATGTTAGTTCGCGCAAACCCTGACTGCCGCGGAAGACCTAAACACGGGCAACAGGAGTTGCAACAAACCTCGTTGTCAGGTTTGTAAACACATGCAGTTTTCCCCCACCATATTTCACGCTGCTTCAGGCAAAACTCTTAAACCAGGAAATTTTAATTGTGATACTAGTAATGTTGTCTATCTACTTTTCTGCAAGAAGTGCCCCCACCCCACACGCTACATATATAGGAGAAACAAGCACCAAATTTAGACTTCGATTTAACAATCATAAAACTGAGCATAAGGAATAATAGCCCCTGGATTTTCCCCGTTGCCGAGCATTTTAATCTGCATGAGCATAGTTTGTCCGATTTAAATGTGTTTTGTTGTACGGAAATTTTAAAAGCGCGCAGAGAGATGCAATCGAGAACTAAATACGATCATCTCTCTAAATACTCACAGGACGGGTTTAAATAGGGATTTGGCTTTCATGAGCGGTCAAGCAGTTGGTCTCTAAACGAGGGGCTTGTATCTATATATATGTGAGGCCAGTTTTCATTTGCACTAGTTCCTACATACAACTGAGGAAGGGCTGAGACGGCCCGAAATATTTTGTATTCACTGATTTGTATATATTTATAGTTGGAAATGAATGTATCCATTTTTTGTCTTCTTTTGACTTTTATATATATATATATATATATATATATATATATATATATATACATATATATATATATATATATATATATATATATATATATATATATAATACACAAAACAAACAATTGGATGCTGGCACCCTGGGTTTCACGCTACGCGATCATCAGCCAACTGCCCAAATAGAACAAGTTCAACACGATTTATTCCCCTTTCTGCTTAGTACGGTTCGGTGGCTTGTATCCATGGCGACAGGTCGAAACCAGCTCTGACTTACTGTTGATGAGGCTTTCTTTCGACAGCATTATTTCTAGCTTTTCTTGTAAGCATAAATTACAAATGCCGGAACGGCGTGTGTTTGTGTTGGATCTTTTCAAGATCTCCCATTGAATCGAAAAGTTTTTGTTATTTGCTTTTAAATTCCATATGTACTTGGACAGCTCCGTTTCGTTTCGATATTTAGGATTGCGGAAAGATTTTGCATGATTGTTATATCTCTGCTTAAATGGGCCTCCAGATAAGCCTATGTAACTTTTTCTGGTTTCATCGGTTGCCACGGATTCTTTATAGATGATTGACCGGGCCAAGCACTCCCCGCGAAGGGGACACGATTCTTTGCTCCTAGATGATTGACCGGGCCAAGCACTCCCCGCGAAGGGGACACGATTCTTTGCTCCTGCAATTACATGATGTCTGGGCGGCGTCATGTTTGCTCTGGGTTAAGACACGGGCATTGGGTGTCTTTATTATAGACTGCATGTTGGGCAAACAGCTATAGCTCACTTTGACCGTGTTGCGATTAAAATTTTTGTTTAGTGTGTGTCCTCTTGGACCTTCCGGTAGGCTACATTTGTATCTCTGCTTAAATGGGCCTCCAGATAAGCCTATGTAACTTTTTCTGGTTTGGTCGGTTGCCACGGATTCTTTATAGATGATTGACCGGGCCAAGCACTCCCCGCGAAGGGGACACGATTCTTTGCTCCTGCAATTACATGATGTCTGGGCGGCGTCATGTTTGCTCTGGGTTAAGACACGGGCATTGTGTGCCTTTATTATAGACTGCATGTTGGGCAAACAGCTATAGCTCACTTTGACCGTGTTGCGATTAAAATTTTTGTTTAGTGTGTGTCCTCTTGGACCTTCCGGTAGGCTACATTTGTATCTCTGCTTAAATGGGCCTCCAGATAAGCCTATGTAACTTTTTCTGGTTTGGTCGGTTGCCACGGATTCTTTATAGATGATTGACCGGGCCAAGCACTCCCCGCGAAGGGGACACGATTCTTTGCTCCTGCAATTACATGATGTCTGGGCGGCGTCATGTTTGCTCTGGGTTAAGACACGGGCATTGTGTGCCTTTATTATAGACTGCATGTTGGGCAAACAGCTATAGCTCACTTTGACTGTGTTGCGATTAAAATTTTTGTTTAGTGTGTGTCCTCTTGGACCTTCCGGTAGGCTACATTTGTAAAATTTTGTCGGTACATTCGACATTTTTCCCCTTTGCCTACTCACTCTTAGCACACTAGCTAAGCCACTGCATCAGACCTCCATCAAAATGTTAACCTATCAATTTAAAATGGTTCCAAGCATAATATAAATCAATTACATCATTTCAGCGAGATTTTTTGCTCATGGGGGTTTTCCGCACATTCTTTTTTTAACTCTAAAGTGTTGGCAGTCCCAGAAACATGATTTGATCCCGAAAGTTAGCTACAACCCTTTCGCATGCAATTTGTATTGTGTAAAAACACTGACATCGAGTTCATTCATCGAAAGTGTCAAAAAACTCCAAATCAATCAAAATACCAAAAATATTTATCTGGCATGTGTATAAGACCCTCAATACAAAATCCCCCGAGTGTTCGCATTCTTTACGTTTTCTTTTTTAAGTGGCGCGTTTAACTTGCGTTGTTTAATTAAGATGTTTGCTTTTGACAAATGTGAAACGCAGTCATTAGTTACGTAGGGTCAAAGGTCATGCACATTGTCAAAAAAAAAAGTTTTTGGCTATAATTAAACTTCACACATTTCATGGAAATGAAAGATGTGGTTCCCATGGAAACCCACTTGATAGAAGGTTAAATGTATATTATTATTATGTATGTATATTATTAAAGTCAAGTTTGTGTAGAAAGATCCCCCCAGTTAGTTGAACTTATTTTCTTCAAACCAGGGGTGGCGCCAGTATTTGCGCGACAGGGGGGCCAAGCTCCCCGACGGGGGTAGCCACCTCATGCCCCGATAAAGGCGATGAGTTGCCAAAAGGAAGACAAACATTAAAGTTTCACCTTTTTTGCAAAAATTTGAAAATTTTTATAGTTTAGTCCATTTCGTTCAGGTTTAGCTTAGTTTAGTTCAGCTGAGTTAAGTTTAGTTTAATTCAATCCCGTCCAGTATATAGTTTAGGCTTAAGGTTAGTTTAGTTCAAGCTTTCGTTTCGTTTAGTTTTCAAGGTTAAGGGCAATAGGCATTCGCCCCAAAATTTGCTTTGAAAAATCGGCAAACTCTTGCAAATCTCCTCTTATTGCATTACAAGCACCTCTGAAGACATTTTGAACATAACTGTTACAAACAATAGGTAAAGCAAGGAGAAATTCTCCCTGAATTTCACAATTCACTAACAAAAACATTTTCACATGATAAAAATAGGCCATTCATAAACTAGAGTGACGGGGCATACGAACTCTGACTGCATTTTCCCTTTAATGCATTGTAAACACAATATTTCTTTTAAACTCTCCAGAAAATACGAGTAAACTCCTGGGAAGCGACCGAGAGGACTAATATAAACTTTAACACTTTGGCTTTATTTTCCTGTGTATAGTGTATATAACGGTATCCTTTGCATAATATTAGGGGCTTGGAAGCCTTCAGTTCTGTATTTATTGAAGAGTGACAACATCATAAAAGGCATGCAACTGCACTTATCTCCTTAGTAAAAGCCGGAAAACCCGACTCCTATTTAAGCCCTCACAATCATTTGAAGATAACGTGAGCTCGCGTTGCATGGCGTCCATACCATTCCCATTTTACGTGGCTGGTCACTAAGCAGTGGTTTCACTTAGGGCTCATTTTGAGTGATTATATTTTCTTCGGGCTACCACAGTAAGCGCGTTAGTGGAGACTTTGAGACAAGGTCAGGCTTAAGGGTACACGGGAGCCTCTAAGATATTACCACAATTGTTAGCATGAGGAGAAAGCCGACTACTGTAAAAAGTTAAAAATATGATTACACTTTAGCAATTTTGGGATTTGGAAACGGCGTACATTCGGGGCCCTAACATGGAGCACAGGAGATAGGCGTACGAAGGGGACCCAGGAAATTATGTTGAAAATATAGAAAAAGACGCTCTTACCAGGGAGTTGCTAGTCAAATAGCAACTCCCTGCTCTTACAACGAATTTCCTGTGTTCTCAGGACCTAAAAAATCCTAATCAGGACAATAAAATTTTCAGAACTCCATCTTGCGCAGAAATTTTACCAAGGTCACCGAAAAAATAAGGCGTATTGGTCATTTCAGTCTAGATCTAGGGCTGGATTATCCAAAATGCTCAATCAGCCCTGTGGTTAGGAATATTACGAAAATGGGGAAGGGCTACGGAAATTGAAGTAATATAGTATAAACTAAGACAGTTTTCTCTCAGATCTAGTGCACGGCTCATAAAATACAACGGGCTTTGCATGGATCCGTGTATATTGTAGTGTAATCTATGCCCTGTTCGGTTTCAATGGTTTCCTTTTTCACTGAAGGTCTTTTATGAGGACGGTACGTAGTCAGCTTTGTCTTCCTTGTCTTGCATGCAGCCTGGGGGCAAAGTAAGCATTCAGAAGGACTAGGGGGCCCATATCCTGAAAATGGAAAGGGGAAACGAAACGAACAGACGGAAGACAAAAAAGGAAATAAAGTAACAAGATAAGAAAAACTTTTACCTTAAACGTCTTTATCTTGTTAGTATAACTTTTGGTAAGATATGGGTGGGACTTTTTATACTTGTTATCGGCTTGTATTAAAAACCACCATGAGTAACAACCCAGGAAGGTTAAAGACCGAACTGAGGAATAGGCCAACAATTTTCAAAGGACAGGTGAATGGCTTAGTAATGATACTACTGAATTTACAAGATTAATGGAAGTGGACGTAAGGAATAAGTGGCGGTTAACTTTACTTACAAATTTAATTTTTAAATTTAAATTTAATTTAAGATTATGATTTCCCTCATTATAGCTGAGGAAATTCAGGATATTAAATTTTTCTCCACTTCTTAACCATGATGATTGCCCCTGCACTCATTTATAGTTTAACACACGTACTTTGTAGTTATTCCTACACTTTATCACTTCCTCCTTCTATGATTTTAGGTGGATTGCTTGTTTCCTTGTCAAGATTCAAAGTATATCATTAAGATATCAATCATATTGCTTGCAATATCAAATCCGGTTATGGCTATCTTGTTTAAACGTTCACAAGCATGAGATGTTTAACAGCCTCGAGGTGGTACCAATCTTTGGCTAATACTACACAGGGAATTCCAATCTTTCAGACTTTTATGTGTATGTATTTCTTACCTTATGCTGTACATAGTTCGTGGCACTCACGGTGTTTCCCCTTTTACAAATTGCCACTGAAAGAATTGGCTACTTGGCAGTGCTAACATAAGTTTGAAAAAGATCTCTTCAAAATAATCTTTGAATAATTAAAATAATGGAGAGCATTTCATGATGTTATATGACTTAAGGAAAGACTTAAAAGACAAAAGACAAAAAGACCCAAATAAAATAATTATTGTAAGAAGTGGCTTTCGATATGCAATGATAGTCTTGTGGTTTGTTTTTTTTCTCTGTGCATCCTCCGACAAGGTGAAACAGTGTGAAATACATTGAAAAAATACACTAGTAACTCACCTTGAAAGTGCAAAACCTAGGGATTATTTACATTAGGGGGGAAACCACGGTTATGAAAGAAAAATGAAACTCAGGAAGCATACGAGTGACAAATTAAAAACAAAAACCCACAAATACACTGCCGGTGTTACTAACAAACTCACATATAATACTTGAAATTAAGTTTAAATGTAAATTCAATTTTTAGCATTGATATCATTTATATGTGATAATAGTCTTGTGTCTCCTATCAAACAGCTCGTCGATTTTAGGCCTATTGTACCTTCAGTTGTGAAAAGTGTATACAACAGTAAAATGGACAAAAAAGAGAGACAATGCTTAGTATTGCTAAGTGGTTTGTTTGCAAATTTTCATGAAATCAGTAGGGGGTGAGGGTAGGTCTCTAAGGTCGACCTTTTCTTGACTTCAAATACATCACTTGAGGGAATCAGTGACATTTCTGTGTGCTGTTGTATAATAACGTTCATACACGTGATATTAAGACTTACACCACAGTGACTTCATCTTCTTTCACTGTTGAACAGTTGTAGTTCTGAATACCAAAATTGTCATTCGGGTTGCTTGTATGGAAACAAAGTGACTATGAAAGGGATCAAGTTCATTTCAGCTTTCTGTTTGCAAAACAAATGCCTAGCTTCCAACGTGTAGAGAGATTAACAACTACCAAGTTTTCTCCAAGCTTGAGATGCTTATCTAATTATGACATTTGCGTCCCAGAGATGAGTGAGAAACCGAGCTCTAGTCCACTACGCCATCAACGAACTCGTCCAGCATACGATATTTCTAATCATCCCATAGTCACAGCATCCTTTCCACGTGTTCACAATTAGGTAATTCAAATATAAATTATTACTGTAATAGTTCTGCTTGTGAAAAAATAAATGTTTTCCTCTATAATTTTATCTTTTAAATGGTGAAAAATCAACCTTAGCTTTGTCACCAAACGCCTGACACAACTCGGAGGTCCCGCGGACTGTCTATTTAGTTTACGAGGTTTTCGTAGTCTCACCTCTGATGACCTCAGATGGCCTTCGACCTCCACAAAGCCCGAAGGGTTCTCTTTCTCTCAAAATAACATATCTATATACGAAATATGAAAAGGACCCATCATTCTTGTCTTGAAATATCGTGTTTTTCTAGGTTTTCTGTTTTTGACCTCTGATGAACTCAAATGACCTTTGATCTCCACTTAAAACAATAGGGTTTTTCATTTTAATATGATGAAGTTATACACCAAGTGTGAACATTGTCTATCATTGCTATCTTGAGTTATCGCGTTTACAAGCAGTTTTTAAGAATTTCGTATTTTCACCTCCGGTGACCTCAGTTAACCTTTGACCTTTACCAAAATCAATAGGGTTTATTTTTTGACTATAACGCATCCACATGCCAAGTATGAAAAACATCCATGCTTCCTACCTAGAGATATCGTTTACAAGGTTTTGGGTTTTTGACCTCTGGTGACCTCACATGACCTTTGGCCTTCACCAGAAACAATAGAGATCCTTCTCTCAATATGATAATTCTATATACCAAGTATGAAATATCCATCTTTGCTATCTTGAAATATCGTGTTTACAAGCCAATCGTCACAAACACACATATATACACACAATAGCCCACATAATTGCATAAATTCCTTTGCTTTCGGCAAGGAATCAAAAAAGGGATTACTTTCGTTCGCTTTCCCTTTTCTGGCTGAGACTTAAAGTAGGGACGATAGGGATTTAAGTGACCTAATAAAAACTGCCTGATAAAATTCTTCAAATTGGGGATGGATTCCTCACGGTAACCAACAGCTAGACATCGTGCGTTGATGAACATATGAGAACAATAGGACACCACTGGCGGATATGTATACTTAGATGAACAGAGAGCATAATCTTTTAATTACTGCAATCCGTAGTGTCCAAAACTAAACGAATAATAATGACCAAGAACCAAATCTCTACTATTTTACATTTGATGTAGATATATGATGAACGTACTAGCGGTGGGGGTGGGGGTGGGGTCTGCAGCCCTCCGGAGTTCAGGAAAACCTAAGTCTCGGACAGAGTTTGGGTAAAGCGGGTAGTTTTCTCGGGTAATAACAGTACTGTTTTCCTTAGGCAAAAATGGGTGAGCCCCCCTTAAACAAAATGTCCCGTACGCACACTAAGCATATGCTTTACGGAGTCCAATAGTAACTAATATATCCCACGGTCTTCAATTCAAAAGATCAATTACAATGTGCTAACGTTCTTAAGTTATTTTTTTAAACGACAACCTTTCTGATAGCAGCTTAATGTATCCTCAAATTCTTTCAACAGTAACGAAATATTAATAAGTACGAGATTCGTAAAAGTCACTTAATCTATCTGCAAACTATGCTTGTATGTTCTTGTAACTGAATCATTTAATGTCTTTCATATATGTATTCACAAATTTATGGAAAAGCAAATTTACTGTGCAGTTGCACATGATATTTGCCCTGGGCTTGTTATCCACTAAGCATGACAAGCACAACCTGTGTCAACATTAACCTTATCGTAGTCTAGTGCTGGAGGAGAATTGAAAATGGATTGTCTAGAAGTCATATTGTTTTCTACCCATACTTGTGCATCGTGTTCAGTAAAAATTGAGTGAAAAAAGGATTGAAGGGATATATAAGCATTATTACCCTCCAACAATACGGAAACGAACCTGACCGCCTTTAAAAGGTTGCAAAGGAAAAGATTAAGGTAGTGTTGGATGAACACTACAATTGCCACGATTGCATCTATGGTTTCTAAAGTTAGCATGGAACTTAGACTATCCGGTAATTGCCTTCCTATTCATGAACTCAATTCCTTTACTTCCATGCTCTCACTAGCGCAATTCAGGCATTTCGACTCCCAGGATCGTCAAGAAAGCATCACAGCACTGTACAAGGCGAAAATGTCACATTTTTCTCACCAAAAGCTCAAATTTATTCCGCTAAGTATATATTTGTGGTGGTGGACTTCATGGAGTGCTTCAAGTCAAGAATTGGTGAGTTTCTTCTCTGCTTGTTATAACCGTTTTCTGCGGTGATAAAGAAAAGTTACTTTCGTCCAAAAATTTCAAAAGCTTTTGATCACCTTAGTCACAGCCTGATTTAATTACTCTTTGTTGAGAGAAAAGGAAAATTATTACACAGCTACGGTTTCAGCGCCATCTTAAGTGAACCTAAGATAATATTACAAAGTTTTTCTAGATAAATACTTCTTCATGGGTCTGTCAAAATAGGGCTTTGAGAAATTGTTTTTAGTATTCAAAGATCAGGAGGAGATCAAAACTGACAACGAACAACGGGAAACCAGCAAAGTTGCACTGAAGTATTGCTGTCTTGGTTTATCTGGTTTTCCTATTCTTCTTTTTTTTTATCTAAAGACCCCAAACATTTTTAAAATTTATTTAAAAGCTATGAGACAAGCGTTTCAAAGGCTATATAAAAGTCCAGCGCTCTGGAACAACCTTTCAAAGAGCATACGCTCAGGAAGTAATGTCACATGATTACAATGCTTAAGCTATGGTATTAATTTGATTTTCTATATGCTATTGTTTTTCTTTTATTTCGTCTTTTTATATATCTAAATAAAACTTTATTTTGTTGACGGGGGCTGCTCGCAAAAGCAAGTTGCTTCTGATACCCCCCTCTACTCACTAGTTGTGATATCTGTAAATGCATTTCGTTTTCTAAAGTGGAAATAAACTGGAATTGGCCAAGGCATGTAGATGGCTCTACAACCAGTACGCAATATACCATTGCAGATAAAACATATTGCTTTGTAGGAAATGTTCATAAACTGCAAAAACCTGAGCAAACCAAATTAAATGTTGCAAATGGTAAAAAATTCTTCTGTAAATGAATTAAAACAGATTTCAACGGAAAGATCACTTTATTGCTTAGATCAGCACCCAGTGGAGCCTTCAAGGAGGGTGGGGTATTGGGACATCATCCACCCCATTCACAGCCTCTTCGCACCCGTTCCTAGTCACTTTCTATGCGATGGCACACTTTGTACGATGTATACTGCATTCATTTTAATTTCCCTCCCACGTTCTGCTACTTTAGAAACGAAATTTTATTTCTCTGGAAGCTGAGTAGATAAAGACTACCATTCCACTCAACATGAATGCAACGTTTAACAAAACCAATAAACCAAAGGGATATTGAAGTTTGAACTGTTAGAACCAAATTCAGGTCGAACAGGACTCCCGAAAGTTATACGGTATAATGATTCTAATTATAATTTATCTTACATCAGGCTAGGGATTAAATACTTCACTTTGTGACAAAATTGGTTTCCTAATGTTACAAAACAAAATTTAAAGGTTCCAAAACGAATTTTTAAACACGACACACAACAGCTGAAGAAAGCTTAAGCTGAAAAATAATATTTTTCAGGCCAGAATCAGTTTCTTAATTGGTCAGAACGGGAAAACGCTATTAAAGAAACTAAATCTTTGAAAAGGTTATTAAAAGCAACAACAACCATCATTGTAATAGAAAGTAATAACTTAATTATAATTGATTCAAGAGTAACAATCTCGTCTTGTTTACCTAGAAAAACCATCTTCAACGTACAAAACTACGGAACATATATGAATGTGATATACTAGACCGACTAATAAATTTACCACTGCTAATGGGGGGATTCTATGAAGACAGTATTTCACAACTGAGAATAAATTAATATACTTCTACTTCAGCCTTAACAACTTTGTCCATAGTTCACAATATGAATATCTCTAAAAGCATCATCGGCATTTATTTATGAGACAAGAATTTGGCGCACAATTTAAACTGCATGACACTGTAAAAGATGATAGAATATGTCTGTGTCGGCGACGAAATTTAATATTATGAAAGCATAGACCTTCATGTATACATTAGGAAATGCAACTTAATACCATTTGAAGTTAAAGCTAAAGTTTTGCTCATATCCTAATTTAAAGCAATTTCTAAGAGGAAGTTCAACTAAAAGCGCCTTCTCCGTAAGAAATACGAGAAACTGAAATACGTTTTAAAGCTTCGTAACTACGCACATTGAAATTTTGTGAAATGAAAATATCCCCTTAAAATTAATTGCTTCCAACGCACCGCAAAGTTATAGTTTTTATCGAACGTTAAGATAATTCACTTTAAGTGTTAGTTCCAACTAAAATAAAAAATACTGCAACTATAGTAAATTAGTATTGAGCTAATTTGACCAGCTGATAGAATCTTAAATGCGATAACATAAACCAACCACTGAAACGATGGCGATTTTCTTTAATTATTTGATGTTATTGACGTCTTTCTTCAAATAGACATTTAAACGTCAGATCATCACAAATAAAACAAATTGCTGAGAGTTTTCATTGACAGGTCACTCAATAATTTTCTGTGTATAAATAAAATATCACCAAATTTGCGTGTTCATTCTCAAGAAAGGCAAATGATCAATCTCCTAAAAGTGTCAACGAGTATATAAAGTATTTCGAGAAAATGACATATATATGATTGAAATATATTTGTTTTAAAATAATACGTCCTAACAGGCGATTTTTGTATTTTTCTTTTAACAGCATCTCTGCCAAGGTTTAAAATGTAAGAACATGTGTGGTATGTATGTTGTGAAATATTACATCGATTCTCAATCAATATTTTTTTTCAGAATAACTATCAAAACAGTGGGACAAATTCAGGTAGGCCTATGCGTGATTTTCATATTCTGAGCTTCTTAGCGATATTTTATTTTATCATGAATTACCCAACACGCTATAACAAAGGAAGCTCTTCGAGGTAATTCATCATGTATTATACATACATTGTTTCCATGGCATAACTCGAATAGAAACGCATGTCAAATAAAGCAACACAGACGTAAAGCTCTGTACTACTGAGAAATTTAAATCGCATTTCCATTTTAAGTATTGCACATATCTTAAATTTGGAAAGATTTTGTCCTTATTCAATTCAAATTTATTACCTGAAAACGATAACTAAACACGACAGGAATCGTTTTGCAGGTCCGTCGTACTTCCTTTATCAACAACCCGATTATCCGAGAGATTGTGCGGAGGTTACAAAGACATGTTCTACAAATAATCAGAACGGTGTGTATCTAATCAAACCAGATGGTTATTCTGAACCTTTTGAAGCTTACTGTGACAATTCGGTCGATTCTGGAGGATGGACGGTAAGTATAAAGACGTTTCTTACATAGTAAGATGTATGAAAATGTCCGGTGATTGCTAAATAATAGTAATTTGGCTATCACAGACAAGAAACCTACATCTAGGGAGATGGAGTTGTTCCTATAAAACTATATCTCGAACTAGATAGCACGGTTGGAATATCCAACAGCCAAACGAAAATGATGATACATTTAAGGACTTGACTTTCTCGAAATGTGGTCTCTTTTTACATTTATTTCTCTTAGGTCATACTTCGGCTTCACGACGGTTCCATTTTTTTCGATCGTACTTGGACGGAGTCCAAATTGGGTTTCGGGTTTTTGTCTCAAGACTTCTGGTTAGGCAACGAAAAATTATCATATCTGACAAACCAAAACGTCTACGAACTTCGCATTGATTTAACAAGTGAAGATGGATTGTCTTTCTATGTAAAGTACAACAGGTTTCGCATCAGTGATGAGTTCGGTGAATACAAACTGACAAGTGTAGGTGAATACAGTGGAACAGAAGGTATGGAATTAAACACAATTACTGAAAAAATGCATTCTTGTAAAACTTACATTCTTGCATCAATTTACTTCGTAACATGTTTCTTTTGCAGATAATATCACCTTGTTCTTGTGTCCTCCGGGCTCAGTAAGTATGAATACGTAATATCGATAACGTTATGGAATAACATGATCCTTTCTTTAGTTTTTAAAACGTTACGTTATGTCTAGCACATGATTTTATAACTCGTTTGTGTTTGTTAGAAATGATTGAGTACAAAATGGTTGTCTGAGCGTTTCTTCCCCCTCGTTATACATATAAAATTGCGTAAGCATATTAATTACACATCAAGAAGACCACTTGGACCTTAATATGTTTGATAACCACACGTGATATCTTTTTTCGAGTTCTTTAAATAACACTATGCTATTTGGTAGGAGCATTGGGAAATGCACTCTCAAAAAAAAAAGCAATGTTAGGGCCTATTACATTCATAAACTTTAGACTTGTTAATACATTTTTTTAGGTGGACACGAGTTTCGTTTTGCCCGATTGTTCCAGACGATGTTCCTGTAATGGCAGTCACTTTTCATGTGAAGACTACCTTTGTAGTCCCAATGCCGTTTGTGAGGAGAGAAACAACGTCTTACAATGCTATTGCAACGCAGAATATACAGGCGATGGAGTCAATTGTACCCTCGATATTCTTCCGTCGGATTGTCAAGATGTATATGACAGGGTTTCTACTGAGAGTGGTGTCTACCAAATAAAGCCAACAACTTGGCAAAGAGATCCTTTTCACGTGTACTGCAACATGACAGATGGAGGAGGCTGGACAGTGAGTAATCCACCCAAGATTTCTCTTTGTCTTCACCCTTAGGGGTCACTATCTTATACACATTTTACAATACGCTATAGATAGAACGAGATTTTATTCGTTAATTCCACACACTTATTAGACATAATGCAATACCTCTTGATCAGTTTTGAGAAATACCTACAGTCACGTGGAGTCCACATATTCTGACCAATCACGTTATTATCTTTTGTATTATTATCTGTTAAACACGAATTAACAGTCCTCAGGAATACACTACAAACTTGACACTCTTCTTTCTCCTGCAATAAGGTCTTTCAACGTCGTGTTGACGGTGATGTGGACTTTTTCCTCTACTGGTCTGATTATAGAAATGGCTTTGGAACACCAGAACATGAGTTGTGGCTTGGAAATGACAAGTTACACAGTTTGACGCAACAGAAGAATTACGAACTTCGAGTTGACCTTGTTAATAGTTTAGGTGACCCATACTACGCTAAATACAGCTCGTTTAGTATTAGTGATGAGAGCGACAACTACCGATTGAGCCTGGGAAGCTACACTGGTGATGCAGGTTTGTAGGAACGTTTGAAATAAATTAGTTCAAAACGATATTAAATTTAGACATCCATTGAATATGATGGAGACGTGACCAACCTGTACTGATATAACCACGATCACCTAACTAATTTTGTTAGAGGCTTGCATTTATTCTTTCCGCCTGCTGTGAAGTTTACGGTAAGGGGTGTAGCCATTTCTGTTTAACAATCCTAGTAATCACGTAGTTACGATCTATGCAAAAATGTTGACAAAGCACATAATTACGTTGCAAGCGTGTTTCGATCATAGACGCCTATTTGCCTGACTATGAACGACCTTCTTTCAATTCTGAAATGATAAAATAACGGCGAAGAAACTACACTTACACGATAGCAAAATGAGAAACAATTATTTTAATCAAGTTACAAGTTATTTTCATCTTTTCACAACTATCAGAGTACGCCTGTAAAACGCCTGTAAAATCGGATTTAATGTGATAACCGCAAGTAGCATAATCAAATTTAAAAGGGAAAGTGTTTTAACAGATATACATGAGGGAAGTGACAATACGTCAATTGCCATGATCATTAGAAGTGAGAGCAAAATGACAAACAGTTGTTTTAATTAAGCAAGTTACAAGTTATTTTCATATTTTCACAACTGTCAGAGTACGCGTGTAAAATCGGATTTACTGTGATAACCGAAGTAGCATAATCAAATTTAAAAGGGAAAGTTTTTTAACAGATATACATGAGGGAAGTGACAATACGTCAATTGCCATGATCATTAGAAGTAAGGAATATTTGTGGATGAAGATACGTGCATAAACTTTGAATGCAATTTTATTCAAATATTTATTTGAATATTCAAACGTATGGCTAACCACAATAGTATCGGGGATTTTATGAACGTGCTTAATTGAATACACTAAAAGAAAATTTCAAAGGTCAAAAGCAGTCCCCCCAAACTTATTTTGAAACAATAGCTAAATGTCACAAATTTCTTCTTATTTCTCTTCCAAGTATCTTTTATAATATTTTAGGACATAAATATTGCATATTGAAGGTAAACCAAGCAGTTGCTCAATGTAAATGTTACAATTGAGTGAGAAAAATACTGTCACATGATTCTCAAGAGCCATTCAGGAAATAGGATAGTCTACTATACAATTCTTTATTGGGGTGACTGCATTCTCCCTTTAATGTCCGTGCGCCTACGATGAAGCTAATTAGACTTTCTCAGTAGTGTCTTTAGACGCTTTCATTCTTTTTCTCTGTTTTGTATGGATTTAGTTCTATTATGATTGCATCAGTCCGTAAATTCTTAAAAGGCTGAAGGGGTGTAAGGCGGTTGTTCTTGCTTAGGACTCTAATGTAATTAATGAATCAATAGTTCCTTGTGGAGCAGAACTCCTTTGGGAGTAAACGTTTGGTTTTCGCCTTTCGGATCTTCGCCAGAGAGTCGAGGGGGCTTTGGAAAAAGTATCAATTGTTCCTTTGGATTAAGCAGCACTTGCCATTTCCATATCGGTCTATTCAATCCTTTATAAATTGTGTTGTACCCCGATAATTTTCTCATCTGTACAAATCACCTTTGCTGTTGTATATCCCTTGTCATTATCAAATTATGCCATGTTTGAACCTTTTTAATTCGATGTATACAGAGAGCAATAGGCTGATAAACTTTTTACATGCTTTGCAAATCATATGTTGTCAAATTTATTACACCATGAACTTACAATAATGAATTGTGTATGTGAGTAGACGTTCTTGAGATTTTAATAGTATTTGCATTGTTTCTTCCATTCAGGTGATTCGTTGAGCTATCACAATGGACAAGCGTTCACAACTCGTGACCGTGACAACGATCTGTGGAGTGGTGGTAACTGTGCAAGTGATCTTTATTATTATTGCTGCGGTGTCTCCACAACCTACGACGGTGCGTGGTGGTACAACAGTTGTTTTCATTCGTCCCTCAACAGTCCCTACGGGAGCAACTGTGTTCATTGGAATAATCTCCCCCGAAGTGATTGTAACATAAAATACACCGAGATGAAAGTACGACCGGTTTGATTCAAAAATAAGATTGGATTTAAGGACGAAATTTCGGAAATAAATATCAATCACGTGATCATATAATAGTACTGCATTGACCTACCTTTCCCGTTTTCTTTGCTGCTGATATTACAAAATTGCAAACAGTTACTACCACATTGCAGTAGCCTTTTCTTGACTCCACAATTATGAACAAAAGAATCCTTGTTCAATGAGTGAGAAATGTATGGTAAGTGAAATCAAGCCGTGTTTTGAAATAGTTATTGCAATTTAATAACACGTTTTATCCTAAGCAACTTCTTGGTCAAGATATTGCATTTCTTATCATTAAAAAGGGAACTGCCACTATTAAAATAACAAAATAGTTCCAAGTCTTCCAGGTTAATTACTTATTGATACCTGATTCTTGATGCATTTTCAAAGATACATGAAAACATCAGAGGTCATGTAATTTTTACCCCTGTAGGCAATGGCTGTTTTAAAACTTTTGGTAATAATAAATGTCTCAAGCAGTTCTCTCTGCACTAGGTGTTTCGATCCGTTCATAAATCTCTGAATACTTACCTCATAGTTGACTAAATCGAAACAAACTGAAAGTGCGTGCCATGAATATGATGTGATCTTGTGAAACCCCGTACTAGCCTAGGTTTATTGATCGTTTCTCTTTCCTAGTCCATACATTAACGTTCCACGAACAAAGCTCAAACAGATTCGTAAACGTGTCCTCTTCATACATTCTGGTTATACTTTGAGAGTGTCCAATGTACCTCATCGATGGGTCACCGGTGTCAATTTTAAATATTATTTGTACTTTACAGTGGCCGACAAAGGGGATGGGGATGGAACCAACAGGCGATTTGTCGCCTGGTATATCTTGAGTAGTTCCGGGGGTGGGGGTTTGTTCACAGCCACAGCATTGACAACAGCATAGTCAAACTATGGACATAAATCTGCGTTGTTTTTTCAAGAAATTTCCGTATTGCTGTCAATAATGACATAAAGATTAGACTTCTCCCTCTTCAGCTCATCTGCGTGGGTCCCTTGTTTAAGAAGGGGAAAACTGTATCCACATATTTCTATTGTTACGTGGGTTCTCGTCCGGCATTGTATTCCTTTCAAAAAGATCGAGAGACTCCAAACACAAAATAATATAACTTATCATGAAAGTTTATTTGGCAAGAACAGCTTCAGATTGGTGCTTGAACTGTGCAAGGTCTGGAATATGAGTTAGTATGCATTCAAAAGAAGTAGCCTACAGAGTTTATACAATTGAATAAATAAATAAGGGCAATGAACTGTCTGTGACTCAATTGCTTGAGTGGAACAATTGAATAAAGGACATTGAGAAGGACTATGATTACGTAACTTGGCACATATAAGAATTTCAATTTCAATTTATTTCAATTTATTTATTCCAGTATAAATATATAAAATATTTATAAAAAGGAGTAATAAAATAAAATAAGATTAAAAAATACAATGATAAGACAATATATGTACAGAAAGCTAGTTCACATTAAAACCTTAAAAGTCTAAGAGTCTAAAAGTCTACAACAAATCGTTTAATGTTTTGGATTGATTGAAAAGGGCGGCTCTGTAGACAAAAGAATTCTTGAAAAAAGTTATTCTGTACTTGGGTAAAATGAATGGATTTCTTAGGTTTTTCTTAGATTGCACACTGAGGCTTTTGAGATAACTATGTAACGGGTGATTATGATCATCATGAATTTTTGTGGCCATTCTTATAAACTCATTTTTGGCAGAGACATTAACAGTCAGTTTGAGATAATTGAAATCTAGATGTAAGATCTTTGCAGAATACTTTAAAAATCTTAAAATTCTATCTTTGTCCTTTCGTAAAATAAAATGATACCAAACTGGCACTGCATAAATTAGATGTGGGAGTATGACAGATTTAAAAACACTTTCTTTAGCCTCCTTATTAAAGAAAGACACAGTATATGCTAATCCAGACATAATATAGTAAACTTTGCTTAAAATACTGGAAATATGATCAGAAAAAGTCAGTCTTGCATCAATACATACTCCTAAATATTTGGTTTTTCTAGTACGTTCCACCTCTGATCCTTCTATTTTGACACATTGTGATTTAGATAAAAGTAAACCTTCATGCTTGATATTCTTGTTGGTAAAACACATTTCCTTTGATTTCTTAGGATTAAGTATTAAATTCTTTCTATTGCACGTTGAAACAATATTATTTACATTCTGTTGATACTTAAGTTGATCCCTGGTCACAGTGTTTCTTGAAATGTTACTTGACAACGCAGTATCATCAGCATATTTAATAATTGATGCATATTCATTAGACTTAATTTCATTTGTATAGATAGTAAATAGTAAAGCAGATAAAGGACTTCCCTGTGGTACACCAACCTTTATTTCAGAAGCTTCTGAAAACCCTTTATCAAGTTTTACCTGTCTTTCCCATCCCTGTAAAATTGTTTTAACCAGTGAAGTAGCCAAGGCTCATCAATAAATGTTGCTAGATCTATGAATAATTGGTTCGGTAATACTGTGTTGAAGGCGATAGAAAAGTCAAGGAATAGCACCTTTGATATAGTTGTTTCCTTATTATTCAAATTTAAAACAATATTGTGAATCAGTACAAGAATGGCATCAATACAGGATACTCCTTTCCTATAAGCAAATTGCATACCGTCTCCAACTTTTTCTATATAATCCATTAATGTAGGGAGCAAAATCTTCTCAGAGGACAGTTCATCTTTGTGGTTGAGCAAGAGGGATTTTTAAGATTAAAAAAGTGAAGAAGAACTTTGGGAATCTGGGAGTTCAACAAACTTGGATCCAAGAGGTAAAGCATTTATCTTTCAAGACAAAGAGCAAAGAACGTCTATGTGAAAATTTAAGCAATGCTGTGAGGAAAACATCATACTGCGTATTAGGGAGAAAATTTAATTCGTTTGTCATACTGAATCCTCCCACGTAACATTATTAAAAAGTTGTTTCGACTTCCTGTAGCACTTGCCCTTGAAGAGCTGATCCCTCAAACCTACAACCAACGTATTGTTCTGCGCAAAAGAAAACCCTTTGAATATGATGTTGTTATGTAACTGGTATCAACTTCAAAATACCGAAATACATGTTAACCAAATAATCACCTCATCGCTGATGATCACATTTTGATTTAGTGGTCTAAGAGTATTGGTATCGGTAGAAACTCCCTTTTTTCTCCTTTCATAGAAGCGCTTTCTTTGTTAATTCAACCTCGCTCAATATTCTCTAAAAATTTAGACCAATAAGACAGTTTGTGTACAAGCTAAACGAGAAAAAAGAAACTTCCAAGATAACTCTTCGAGATCTCCACTATAAAAAAGGCGTGTCTCATTTCTGCTTAGATTTTGAGGTTTAGCCTATTGTTGTGCGGTTCAAACTTCAAAGTTCGAACCGTTCCTGTTTATACGCAACATGTACACAAGTTGTAATGAGCGGCATTTTCATAAACTTTGCTTTTGATACTTACGGCGGCCAGGGCCAACTGATAAAGTTTTTTGTTCATTTTCTATTAGCATAAGACAGCTATCGTTCGTACCCCTTCAACGGTGGGAGTTTTTTTCTCATTTAAATTCTTCTTGCCAATGAAAGTAATTTTGATCCAATAGAGCCAAAATAATGAACATTTTGTCTGTGAAGATCAACAAGCAGACAAATAAACGCAATTCAGTTTCATTTACATTTGTCGCAGTTGCTTGCCCATAACCTACTTTTATTGTGAAAGTATGGACGCCAAGTTTCTATAATGGAGCATACCATCTTAGGTGTGATTTTGGAAGACACACCCCTCCTATGGTGTGGACATTTTCATTAAACTGTAATTGCTAAACTATAGCAGCAGTTTGGGGAAGCAGCAGTTTTAGGGAAGTCTGCCTTCTGAAACCCACAACGTATGCGTATTTCTAACTTTAACAAGAACCCACATTTACTGTTAAACATGATGTTCTGTGACCTCAAGATCTAAGTGAATGTTATAAATAAGCAGAGTGCAGGTGAAAATCAATTTAATTGATTTGCCATTTTAGTTATGTGCCTGTTCACCAGAACCACCACCGTCTCACGGGCGCATTCAGTTAGGTCGTGCCATGCATATAGCATTTTCGTGGGTTTCCATTTTTTGTACTTTATAACGAAATCTTCACATGAATCCTCAAAAGAATTCTTTGAAAAGTATGTTGAAATGTTGAAATTAGCTACAGGCGAGGTAAGAGAAACGAGAAAGAAGGGATGGGGCCAGGGGCATGAGAGTAGTACTGTCCCGTAGAGGTAACACGTGCAAAGCTTTGAATATTTTTATTAATCATTTAGTTACTTTCAAAATAGCTAGTCAGAACCCTTCTCCTGCCCTTGTTAAGACGAAAATACGTAGCACTATGTTCGGATGGTAATGTATCCTCAGTCTAAAGATGTCATACGTAGGGCGTTTATTGGATCCCAGCGGATCGCTTTGACTTGGAAGTTACCTGGAGTGACAGAACTAAACTAGTTTGGGAAAAGTACAGCAGAGCTTGTTAACCTGCATACAAAGTTTTGACTTTATCGTGATCACCAAATAAAACAGGATGGGACGCTTTGCTGAACTCTAATTTTACATTGCGATGCACATGTCAGCCATCAGCAGTATGTCAATAGTGTGGTTGTGCGCAAAGCTGGTGCAAGAAAGACACGTTTTTAAATGTTTGTACGAAAAGCAAGGTTTTAGTTTTGTTTTTCTAATTTTACAATTATTAGCACGATGAATCACAAAATGAATTCCTTTCCACCTGAATACCTGTGTAGTTTTTAAATTCCTGATCTATCAAATCTCTAGCGTCATTTTACATTTTCAAAACTGTTAAACACATTTGCATGACTATTGTCACCTAGGCGAGAGGAAACACCTTTGCTCAAAATGTTAAGGATGTTGGCCAAATAATAGCATACAATTCACTCGGTAAAAGCAAATTTTCTGCCTGATTGGGCCGTGTGAGCAGTCGTATGCTAACAGAATGTTACAACGGCCGATTTCCTAACAACAGGCAAATAGAAAGACCCGAAAACTAAGCGTTCTACCACTGGATAATCAAGTGGCACTAGAATCAGTAACTTTAAAGAAGGCAGCTCCAATTAAATTTGCTTAAAAATGTGCATATTTATTATTATTAGTACCAATTTAGGGTTCTCAAAGTAGGTTCTCAAAGTATTTTAAACAAAACAAAAACAAAGCGTTTGCATTTCTTTGTTGCACTCCTTTAATGCCCGTCAGCTTGGGTTTTTAAATCAGACAGTTAAGCTCTTTATCTAGGAATCATACAATTTAAACAAATATAAAATAAAAATCGTAGATATCAAAACAAGAAGAAGCTCTACAACATTTACAACAAGTTTTAGGTATATTAAGACATTTACAGGAGTGTCGCGCTAATACTACATCCAGCGTTATTTGCTTACCAGATATTTAATAGGTTGATTTGAAGCAGAGGAGTTTCTTACAAACTATAATGACTCTGCACTTTTCGTCCAATGAAACCTTGCATGAGGCTAGAATTCAATAGGAGGATTTAGCCATCGGGCGACATAAGACATCTTTATTTTTCACCAGGGAATTAAAGTGGCCTTTTCTAGGGGAAGTTTGGCTAAACGAGCCTATTGAATTCTAACGGCATGGCATCGCTTTTCAGGATTGGTCCTGGATGGGTTGAGAGCTCCGTCGTTTTGGGCGGTTTGACTTACCCCGAAAAGGACGCCGATTTGGTCTTGCATGGTCAGAGTCTTTGTCTGTATCGGGTGGTCCCTGCCTTAGCCAACGATTGGGTGTTCTAAGCATAGACACCATACCAACGGACACGTTCATTGTGTACCTCATTGCACAACGTTAACGTGAAGCAAGCACATTTGACACCATAACGACGCAACAATCGACATTGTTTGCTTTTCACTAAACTTTGCAACTTATCAATACTCTCCATAATTACAACTTCTGTAATGTGAATAGAACGGAGGCATAAAACTTTTACAAATCTTACTTTCCTTGTTTGGAAAATCATGTCCTGATCTATTTCAAGATCAAAAAATCAATTGGATGGAAAAATAAAGAAAAGAGATTGTTCATTTATTTGAGGAAATTACATCATTCCTGCTTGTTTCTTGGTCACTAAAGTGAAGTAACGTCGTCTGCTTTTATTCAAAGAAACAAACATTACTTTAAAAATTCGTCAATGGTATATCCAATATTACGTTTATGAGTTTCCTCAACAAGTGTTCCATAAACGTCACTTTGAACTTTTCAGAAAGAAAGGATATGATGTCAGTATTAATTTTCAATATCATAAGAGGATTAACAATGAAAAATGCAACTGTCTTGTCTCGTTTCACATAAGCCTCAGTGTACACATTTTGTTACTATTTACGTTTAAATATTTGACGCACGTATAACTTGCTCTTTTAGCAGGCTAAAGATTCACCATAATCATCACTAACGCGCCACTTGTCGTAAATGACATGGAAAGATAGACCGTCAACACTTGTGACATCGATACAAAGTTGATAGGACTTCTGGTTTGTTAAACGATACTTCATGCTTACAGAGCAATGTTTAATTTTTCATCAACTAGCTTAACGATGAAAAGAAAAGACATTCAACGTAGTTTGCCCTCGATATACAAGTGGTCCATGGCCTTATTCGTGATGTATCGATTCTGCTAAACGACACATAAAATGATGTTCCTTGCCGAATGTCTTAATACAATGTACTGTCTATAAGCCTTTGTGAACGAATATATCTGCCTTCATCTGTTCATCGTGAGTGGAAGACGCGACTACCGGATAGTTGAATTTCCACAGCAGCATTTGAAATTTTGCAAGTCAATTATACTATTCCCACATATTGCTACATAGTTGTCTTAGACACCTTTAACTTTTGAAGAAAGTTTAGTTTCTGTAAAAATACCAAAACTGTAATCACTGACAAATTTATGGTAATTTGAACTTCGACTCAGTCTTCACTTACTAAATACAATAGAAATACATGATATGGCGACTACTATCTTAAAGTATAGAAGTGAGTTACTCTTTATTGCTAGTTTTCATGAGGTACTTCAAGGAGACCAAGTATACAGCTGTTTCTAAACTTAGGAATAATAATGATAGATGTACTCGAATAAGTGTTCAATTAAAGGGATCCCAAGTTCCCAAGTTCTCCTCCTCTCATATAGCTGTTAGATATTCCTGAAAACTATGTTGTCGAATATTGCAGTGGTATGTATAAATGGCTTGGCGATTGCGTGGTTCAGTTGTAAATTCCCCATGAGAACGAATAATTGTTACATAATGACATACTACTAAAAGTGTATCCGTTTATACTTGTCGGAATATTTTTTTGTAGATATTAGACCTCGTTGAACACCTGTTCATACACATAGAAAATGGACCCATAGACGTTAGGAAATTTTCCCTGCATGGTTCTGAGCGTTTAAGATCACCGTCATGGGGAAGGGGTGAAGGGAAGGAGTACCGTCCCCTGTTTGGAAAAATATGTGTACTTGAGAACTCTGATAAGTAATGTAATTTGGTGCTTCATTTTGAAAGGTAAATTTATTGAAAGTTTTATAGATAGGTTTTGAAAGTAAATACTGTAGTGATAGTTGGCTATTTTCTTAAACACGGTCTAAGTAAAAACGTACGCATATTAAAAAACGTATATAATCAAAACTTAAAGGATACAAATAACTTCAAATAGGACGAATAAGAGAGTTTGGTGGGGATGGGGGGGGGGGAGGGGCAAAGAGTAGATTGAAGCATTTTTTATCTCCATCACAATTTCTACATGTCCTTCTCCTACACCTATTGTTGATTGCATGTTTTAGAGTTGGGCCAACATATTTAGAAGAGCGCCATTACTCGGGGGTTACAACCAAGAATGATTGACAGGAGCTGGCACCTGCAGCAGAACTGTACCGGAAGGGGTTCCTTGGAAAAATTTCCAAACTGTTGCCGACAAAGGGACGAACGGAAACAGTCATGTAGCAGGCATATGAACTCATGAGAATCGAATCTTCGAGGGAATCACTTTGAAAAAAAGAAAGCAGATTTATTTGGACATAATTAGAGATATTAGTTAAGTTTTTATTTTGAGAGAGGAGGAGATGGTTAGGAATTGTATGAAAAAGTGAAAAAGAAGACCAGTATTTTGGACAGAAATATGAAGTCACGGGCGTTGAATTTAATTTATTAAAGGAGGTTTGCTTCGTCATCTGGGTGACAAAGGCAGGAGTACCGTACTCTGCTGGTGGCCGACCGAGGATGGTGACAACCATGGGAGTCCGGAGGGGGGCAAGGGGGCACTTGCCCCCTGGAAAATCAAAAACTTGAAAAAACGAAGAAAAAAACACGAAGAAAATATAACATCAAGTTACTTTTCTTAACAGTTCACAGAGTGTGAATTTCTACTCTCAAACTTGGAATTGAATAAAAATATCAACACTCAGGCCCCGGCAGCCTCCCTCCTCCCCACGATCATATTTTTTGTATTTTTTAAAGTTTATATATACGATATTGCTAGTGTTTCCCCTTGGAAATGCTATTTCCAGCGATCCGGGAAACAATTTGGGTCAAAATTTTCTTCCTCTCCGCCCCAACCCATGGTGGCTCGGAGCGCTGAGAGTCTGTCTTAGACTGTCTATGGGCTTCGCCCCCCTCCCCTTGACAAATTCCTGGCTACGCCTCTGTCAACACTGTGTGAAGTAGCATCCAAAATCTTCTGGGAGTAAAATATTTCCCATGAAAAAAGTTTGGCACCCTAAAAAATTTTGCCCCTCTGATTTTTTTCTGTGGTGACAACGACGGGGTAAGCTAAAGCGGAGTCCAGGAGTAGGGTATCAAGCGTATCAGAAGAAAAAAGAAAGAGGAAGAAACCGGAAAGGGCCCTCATGTCGCGTAAGTAATCGCTATTAAGATAAAGGGGTCTTAAGTAATTCACAGGTGTACCAGGCGTCTGGGGCTTAAGGTTACGCTTTACATGTTGTCAATTAAAATGCATTCATTTTATTGCAATCCATTAATCATCATTAATTTGAGAGAGAGAACCAAGAATCGTCAATAATCATTGATGAAACTTTAGAGATTTTCTCAGTTGAATTTTGCGGACCTTTATTGTGCGTATCAAAATTCATGCCAAATTTCGCTGGCAGGGGTAAAACAACGGAAGGGTAAAATTCGGCTCAGTTGTAACAACTTCCCTATTTGAAAATGCTGTCATAGCATGGACTCCCAATATGAGGTTAGCACAAGGAAGCCATAACAAGATTTGTGACCGCGTGTTTGGTCTAGCGGTAGAGCATCCGCCTCTCACGCGCGAGGCCCAGGTTCAATTCCCAGGTCAAGTCATACTAAAGACTTTAAAATGGAACCTACTGCCATTGTGAGTGATGCTCCGCATAAGCAATGGAAAAAGGGAAAACAAGCCAGTGAGCCACAACTGGAAAAAAGGCTAGACTTGAACCAATTGGTTGGAAACTGGGCCGTTAAACCTCATCTAACTAACTAACTAACTAACTAACTAACTAACTAACTAACTAACTAACTAACTAACTAACTAACTAACTAACTAACTAACTAACTAACTAACTAACTAACTAACTAACTAACTAACTAACTAACTAACTAACTAACTAACTAACTAACTAACTAACTAACTAACTAACTAACTAACTAACTAACTAACTAACTAACTAACTAACTAACTAACTAACTAACTAACTAACTAACTAACTAACTAACTAACTAACTAACTAACTAACTAACTAATTAACTAACTAACTAACTAACTAACTAACTAACTAACTTACTAACTAACTAACTAACTAACTAACTAACTAACTAACTAACTAACTTAGTGATAGCTAAAATTAAAGGATAATTGACTATTTTAGGGATGTCCTTGCAATATGAAGAGTGAGAGATCAAAAGACCTGTTGATATTAAAAATGCTCTAATGGTTCCACAAGGAGCAGTTGCCTAATTTTGGTAGGGATTCACCCATGTTTTTTACACAGGTCCTTTAACTTTTCACTGTTTGCGCGTTTACCAACAAAACACGAAGCAAGTGCAAAACATTTCTTTTCTGACCTCCACTTGCGTTGACCTGCACTAACCAAGATGCTACGTGCTTGTTTGCCGGGCTCGACAGTGGGACGCTTTCATTGTCTTGGACTGTTCAACCGTTTCTCAGTCTTTCAATCGGTCATTCCATCAAAGGACGGGCAATAATACAACACAGGCATTCATTAGTAGGGTCGCTGTTTATCAGGCCTTATGCAAACTGCAGGTTTTCCTACATAAGATAGTACAGATCATTAAAAAGCTTACTTCTGATCTTTAATCAAACCAGACGTCTGAGCCTTGTGCACATTGAAAACCATGGAATCGTCTTCCAAGGTTATCTTAGAAAAACTTAAATTTATCATCAAACATGCAGTGGAAAGGAATGGATTTGATGTAGTCTTGAAGACTGTAAGTACAATGTTTGTTAAGCTAGAGTAACAGCGAGCTAAGATCTCGTTTCACATGTCTGGGCTGGACAGCTGTAATGCTTTAGTACTTGTCCTCGGTGTCTACTTTCTTTACTCACATAATTTCTCATAAACTGAAAACCGTTTCCACTGTTCATCACACATACCCGTCCAAATGGCCCATTGGTTTGGACTTGTGTCTGTATAAATGACTTGGTAGCCCTCCAGTACTAATGCACCTGGTCCTGTACTCACAGTCCTGTTAACGTTTTACCAAGGTTTCACCATTGAGACCTTAATAATACCTAAGTCATACCGTAACGTTAGGCTAGGTTAGCATAGAATTCAGCCTGCCCTAGGTGAACTTACTTTAATTTCATGATTACAGGTACTAGCAAAGATTCATCTACTCACATCACTGCATTGTTTCGTTAGGCTTATGTGTTTTGCAATGAATCAAAACTTTGAATGACGCTTTTGGTTGACATTCACATTAAAAATTCTATTTAAGTTAGCAGCATTCAAATTATTAAACATATCGCAAAACATTTAAGCCATTTTTTTTCTGATAAGGCAATTCCAGTTTTTAAGGAGGAAATTTTTTTTTCTGATAAGGCAAGTTCAGTTTTTAAGGAGGAAAATACCGTATTAACCAAAGGATCATAGAAAGATGGCTTTGGCAGCGTTTTACCTCGCACGGTCAGCGAAAGATCATATGAGCTATCATGGTGGGCCACTTGTAAGCATATAATCTACGTCTCAATAGTTTGTGGTCGTTCCGGCAAATTAACACTTAACCCCTAAACTGTTGTCCGCTAGAAACCACTTCACCAAGGTTGCCAGTCATGTTATGTTCTACCAGAATACCCTTACGAACATTTTCAAATGAGGTTAAATGCACCTAAGATTGACTAAAATCACACTTAGGCAAAACGAGTTCTTTTGTTTAACCCCTCTATGCGCTAAAAATGATAGTCCAGGTTACAAATTTAAATTCCCTTTACATTCCCTTTACTAACGCCTCAGTCTCACTTGTACTTTTGCAAAAACAGACAATGGCTTATATATTCCTTTCATTTTTGTTCCTGGAATTGTAATGATTAGAGTATCTTAACAAATATGAATATTCACAGACACATCTACTAGTAGCATAAAGGCGCGACAAGTTACTTTGAGCAAAAAGACTTGTACCTGGGACGAACTGCTAGTGGGGCGGAACGACCGGGCGAACTTGTTATCGATGAACTGGACGAAACAACGGGTACTGCTCCGATTATCTTCGGCTCACTTGATTTAATTGCCTCAATTTCCTACATTTTACATACACAGTGTATGTACTTATATTGTATAGTATAGAAATTAATGAATGGAATATAAGTAGGGCAAAACGTTTGCTCATCTGATATGAACTTTCACGTTTGGATCAATTGCATTCAAGGGACATCTCATTCAATGTTAAGTTCATCCATACGTTGGTAACAAGACTCTTTGTGTGAAAAATGGTCAAAGATCACTTGGGGTTAACTAATGACCCTTTTGCAATTCTTGAGGAAGTTTTCCTCCTGGATACATCGCAGAATTATCATGGTGATTGTTCACGAGCACGACTTGAATAGGTTAATTTCCAGTTGTGTCTGGATTTTAGATCAATAATCATCTAGTAGCTTTTTCAGCCGATTCCTTAGACCCATACATAAGTCTTTGGATCAGTAAATAGCGATCCTTCTACCGCATTCCAGCCAACAATGGATGAGATGTCAGCTAGAGCAGCGGTTGCAAAGCCTACGTGTTTATGTTACAATTAGTTAAATTAAAGGTGACCTTTTATGACTGGTATAGTAAAGGCCGTTAAATTGATACACCCTCTAAACTTAAAAGATGTTCTCTACCAACACACTATAGAGATTTAAGTTACCATAAAAATACTGAATGTATGGTATTTAGAATTATATATACCACATTTTGATATCCAAGGAGATTGCTAGATGCTCATTTGGAAGTTTTGTAGGCCTCTTTTGAGACAAGCAAAAGTCAAACGGTATTAACAAATAATGGAATAATTAGTTAATACCTAAAGTCTTGGCGAAGTCAACATACAGCCGACACACACAAAAGGAGGATCACGTGACAAAAACTGTCGCCACCCTAGACCATCTTGCTAAGATTTTGGTCACGCATATTAGGTCAACCGTGTACTGCAGTCATGTTAGAATAGGTTGTACCATGGAGCTATGGTTGTACCTAATCATAAGCTTAAGTCTGAGCCTAGCTTAACTTTACTGACTTGGTTTTGGACCAAGTCCAGTGCCACCAGAATTTCAGAAGTGTGGTGAGAGACATGGGCGTCCTGAGGGGGGCAAGGAGGGGACACTTGCCCTCCTGGAAAATCAAAAACTTGAAAAAACGAACAAAAAATAAAGAAAAAACGAAGAAAATATAACATCAGCATTTCTTAACAGTTCAATCAGTGTGAATTTCTACTCTCAAAACAGAAATTGAATAAAAATATCAACACTCAGGCCCCAGCAGCCCCGAGCATATTTTTGGTATTTTTAAAGTTTATATTTACGATATTGCTTATGTTTCCCCTTTTTCAAATGCGGTAAATAGGCCTTGGAAGTGCCACATCCAGCGATCTGGGAAGCACTTTGGGCCAAAATTTTCTTGCGCTCCTCGCCAACCCGTGGTGGCGCGGAGCACTGAGAGTATGTCTATGTGCTTCGCCCCCACCCCCCCCCCTTGACAAATTCCTGGCTACGCCTTTGTCAACACTGTGTGAAAAGTAGCATCTAAACTTTTTACTGGGAGTAAAATATTTCCCATGAAAAAAGTTGGGCCGCCTAAAAAATTTTGCCCCCCCTTGAATTTTTTTCTGCGGACGCCCATGGTGAGAGAGCAAGGTAAGCAAAAGTTAGAGTCGGGGCAAACTGTAGCACCGAGTACAGATACTACGTATCCACCAAAGGCTTAGCAATATGGTCGACTGTCGCTAAAATATCTGACACAATATAAGTGTATGATGCTCCGAGTGTGTACAATTTATATCTGGGGCGTAGTCTAGCCTGTCGTTGTTAGGCTTACTGAAATGGTGCATTGCGCACAGGATGGTAATAGAATGGTTGCAGCTTATTGGCTTTATCATGCAAAGAAAAATTTTCACTTCTTATAAACGTTTGGTAAGTAAAAATAATTCCGAGTTGCAATATTCAGCGAGAAGTTTAAATATAGTATAAATTTACAATTTTTCTCATTCCCTTTGGTAAAAGCTGGATTTGAGCCAACCATTTGCTGAAGGATAACTGATTCAGTCCTGTTGTCTGTTTTGTAGATCGATGCCAAGCTGCTCCCGTAACGGTAATGTAGCCCTTTTTAATTCACTCCTTTCACTTCTAGATCAATGTAGTGAGTGCACTGCCTGGGAAGGTAAAGCTTGAAATGGCAGTGAAGGAGGAACATACAAGTCAGGTTGGTACACTGCACGGTGGTCTGATCTCAACTTTGGTTGATAGCGCCACATCCTTAGCTCTGATGACCACTGAAAATGCGACTCCCGGAGTTAGCGTGAACTTAGCCATCAGGTAAAATATTTATGAGAACTTAGTCTTTGTAGTAAGTGTAAAGGCATTACAAAATGTAGAAAGTATCAACAATTTTCATCGGAATGCATCAAACATTGACAATTTTATGAGTTAATATACATGACAACTTCAGCATAAATAAACAATTTTCGATAAGTATTCAATTCTGTAACTTTGAAGGCGTGACTGACAAGATACTGTGTAATTTCTTCCTTTGTTTCCTCAACTTTTATTTCTAGGTCAGTTGTAATTCTGCTATGCCATAATGGGCTTATTGTAAAGTTGAAGTTTTAGGCTACCCTTGAAAAAAGCGATATCACTCATCAAAGTGTGAATCTTCCGAGAAGCATTGTTGCCGAATTATTAGCAAGTCATTAAAACGTATTAATATAGATATGACCAAAGTCTATTACACAGCAATACTCTCTATCATAAGTTTCAAAAATTATCCGACTTGGAACATTCAGTTTTATTTCAATTAAAAAGAATACAATGTATTAATTAATTCTAACGGATCATCCATTTAAGGGGGATTTTTCTATACTTTTTTGAATAAGGTAAACCCTTCTCGCTTTTAATAGCGCAAAATTCTCTGAGTTCGTGATGCTGCTCATGATGTAGGTGTTGCTTGCACATGTGTTTATGATGCGCAAATCGTGTGCACGATATCTCAAGAAGGCAAACTTCGGCAGCTCTTATACGTGATATGCGGATCCCCATATTGATTGTTATTGAGAGGTCAAAGTTTACTTGAGGTCACAGGATGTCAAACTCAGAAAACCATGTTAGTGCTCTATCTAACTCAAATATGATGAGCATTTAAAGTTTTCACACCTAGCAAATTTGACTCATTATGCCAAGTACGTTAGTCTCTTGTTTTTGTGAGATTGAAATGTCACATGACGCTAAACTTCGAAAACATTATTAACACATTATTTCCAAATAAAAAGCATGGATGCTTTTATTACTAACCCTCTACATGCATTGTATAAATTTAGAAAGGTAACTATTTTGGTGAAGGTCAAAGGTAGTGTAGGCCCCCTGAAGTTAACCTTTGAAAACATTATTAATGTGTCAGCATAGATATCACAGACACTTTTCATCTTCAGCCTGTTGATCACTTTATCCAGCACAAAAAACTTTCGTTTTAGGTCAAAGTCAAAGGTTAACTGAATGGCAGGGAAAATTATTCTGAAAACGTTGTTGACAAGTTATCGTAAGTAACAAATTTTCACACTTTTGATTCGAACTCTCTAGATGCATCATTTTCGAGTCTATTTGCATATCTTTAAAACGATTCAGGCAGGTCTGTTGGTAGCATTTACATTATGTCAAAGGCGCAAGGTAGCTGTACTTGATTGACTTGTGCAACCATTGCAATGAGCAGTCCCCCACCCATAGTATTTTCCACTGCCCCAAACTTTTCGAAGCTATGCGTTAGGTTGCAGTTTAGAAAATAAACGATCCATGCAAGAACCCATATTCAGATTCACTTTGCCTCCACTAAAGAACCCGATCCCCCACCCTTCCTGTTGAGAACCCGAAGACTGGTCGGCATGTAACTGATACAACTCAGGAATATGTTTGGTGGATAAGTTTATGAAGTTCTGCTAACAAGATTATACTTAGCACCATTTTCAGAAGATGTTATACGTAAACATTGGACTTTATACATGTTGTCAGTATATTTTCTTTGATTTCCTTACAGTATCATCAAAGCCGCTCGAATCGGTGACAAAATGACAATTGAGGCCGAGGTGTTAAAACAAGGGAGAACATTAGCATTTACTGAGGCTGAACTTTTCAACCAGAACGGAGACATCCTCGCCACAGGACATCATGTCAAACATATAGGTTCATAATGCTTGTAATTCATAAGGCAAGCCACCGGTAAAACATAGTGCTCACCACAAGGTACAGTTAATGAAAAGAGAGCAGCCAACCATTGTCTTTGCCTTACTCGATATGTTTTTTAGAGATTTTGTTGTCAGAAGAATGTTTTGAGAATTTTCGTTACATTTTTCTGCAAATATGCTGAAATTTTTGGGTGGAGGGAATTCCATTGTAACACTGCAACCGTACTTTGTCTATGAGGTCACTCTAAAAGTCCATAATGATGTGACATAGGTACACAGCACTAGGCCTTTAAGCCTAACATTAAAAATTCTAAGTCCCAAAAATTCCGACATTGGCTAAATGCTATGTCAAGAAGAAGATTAGGGCTTAGTATGTCTGTGCAGTCAATATGGCTGAACAGACATCAATTCCATGTTTACTTTGATCTATGGATTTTTGATAGGGAGTGTTCTGTTCCTTAGTGGAGTTTTAGGATAGAACCTGATAGGTCTCTTGCAAGTTTCAATTAATAGAATACCGTTGTTTGGTCACAATTTCATGTCTTGGCGATCTGAATTCCTTAGTTTTATTTTACAAGGTTGACAGCTGTTAAGGGTTGACTGCATGGAAATCTCTATGACTGCCCCTCAAAATTGAGATAAACATTTTTTGTGGAGACACATGCGGTGAAATCAGTGCAAAGTATTCATGGTACAGTAATTTAATTCCAGTAGAAAACCTGCTAAGTCTCACAGACACAATTTCCGTCTCAAGAAGTTTACACCAACCTCACTGTGTCATAGAATTCTCCGGAATTCAAGAGATGTATTGTCAAAAGTCCAAACTCTTTGTAGAGTCCAAAGTACTACTTTTGTTTTCTTAAATTTTGAGCATAAGTTACAATATAAAAGAAGATTTTGACACAAATTCAATGTGACACGGATCTTTCAGCTAATTGTTCTGCTTCAGAAGATCGCTTATACCTTTCTTCGCATGAACTACGTACTACATTCTCTTAATACTTGACTTTAATACTTTGACTTTCAAGGTGTAACATTCATGTTTTTCAGAACTTGGTGGGCATCTGGTGACATTTGAAAGTCAGCTAACATTTTCATGCTTGTGATCCGAGCTTATAACTACCCTACAACTTCCTGGGGCTCAAACTTTGATCCCGCCAAGTAATAGTTCAAGACCCACCAAGGCCCAATGGCGTGTCTCTGAAAACCATGCTGTCTGGAAAGCGTCATTACCAACTTTATCAGACACCATACCTACAGGTGTATCGCACTTAGAATGTATATTGTACTAAGCTGAAGAAGAAAAAGTAATTTTTCGCTGTTTGCAAGCCTGTAGGCTCTTCCTCACAAAATCGAAGCTTGATTACCGTGGTATTAGTACGGTGTGTGCGTTTGTGTGTATGTGTGTGTAGGTGGGGGGGGGGGGAGGCTAATCGAACCTAAAAGGGGGTAACATTTTTGGCATTGTCCAAAAAGTCTACAAAGAGTTGAAGAAAAGGATGTCACAGTTACAGGAAACTTACAATGCTTCGGGAATATCATTTTGTGTAATCTGGGAGTCTCTGGTGGTGGATGAGCACTATAAAGTTGTACAAGGGTCAGAGAAGCAGGGAAGCCTGACAATAAAAACTGCTTCATCAAATGTAGAATAAGAAAGGGCAAATAAATAAATAAATAAACAAATAAACAAACAAACCAACCAACCAACCAACCAACCAACCAACCAACCAACCAACCAACCAACCAAACAAACAAACAAACAAACAAATAAATAAATAAATAAATAAATAAATTAATTAATAAATAAAATAAATAAAAAATAAAAAATGAAAACGAACAACTTTAAGCTGTTGATGCTGTTGATGACCCATCAACTTTTTGTAGATTTTGCCATGCCTTTTTTAAGAAGACTTGGAAAATGCAAATTGGCCAAGGCGTCGACAAAATGAAGATTGCTTTCATGTAGAATGTGTTGATGGGACGATATCAATTTAAAGACCGTAAATAAGACCAGTTCTTGGAATTTTACTAAACTGTTACAAAGTTTGGTGCTAGTATGAATCGATACCGTTATTAAATATATTTATATATTTAAATATATTGGACATGCAGATGAATTTTCCTTTAGTAACCAAACACATTTCCTTAGGTATACAAACTTTGAAAGTAAAGCTGACAGAAGCGTCTTGCCCATGAGGGTCCGGTCGACCTGGATCCAAACGTTTTAAGAATATTGTCTCACTGATATCAAAATAAAGAGGTGACTCAAGGATAAAGAGGAAACGTAAAAGTATTCCTGGAATGTTAGAAATACTTTCACTCAACTGCAGCTCTTGTGTAAGGCACTTTCTCCTTTTGCTACTGCTGAAAGTGGTTGAATTTTATGGGGCCAATCTGTTTTTGGAGTACGTCCCCTATTAGACTGCTGGGCTAGCTGAAAGTTTATAATTGGAAATTTTGAATGCCACAATAGAAATTCTCGACTGGCAATCTCTTTTGTCAATACAACCAAGACTGGTGCAGGTATTGTCTACGACACACCTTGACAAGTTTACGCAAACCTTCCTGTATGAAACAATAGTGAGATAAGGTACACTTAAAGCGCGCCTAAAAACGGGCCTTGAAACTACATTCTAGTTATATTTCACTTCATTGTATATTACGAAGGGTATCCTTAAGCCTATCCTGAAATGTCTAAATGGGGATGATGTTGATTGTTGGTACATTTTCCGTGAGTCTTTCCTTAATCTAGGTTTGCTTCGCGGGCCGGATTGTACAGCTTTGGAGGCCGAATTTGCCCGCGAATGTTATGAATAATGTTTTCTAATATATCAATTTAAAGTATTACATTTTCTTATTGACTTGTCGACATCCCCATATCCAAAGTGGGAAATACTCCCTTCATGTAGAATATAAAAAGTTTTTTATAGCCTTACCTTATGTACAGCTGTTTTTGCACCCCTGGAAATTATATCTGCCCCCTCAGTACTTTGTCTGCAGGGACGTCACTACCCGGGGCTTGGGGTGTTCCACCCCCGATTTTTTTTCAAAGTGCCGTGTATCGGGAAAATATTTGCGGGTTTTCGGAAAAAAGTTGCCACTTTCTTTTGCAATTCATTAGCTTTGTCACAAAGTCTTTTAACTCGGGGATATAGAGTTGTAGGAAAATTTTTTGATCACAACGTTTTACTTAAATTTACTAAGTGTCGGGTGGAAATATTACGCTAAATACATCTAACGGGAGACCTGACCACTCCCAGATTAAACCATTCTGTTTGTCGGGAAATTATTATAAAATTTTGGTAAAGTCAGGGAGGTGATATTAGATGAGGATCCATCGAAAACCTTAACTATTTTATGCTTATCTAATTAAATTTGACCCCAGAGTCGAGACTAAATCCTTATTGGGGATTATTGAACTAAAGGGCATTAATTTCCTTTGTCTTATATCTAGGCAACCTCATTCATACCTACAGCTACCCCAACAGAAAGGATTATTTGGAAAAATGCTTTAATGTCTAACTAGTTGCCTACAGTCAAGTACGAAACACTGTTCTGGCATTCAAAACGACTGTTTATTGCCAAGGAACGTAATGATGCTGGCAATAAACCAATGTTCATGATCTATGCAAATGAGCAAAAGAAGTAAAAGACCAGACTTTGCCTCCCTATTTTGATTAATTTTCGCATTCCCCGCATGATTTATAAGGCCCACCCATATTGAGAAAGTTATAGGGAACTAGACATGTATGTTGTAAATACCGTTCAAACGCGTCGGCACCATCAAATTAATTTACATCTTAAGCGACTGGCAATGTTAAGGCAAGGGGCAAATTTCCCGATCTGCTTTTTGAGATGTAGCAGACGCCGTAATCATCTTATACTTCCTCTAGCTTATTGAATCATCAAGAGCAACATACAAAAGAGATTATGGTCGGCAACTAGTAGGGTTTAAAGAAAAAGTTTTCGATGGATCTCCATCTAGTGTCACCTCCCTGGTAACGTAATCACAAGTTGTGGGTTCGCCCGTGTCAGTAAGCGATCTCTACTACACTATTCGGGAAGCCATTGTCTTTGAAGAAATCCAGGCTGTCGGAAAAATAAATGTACCGTATTGCATAATTGTCTTCCACGAAATAGACACCTTGTCCACCGCTGTAAAACAAAAGCTTTTTGGAATGAGATGCAATTCAACCTGACTACCTGTGGGGATGAGTTGTAAGTATTTACTCAGTTGCGTCAGGTCGCCGTCGGATTGTAGGTTAACTACGCAACACAATGCTTAGGTGGATACTGTTCATCAATCGCACATGGGGGCGAGCAAATGGACCGTCATTTGATTTAGTAAACGCTGCTTTATTGGCCAGTTCATATAAAAATGGGTCACAGGTGGTTCCATGACAGATGAACACTGCCACAACCGGACTCAACTGCCGCTACACCCCCCTCCCACAGACTCCCCTATGCATATCACACAGTTTGATATTTTCGATGTAGGCACGATGAAAACTGTTGAATCGCAATCGGGACCAATAGTCGGATCCAGAACTAAATTTACCAAAAATACCTTTAAAATGCTATTTTTCGACGCTCTTTGGGCACAATTTTCGTGCGCTATTTTTCAGATAATTTATTCAAAAAGGACAGAGGCGTGCCTTAAATTATTGCAGAAGCCCGTACACCCCTCACCATTGCCATTCTAGTTCCCAACCTTCAAACCTGCTGCATGATAAAGAAATATAATGTTAGTAAGTGCTAGCTATTTTGAAATAAAAGGGCAAACTTTAATTTTCAGGTCTGTTTAGCGCGTATCCAGTGCTTTTTATTAGGTAATTGCTATGTAAAATAGAGCAAACATTACTTAAATATTCATAAAAGTGTTGTTTTTGCCCCCTTTGGGGGCAATAATTTTGTACTCTTGTTGTCCTATCATAACTTCTCATAGATCAAGTGTGTAGAATAATTGCAAAACTCCATAGAAACTCCGTGACCCTGCACCCTTTCCCTCATGAATCCCCGCTGCATCTTGAAGGAATCGATCTGCCTTTAGTCCGATTCACCCTGTTTTAAAGAAATGTGGACGGACTGAAATTTTTAAGGGCTGTTTAATGCGTATTCTTCAGTGCTATTTGCAGACAATTAAATGATTAATTCTGCATGCCCACAAATGTGTAAATGTTCCAGAGCTTCCAGGAGTCTCGTCCCTGGTACCCCACAGAAGGTCATTACTGAAATAGGCTCTTTGGCAGGGAACTGATCCTCACGTCAAAGACGATCTTATGCTCCATCCATGAAAGCTGGTACTTCCATGACGAAATCGACCTTTCTATTATAGCAGACAAAAGTGAACGGATGCGCTAAGGTCAAATTGACATTGCTGTGTTTTCTGGTTAACTTTTTGTTCGGTTATCTTATTCGCCCGTTATACATAACAAGACATATGTCTAGACTAGTTGCGGTGCCTTGACAGTAGCAACTATTATAGGCCTAGTGTTTCATGTTAATTATTTTTAGACTAGTGTATGACTGCTTAGTCACAAATGAATTATGACATAAATGATAGGCGGGGTGTATTTTCACCCCTAATTGGGTTACGACTTTGAAAAAATTATAACTGCATAGAACTCTGCATCGTAGAGACGGTTTCTCCGCATTTTATTTAAATTTGAGTCGGAAGTTTGTTACGATTTAAAATTGTTGCTTCACCCATTCTGAGACACTGGAAATATTTAGAATAAGGTTGATATTTCACTTAACATGTCCTGAGAGTTATGGGTGTGGGATGAATGAACATGTGAATTATGAGTAAAATTGTCAAAAGAGGGGGTGAATTATGGAAAATTTGCCTTGAAAAGTATTAAATTGTATCTAAACATGAGGCTAGAATTCAATAGTAGGATTTAGCCATCAGGTGACTTAATACTTCTATATTTTTCACCCGGGAAAATGGCCTTTTCCCGGGGAATTTTGGCTAAACGAGCCTATTGAATTCTAGCGGCATGAATTTAGCTCCCTAACCCTACTGCCCACCCAAAGGCGCTTTAGTGTGGCGCTCAACTGATTTCGTCGGCTATGGGGAAAGTTTAAGTTCGTAGAAGGTGATTTGACTGGCTTTACGAAGATGTTTTGAATATAACTGTTTACAAGCAGTATGTAAAGCAAGGAGAAATTTTTTTCCGAGTTTCATAGTTCAGTAACAAAAACATTGTCATATGATTGAAATAGGTGAGGGTCAGTTTTTTACCAACTTCCAACTAATTTCAAAACTACTAGCAATAACAAAAACCTCTAGCAATGCCAAATGAATTAATAAAATACCCACAAACAACCGAATAATTCCCTTTGTACAACACTCAGAAGTGCAAAAACAATCATAACACTTTATCTGTTTATCTACACTGTGTCAACTCAATTCGATGGCGCTGTTTACAAAAATAACCTAACCGACCATGCTCAAATAAGCCGACTAGTGTGTGTGTAGAAAATTGTCTAAAAATAGACACCGCCCACGCATTTACAGAAAGAAAAATCCCAATTACACCCCCTTAAAAAGGTCACAAGGTCCCCGAAAGTACCTTACCTAAAAGAATCTAACCACCCCTACAACTTGGACTACGTCGTATTTCGATACAACCAGCCGACTAGGAGGAGTTACGGTCCAAAGTCCAAAGTCGCAATTTTGTGTCGACGACATAAGTTGCGTGTGCCTGCGTGGCAGGCACCGCAACTAAAAATTCCATTTTGTATTGCTGGCAAAGGTTATCTTGAGTTGAGGGCAATGGGTTAACCGTTCGGATATATTTTTATAGCTTGTACTTTGTTGAATAAAAAGTTAAAAGGCAAGACATTTGTTTGAAGGATTTACGGTTCACCTTACTCATGCATATGGTGACTCACTCGTCGATTTTCAAGTACGAAGCGCTCTTCTGAAAATATGGATTTACGCATGCCCAGTCGAGGGTCGTCATTGTACTTAACGGATGATGATGTATTGCGGAAGATAAGAACTACGGAAGCTTCGACTGATGATGAAGTGAGAGGTTTTAATGCAGTCTTCATTCGAATGGCACCGGGTACTCTAAGAGCGAACCACAAAATCAAAGCTCTACCAACTATTGCATACAAATTAGAAAAGAGGTTTCTGTAGGAAAGGGTATCATTGGAAGGCTAATGCTAATCTAAATGGATACATTTACCCTCTTTCAAAACCATTGGAAATGAATATGACTATTGACAATGTTTTGGTATTTTCAATATTGCTAGTCTGCTTCCAAATTTCAGGTGGGAGAAGTTGTCTGAGGTAATATTCATGGGTGAGAATTGTTCGGGGGCACCTTGTTCGGGTTGGGGTTTGTAAAGGTGGGTATTGTCCGCGGGTAAACTATCCGGTCACGACGAGAGACACAAGGATATAGAAGGTAGCATACGAACTCTTTTAGTGAGACATCCGTGCATGGGATGGTATATGGTAAAGCCCCCCCCCCCCCGATTTTAGATGTCATGCAATGGTTATTCACGAATCATAAATTGTTTTTGCGGCAATTGTAACACAGATTTCATTAGGTTACTTAAGGTCAGTCAAATCTGAATAAGCCACCCATCCACAACCTGACTGTTAATGGTTATTCATGCTTCCAGGAGGTTAGGGAAAAAATTGCACATAAGTTCCATTAGGCTATGCGATGGGGTTACTTAATTGAGGAAGGTTGTGCGGAAAGATTATGCATTTTACTTCCCTTGGCCTTAGTTATAGTCGTCTTGAGGTGGACCCACTCTTTAAAATACCTGCATACTATCAAAGTTGCAGGTTCCAGTGAGTTTCCTTACCTTGATCAATTCTAAATGTTTCCGAGGGAGACTCCCCAATTCGTCTGGCAGAAGGTCACAAACTAAAATTTAAATATGTCTAGAAGATGTCATTCATTGTCCAGAGAACAGCTGATTAAGTGCGCTAAAGATTTTGGGGTTTGTTTGTTGGGTAAAGCGATACTATGGTATAGACACCAAATCAATACAGTGTATCGTTGTCCAGTTTACGTCTAAGATTATTTGATATGTAGACCTAGCCTACCGCTCAAGGACAAAGACTTGGTATGCGGGGAAGTAAGCAAGTCAAGTGTATAGAGGTGTAACTGGTTACCGTCACAAGCGTAGTATGCAAGTGTCTTCTTGAATACTGTTAGGGGTGAAATTCACTAACACGGGTAGTATGATGAAAACAGGTGCTTTTTTCAAAACCTCAAGTGTGCTGTGCAGTATACAACCTTCAAAATCACTCTATCCCAGCCAATGCATGAATAACCGAGGGAATAAAATCCCATGCACAGTACTTCGGTACACAGGCCTACACAGCTGCGTGATCCGTTGAATATTCATATAGTGTTGTGATAGGCGTGGTTTGAGCTATTTGTAATGAGGACGGTTTTTTCAATATAGCCTGTAGATTTTGACTGTTTTCGTACTGTTTCTTTATATCTTGCCATTCACACTACCATTTTCAGTCACTACATCCATGATTAGTATTGTTAGTGTATTGGCAAATAAAGAAAAACATTAGGCCGTATGTATTTCCCTTTTCTTGAACAGGTGATACCACTTTAAGGACAGTGCAAGTAGACAAGCCTCCTCATCTTGGGCTTTCCTCACACCGTTCTGGTGAAAGTGTGTAGGTAGTTTACAGGAAGGGGCTACTCACATTTAATTCCCCTGAACGTTGAGGCACTCATTCATAATCTCAATGTTACATTCGGCACTGAGATGATTGTTATTAAGTGCACACACATCATTAGGCTTACTAGTTAAAGGTAACTCTTAAGGGAATTCTGATCGTTAACGTTGCCTTTCCTCACGGTTAGGTCAGCAACCAGATGTATAAACGGCCGAGGATTAATTTACAATGATAAGTATTTTGCATATTCATTAAGTAATATTCCATTTTCTTGTTGGGGTAACGTTCCAATTGCCATATGTTGAAAAATATATGGTACTTTGTGAGTTTGGACATCACTCAGGATTTTTTCCCCTAAGAAGCATACCTTATCTGCGCAGATGTGTATCCTCCTTACAGCGAAGCCATGCGTTTTTTCGCAACATGAAATATGTAATAGCCCTGTGAAACCACATTCTTTATTCCTTCCAGAATTTCTTTTTTAATATGACTCGAGGCATTCCATGAAAAGCATTTGTTCAGTTAAAAAGTTCGTATCTTTGGAGCATAGCTACTACCAGTGAATATTTATAATTCACTTCCCTGTTTGTGTAAGGATGAAAACGTAATATAAATTGGATGTTCGTCTGGTTAAGGCGGTGAAACTGGATATCTGTAAAAATCACGTTTGTGGGTATAAGGGCTGTAAAACCAAGTCCTTTCCTATAATCACATTAGCCGCTGTCACACCAAGGACATCCATACTCGTCTGTACTTTACCACTATTCTAAAATATAATCTGATACAGCTGTGGACAGACAGGAAGAGTGAAGGGTGAAACATGGCTTTTGGACAGCATTGAAAACAATAAATACAGTACCATATGAAAAGTTCCATTTGCCTTGTGAAGGCAGTGTACGTTCTAGTGCGAAGCACTATGACTGAACCAGCTCAAGTGTATCTTTTTAACATCATAGAATAAAAAAAACATTCTGCTGTTTGCTGGGTTCGACAAAGGGACGCTTTCATAGTCTCGGCCTGTTCAACCGTTTCTTTCAATAGTCCATTCCATCAAAGGACTAGCTATAATACAACACAGACATTCATTAGTAGGGTCGCTGTTTATCAGGCCTTAGGCAAACTGCAGGTTTTCCTACATAAGATAGTACAGATCATTAAAAAACTTACTTCTGATCTTTAATCAAACCAGACGTCTGAGCCTTGTGTACATTGAAAACCATGGAATCGTCTTCCAAGGTTATCTTAGAAAAACTTAAATTTATCATCAAATATGCAGTGGAAAGGAATGGATTTGATGTAGTCTTCAAAACTGTAAGTATAATGTTTGTTAAGCTAGAGTAACAGTGAGCTAAGATCTCGTTTCACATGTCTGGGCTGGACAGCTGTAATGCTGTAGTACGTGTTCTCGGTGTCTACTTTCTGTACTCGCATAATTTCTCATAAACTGAAAACCGTTTCCACTGTTCATCACACATACCCTCCAAATGGCCCATTGGTTTGGACCTGTAGTTGTATAAATAACTTGGTAGTCCTCCAGTACTAATGCACCTGGTCCTGTACTCACAGTCCTGTTAACGTTTTACCAAGGTTTCACCATTGAGACCATAATAATACCTAAGTCATAGCGTAACGTTAGGCAAGGTCAGTACAGAATGCAGCCTGTCCTAGGTGAACTGACTTTGCATGATTGCAGGTATTAGCAAAGATTCATCTACTCATCATCACTGCAAAGTTTCGTTAGGCTTATGCCTTTTGCAACGAATCAAAACTTTGAATGACGCTTTTGGTTGATATTCACATTAAAAATTCTATTTAAGCTGGCAGCATTCAAATTATTAAGCATATCGCAAAACATTTAAGCCATTTTTTATTTCTGATAAGGCAATTTCAGTTTTTAAGTAGGAAAAGACCGTGTTAACCAAAGGATCACAGAAAGATGGCTTTGGCAGCGTTTTACCTCATACGGTCAGCGAAAGGTGATATGAGCTATCATGGTGGGCCACTTGTAAGCATATAATCTACGTCAATAGTTTGTGGTCGTTCCGACAAATTAACACTTAGCCCCTAACCTGATGTCCGCTTAGAAACCACTTCACCAAGGTTAAATGCACCTAAGATTGACTAAAATCATACATAGGTAAAACGATTTTTTTTTTGTTTAGCCGCTCGATGCGCTAAAAATGATAGTCCAGGTTACAAATTTAAATTCCCTTTACATTCCCTTTACCAACGCCTCAGTCTCACTCGTCATTTTGCAAAAACAGACAACGGCTAATATATTCCTTTCATTTTTGTTCTTGGAATTGTAATGATTACAGTATCTTAACAAATATGAATATTCACAGACACATCAGCTAGTAGCATAAAGGCGAGACAATTACATACTTTGAGCAAAAAGACTTGCACCTGGGACGAACTGCTAGTGGGGCGAAACGACCGGGTAGAACTGGTTGTCGATGAACTGGACGAAACAAACGGTACCTCTCCGATTGTCTTCGGCTCACTTGATTTAATTGCCACAATTTCCTACATTTTACATACACAGTGTATGTCGTTATATGGAATAGTGAAGAAATTAATGAATAGAATATAAGTGGGGCAAAACGTTTGCGCATCTGATGTGAACTCTCTGGTTTGGATCAATTGCATTCAAGGGACATCTCATTCAATGTTAAGTTCATCCATACGTTGGTAACAAGACTCTTTGTGTGAAAAATGGTCAAAGATCACTTGGTGTTAACTAATGACCCTTTTGCAATTCTTGAGGAAGTTTTCCTCCTGGATACATCGCAGAATTATCATGGTGATTGTTCACGAGCAAGACTGGAATTGGCTAATTGCCACTTGTGTCTGGATTTTAGATCAATAATCCAGTGGCGCCGCCAGGATTTGGTGATTGGGGGGCATAACAGATGATGTCATAATGCCACCTCAATTTTCCCCCAAGTCTGCTTAAATTGCACCATTTTTGTGCGCTTTGTGATTGTACACAGCAGTGTGGAGTCCTTTTTGTCACTTCATATAGGTGCCGTTCTGGGGGAGGGGTCTAAGGATAGGGGGTGTCCCCCTCCCCTTTGAGAAATTTTTGTTAATTTAAGGTTGCCTAGATGCAAAATGGTGCTGTCTTTGGAGTATTTTTGGAAGTGATCATATGTGACTGGAAAATATCCATATTTAGTGAATTCTAATTTTTGGTTAGGAGAAAGATGAGAGGGCTACGTCCCTGCGATGGTATACAGCAGTGTGGAATCCTTTTTGTCACTACATAAAGGTACCGTTCCGGGGGAGGGGTCTAAGGGGAGGGGTGTCCCCCTCCCCTTTGAGAAATTTGTGTCAATTTAAGGTTGCCTAGATGCAAAATGGTGCTGTCTTTAGGATATTTTTGGAACTGATCATTCATGGCTGGAAAATGGCATAATTTAGTGAATTCTAGTTTTTGGTTAGGTGAAAGAGGAGAGTGTGTTGTCTTAGAGAAGGGTATGTTGTCAACAAACCTCCCCAAGCCCCTTTTTGACAAGGCTTTAATGCCTTCTATTCGGGGAAAGTTTTTACGACAAAATACGTGGGTGGAGTCCACAGAAACATTCTTGGACTATTACGAAATTTTTCCTTTGTCTCATTGTGCATTATAAAAGGGTATCTAATACTGACAGACACCGGTATAGTGCCTCCCGGAAACTCTGGATTGATTATGTAAAATGGGGCACTGAAATGATGATTATTACCTGACATCCAAGTGATACTATAGAGTATAATGCCAAGCACGTTACAACAATGGTATTTTTACTAAGTTTGAACCAAAATCCAGACGAACATCTTCCACCAATGGGGAATGAGAGAGAGATAGAGTATAGGTGCAGTGAAGTAATATTAGACCCCCTGATACGTAAAGCAAAATTTAAGGACTAAAAGGCGCGTTTCAGAATGTTTTATACGTCGTAAGTGTATTAACAATCACCATCTATACCGGTAGAAGCAGCGCCCGAAGGTCGGTAAGAATTTTTGAAAAATGTATAACGGCAAATATACGCACTTTCAACCTTCCACATCATACTACAAATTAGACTGAAAGATCACATAGACCCCATACAGATGTTGGGGATGTACTTCTGTTTTTCAGAAAAGTGTTGCGATCAGAATAGTTGCATGTGTCATAACCTTAAAAATGGTCATGAGTTGGAGTGAAAACCGTGACGCATGCGCGCGAAGCGCGCCGTTATTTTTCATTAAATAAGATGACCATGACAAAACCTCATTCATGCTCTGCATCGAGACACTTTCAATTCCCCAACAAACCTATTTGCCAATCACAAAGCCAGTCCGAGTTTACCTGAGAATTCGTAAACAGCTTTCAGCTTTGTTGCTGTGCTTCTGCGGGTGTTGCTACCGGAAATTATTGATAATTAGGACAATATTGAGGTACGGTTTGAAGCGCGCGGAGCGCGCGAAAATTTTGAAAAGGATTTGCGATAATTCTGATAGTTTGAGGACCATTTGTGATGGAAAATGGTTACAATAGATCCATCACTCGGTTGAAAACACACCACATCCTACCCCATTCAGAATCTATAGCTTAAACGCCTTTTGGGATCATTTTAAAATTTTCAAAAGATTTTTCTGAAATGGATGGGGGGGGGGCACGCGCCCCCCATGGCCCCCCGTGCCCGCGCCACTGAATAATCATCTAGTAGCTTTTCAGTCGATTCCTTAGACCCATACATAAGTCTTTATAGATCAGTAAATAGCGATCCTTCCACGACATTCCCCATAAAGCCAGCAATGAATGAGACGTCAGCTAGACCAGCGGTTGCATAGCCTATACATACATATACATACATACATACTGACTTTTATATAGCGCAAATTCCATATGATCAATGCGCCTATGTGTTTATATCACAATTAGTTAAATTAAAGGTGACCTTTTATGATTCGTTTAGTAAAGGCCGTTAAATTGACACACAATCTAAACTTAAAAGATGCTCTCTATCAACAGACTATAGCAATTTAAGTTACCATAAACATACTGAATGTATGGTATTTAGAATTATATATACCACATTTTAATATCCAAGGAGATTGCTTGATGCTCATTAGGGAGGTTTTTAGGCCTCTTTTGAGACAAGCAAAAGTCAAACTTTATTAACAAATAATGGAACAATTAGTGATACATTAACTTAAGTCTCGGCGAAGTCAACATACAGCCTACACACGCAGACGGAGGATCACGTGACAAAAACTGTCGCCACCCCAGGCCATCTTGCTAAGATTTTGGTCACGCATACTAAATCAACCGTGTACTGCGGTCATGATAGACTAGGTACCTAATCATAAGCTTAAGTCTGAGTCTAGCTCAACTTTACTGGCTAGCTTTTGGAGCAAGTCCAGTGCCACCAGAATTTCAGAAGTATGGTAAGAGAGCGAGGAAAGCAAAAGTTAGAGTCGGGGCAAACTCTAGCACGCACTGAGTGCAGATACCGCGCATCCACCGTAGCAATATGGTCGACTGTCGCGTCAAATGTCTGACACAATATTAGTGTATGATGCTCAGAATGTGTACAAATTATGCCTGGGGCGTAGTCTAGTCTGTCGTTGTTAGGCTTACTGAAATGGTGCATTGCGCACAGGATGGTAATGGAATGGTTGTAGCTTATTGTCCTTATAATACAAAAAAAAAATGTTCACTTCTTATGTAAGTTTGGTAAGTAAAAATAATTGCGAGTTTCAATATTAAGCGAGAAGTTTAAATATAGTATAAATTTACAATTTGGCTCATTTCCGTTGGCAAAAGCTGGATTTGAGCCAACCATTTGCTGAAGGGTAACTGATTCAGTCCTGGTGTCGGTTTTGTAGATCGATGTTAAACTGCTTCCCTAACGGCACCTTATCTCTTTTTAATTCATTTCTTTCACTTCTAGGTCAACGTAGTGGGTGCACTGCCTGGGAAGGTAAAGCTTGGAATGGAAGTTAAGGAGGAACATACAAATCAAGTTGGTACCCTGCACAGTGGTCTTATTTCAACATTGGTGGACAGCGCCACATCCTTAGCACTGATGACCACTGAAAAATGCGACTCCTGGAGTTAGCGTAAATTTAGCCATCAGGTAAAATATTTCTGAGAGCTTAGTCTTTGCAGTAAGTGTGAAGGCATTACAAAACGTAGAAAGTATCAACAATTTTCATCAGAATGCATCAAACATTGACCATTTCATTGTTAATATACATGACAACTTCAGCATGAAAAGACAATTTTCGATGAGTATTCAATTCTGTAACTTAGAAGGAGGGACTGACAAGATACTTTCTAATTCCTTCCTTTGTTTCCTCAACTTTTACTTCTAGGTCAGTTGTAATTCTGCTATGCCGTAAGGGGCATATTGTAAAAGTTGAAGTTTAAGGCTACCCTAGAAAAAAAGCGATATCACTCATCAAAGTGTGAACCATCCGGGAAGCATTGTTACCGAGTTATTAGCAAGTCATTAACACGTATTAATATAGATTTGACCAAAACCTATCACACAGCAATACTCCGAATCATAATTTTCAAAAATTGTCAAACTTGGAACATTCAGTTTTATTTCAATTATAAAGAATAGAATATATTAATTCTAATTTTAGGGGATCATCTATTTAAGGGGGATTTTTTTGTACCTTTTTTGAATAAAGTAAACCCTTTTCGCTTTTAATGGCGAAAAATTCTCTGAGTTCGTGATGCTGCTCATGATGTAGGTGTTGTATGTACATGTGTTTATGATGTGAAAATCGTGTGCACGATATCTCAAGAAGGCAAACTTTGGCAGATCTTATACGTGATATGCAGATCCCCATATTAATTGTTATTGAGAGGTCAAGGTTCACTTGAGGTGACAGGATGTCAAACTCAGAAAACCATGTTAATGCTCTATCTCACTCAAATATGACGAGCATTGAACTTCTCATACCTAGCAAATTTGATTCATTATGCCAAGTACGTTAGTCTCTTGTTTTTGTGGAATTGAAATGTGACATGACGCTGAACTCTGAAAACATTATTAACACATTATTTCCAAATAGTAATCATGGATGTTTTTATTACAAAACCTGTACATACATTATACAAATTTAGAAAGGTAACTATTTTGGTGAAGGTCAAAGGTAGTGTAGGCCCCTGAATTAAACCTTTGAAATTATTTATGAGTCAACATACATATCACGGACACTTTTCATCTTCAGCCTGTTGATCACTTTATCCAGCACAAAAAAAACTTTCGTTTTAGGTCAAAGTCAAAGGTCAACTGAGATGGCAGGGAAACTAATTCTGAAAACGTTGTTGACAAGTTATCGTAAGTAAAAATTTTCATACTTTTGATGCGTACCCTCCAGATGCATCATCTTCGAATCTCTTTGCATATCTTTAAAACGATTCAGGCAGGTCTGTTGGTAGAATCTATATTAAGTCAAAGGCACAAGGTAGCTGTACTTTAATGAATTGTGCTACCATCACAATGAGCAGTCCCCCACCCATAGTGGTTTTTTTTCCACTGCTCCAAACTTTTCGAAGCTATGCGTTAGGTTGCAGTTTAGGAAATAACGGATCCATGTAAAAACCCATATTCAGATTCACTATGCCTCCACTAAAGCACCAGATCCCTCATCCTTCCTGTTGAGAACCCGATGACTGGTCGGCATGTAACCGATGCAACTCAGGATTATGTTTGGTGGATAAGTTTATGAAGTTCTACTAACAAGATTACACTTAGCACCATTTTCAGAAGATGTTATACCTAAACATTGGACTTTTTACATGTTGTCAGTATATTTTCTTTCATTTCCTCACAGTTTTATCAAAGCCGCTCAAATCGGTGACAAAATTACAATTGAGGCCGAGGTGTTGAAACAAGGGAGAACATTAGCATTTACAGGGGCTAAACTTTTCAACCAGAATGGGGCCATCCTCGCTACTGGACATCATGTCAAACATATAGGTCCATAATGCTTGTAATTCATAAGGTAAGCCACTGGTAAAAAATGGTGCTCATCACAAGGTACAGTTAATGAAAAGAGAGCAGCCAACCATTGTCTTTGCCTTACTCGATATGTTTTTTAAGAGATTCTGTTGTCGGAAGAATGTTTTGAGAACTTTCGTTACATTTTTCTGCAAATATGCTGAAATTTTTGGGTGGAGGGAGTTCTATTGTAACACTGCAACCGTACGCTGTCAGTGAGGTCACACTCAAAGTCCACCATAATGTGACATAGGTATATAACACTAGGCCCAAAAGCCTATCATTAAAAAATTCTAAGTCCCGAAAATTCTAACTTTGGCTTAATGCTATGTCAAGAAGAAGATTAGGTGTTTAGTATGTCTGAGCAGTCAATATGGTTGAAAAGACGTCAATTCCATGCTTATTTTGAGCTATGCATGTTTGGTAGGGAGTGTTCAGTTCCTTAGTGGAATTTTAGGTTAGAGCCTGATAGGTCTCTTGCAAGTTTCAATTAACATAATCCCGTTTTTTGCCTCATAATTCCATGTCTTGGCGATCTGAATTCCTTAGTTTTGTTTCACAAGGATGGCAGCTGTTGGGGCTTGACTACATGGAAATCTCAATGACTGACACTCAAAATTTAGGTAAACATTTTGTTGTGGAGACACATGCAGTAAATCAGTGCAAAGTATTCATGGTACAGTAATTTAATTCCATTAAAAAACCCAGTTAGTCTCACACATAACATTTCCATCTCAACAAGTTTACAGCAACCTCACGGTGTCATAGAATTCTCCGGAATTCAAGACATATATTGTCAAAAGCCAAACTCTTTGCAGTTTCCAAAGTACTACTGCTGTATTCTGAAAATTTGAGCATAAGCTACAATATAAAAGAAGACTTTGACACAAATCCAATGGGATACGGATCTGTCTGCTAATTGTTCTGCTTCAGAAGATGCTTATACCTTTCTTCGCTTGAATTACTTACTATATTCTATTAATACTGTGTTGAATTTCAAGGTGTTACATTTATATTGTTCAGTACTTGGTGGGCATCCGGTGACATTTGAAAGTCAGCTAACATCTTAATGCTTGTGATCAGAGTTTATAACTACCCTACAACTTCCTGGGGCCCAAACCTTGACCCCGCCAAGTACTAGCTCAAGACCCACCAAGGCCCAATGGCGTGTCTCTGAAAACCATGCTGTCTGGAAAACCGTCATTACCAACTTTACCAGACACCATACCTAAACGTGTATCGCACTTAGAATGTATATTGTACTAAGCTGAAGAAGAAAAAATACTTTTTCGCTGTTTGCAAGCCTATAGGCTCTTCCACACTAAATCGAAGATTGATTACCTTGGTATTAGAACGGTGTGTGCGTTTGTGTGTATGTGTGTGTTGGTGGGGGGAGGGGGTAATCGAACCTAAAAGGGAGTAAGATTTTTTGGCATTGTCCAAAAAGTCTACAAAGAGTTGGAGAAAAGGATTTCACAGTTAGAGGAAACTTAAAATGCTTCGGGAATATCATTTTGCGTAATCTGGGAGGCTCTGTTGGTGGATGATCAGTTTCTGTTGAGGTGACATCCTCGTGCGTGGATTAACATTTTTTTTATTTCTGGATACTAGGGTTCTTGCTTGAGTTATGGGGTAGGGGTGAGGGTGGGCGCTTACATTCATTCGTTAATTGTTTATATGGTCTGCTTGGAACATTTGCTGTATAATTAGGTTGCATCAACTAAGTGAAATAAATTTGATTTTAAGTGTTTCGTTCTGTAAATGAGGTGAAAAATACATAAATAAAATGAAATGTAACGGTAACTCTTTGAGATGATCCACCTTGTCAACAAAGATAACTTGAATAAGAAGTAATTTATACTTTGAAAAGGACATTACGAAAGAGTTGAACTGCTGGCTGTAAATGCGTACAGCTTTCAAACCTATTTGTGGACAGCAATCGTTTCACTGAACAGGTATAAATCCCGATACCTCTATAATATGGTCATCGCTCTTAGTCTCATCTGTTCCACGACAAAATAGACACAATGTAGTAATAAGCAGTCTAGAACATGGAAAAACTAATGAAGGTTTATTTCAATGGCATATAAAGGGACTAAGATGAATTACAGTTTTAATTTGTGCTTCGCTCCTGAGGACTAATATTGCCTGGCTACAGGCTTGAAAAAAGCCCAACGATGTCATTCTGTTTATAAATATGGCTTTTATACAAAAGTAAGGATTGCTGCTCTTCTTCCATCTAGACCCAGCACAAATCTATATGTATGTAAAAAAATTTGCTTGCATTAAGAATCTATTGTAGTAACCTTGTCAAAGCATTTCACCGAAAGGGCACCCACAAAGGAGAGAGAAAAGATAGAAAATTGTGGAACTCACTACTGCAGTATATTTCAAGAGGAGCACTCTAAAGTTGTAAAAGTGTCAGAGAAGCAGGGAAGCCTGACAATAAAAACTGCTTCATCGAATGTAGAATAAGAAAGGGCAAAAAAAAATAAATAAATAAATAAATAAATAAATAAATAAATAAATAAATAAATAAATAAATAAATAAATAAATAAAAGAATAAAATAAATAAAAAATAAAAAGATGAAAACGAACAACTTTGGGCTGTTGATGCTGTTGATGACCTATCAACGTATTGTAGATTTTGCCATGCCTTCTTTTAAGAAGACTTGGAAAATGCAAATTGGCCAAGGCGTCGACAAATTGAAGATTGGTTTCATGTAGAATGTGTTGATGTCAATGTAAAGACCGTAAATAAGACCAGTTCTTGGAATTTTACTAAACTGTTAAAAAGTTTGGCGCTAGTATGAATCGATGCCGTTATTAAATATATTTATATATTTCAATATATTGGACATGCAGATGAATTTTCCTTTAGTAACCAAACACATTTCCTTAGGTATATAAACTTTGAAAGTAAAGCTGACAGAAGCGTCTTGCCCATGAGGGTCCGGTCGACCTGGATCCAAACGTTTTAAGAATATTGTCTCACTGATATCAAAATAAAGAGGTGACTCAAGGATAAAGAGGAAACGTAAAAGTATTCCTGGAATGTTAGAAATACTTTCACTCAACTGCAGTCACAGCTCTTGTGTAAGGCACTTTCTCCTTTTGCTACTGCTGAAAGTGGTTGAATTTTATGGGGCCAATCTGTTTTTGGAGTAGATCCCCTATTAGACTGCTAGGCTAGCTGAAACTTTATAGTTGGAAATTCTGAGTATTTCAATAGAAATTCTCGCCTGCCACGCTCTTTTGTCAACATAACCAAGATTGGGGCAGGTGTCTACCCCACACCTTGACAAGTGCACGCAAACCGTCCTGTATAAAGCAATAGTGAGATAAGGTACACTCAAAGCGCACCTAAACACGCGCTTTGAAAAGACATTGTAGTTATATTCTACTTCACTCTATATTACAAAAGGTATCCTTAAGCCTATCCTGAAATATCTAAATGGGGATGATGTTCATTGTTGGTACATTTCCGTGAGTCTTTCCTTAATCTAGGTTTGCTTCGGGGTCCTGATTGTACAGCTTTGGAGGCCGAATTTGCCCGCGAATGTTATGAATACTGTGTTCCAATATATCAATTTAAAGTATTACATTTTCTTATTGACTTGTCGACATCCCCATATCCAAAGTGGGAAATACTCCCCTCATGTAGAATATAAAAAGTTTTTATAGCCTTACCTTATGTACCGCCCTTAAATATTTTTGCACCCCTGGAAATTATATCTGCCCCTTCAGTACTTTGTCTGCAGGGACGTCACTATCCGGGACTTGAGGTATCCCACCCCCGATTTTTTTCAAAGTGCCGTGTATTGGGAAAATATTTGCGGGTTTTTGGAAAAAAGTTGCCACTTTCTTTTGCAATTCATTAGCTTTGTCATAAAGTCTTTTAACTCGGGGATACAGAATTGTAGGAGAATTTTTTGATCACAACGCTTTACTTAAATTTACTAAGTGTCGGGTGGAAATATTACTCTAAATACATCTAACGAGAGACCTGACCACTCCCAGATTAAACCATTCTGTTTGTCGGGAAATTATTATAAAATGTAGGTAAAGTCAGGGAGGTGATGTTAGATGAAGATCCATCAAAAACCTTAATTATTTTATGGTAATCCAATTAAATATGACCCTAGAGTCGAGACTAAATCCTTATTGGGGATTATTGAACTAAAGGGCATTAATTTCCTTTGTCTTATATCTAGGCAACCTTATTCATACCTACAGCGACCCCAACAATAAGGATTACGGTAAATAAAGAAAAAAAGAAAGGAAGAAGACGGAAGGAAAGGGGAAGGAGGGAGAGAAAAAGAAAAAAAAAGGAGAAAAAGGGAAGGAAAATAAAATAACAATAAAAATAGGAATTATATTACCGATGGAAGGAAAGGATGGAGAGAAGGAAAAGGGCTTGATAAAGCAGAAAACTGGTTCAAATATCGACGGGACGAGTACTGAAACAGGCAGGACTAGGGACCGTGGAAAAGACTGAAATAAGGGAATGAGAAGGTGAAGGGCCCAGAAGGCAGAAACCGGCACGAGGGATGAAGCCAGGCAGATTGTGTACGGGAAAGAGGACGGATGAGGGAACTAGGAAAGGGAATAGAGAGCGTTAGACTAGGGAGTCCGCGAGGACAGACTATGACGTAGAGCAGAGCAAAGCGGATTTAAGAGGGAGAGAAAGACGAGGACGTAATGAAAGGCTGCCAGTGTGGGAGTTGGAGGGATGACAGCTGCCGTCCCGATTTTATCTTTTCATCCCTATCAAAAAGGGATACTTAAAATCACTGTACCGGTGCAGATTTTCTTTTAAAGTCAGACAATGAGTGGAAAAGGGCCAGTAACCAGTGCGTTGCCACGAATTGGGGTTTGGTAACAGAACCTTAATGAGTGGGTCAAGAAAAGTTGCCAAGTTAAGAGAAACTAAATGTGAATTTGAATATGATAGATAACGTGTGCAATGTTAAGTGAAGCATGTCAAAGAAATTCATACTAAATGATCTTTTCGGCGCGCTTCGCTCTAATAAATCACAATTGCATAGATTGTTGTTAGTCAGTTTTACAGGACAGTTTGAGCAGAATTTACTCGAAGCCTTATGCGTCCCTCATTTACGATCATCCATCCTCTCAGGTGCAGATCCAGAGGGTATGGATCCCATCTCCTCTATGCAGAAAATAGGAACAAATTTTGAAAAATAAAGGAAACAAACAAGCAAAAAAGATCGGGAAAGAAAAGAGACGGAGAATAAATAAGAAAGAATTTTAGCCAATTGAAGAAAAACAATGCCTTGCAGGGCAATCTCTCTTAATTCAAAAAGGATTGTTCCGGCGTGTTTGTTTCATTTTTGCTCTTTGTGAAAATCTTAAATGGATTAACCCTTATAAAGACCCGTGTAGTTCCCGGCATAATCCATCCGCTCCCATCTACATTCGACCTATCACCGTGACCATCATATTGACCTACCGATAGCCTAGTCCAAGTTAGGTAATTATAAAAAAAAATCACATTGTGATTCTATATTGTTTGTAGTGCGCATCCAATTCCATTTTAAATAGTTAAATATTTCGTTCAGGCTCGTCGGGTCACAGGGTGAGCCCACATAGACATAAAACATGCGCTATCTGCACCCATATTTTGCATTCCCGGCTGAGATATAGGCTGAAGAGGTAAATCTTACCTCTGTCCAGTTAGACTTAAATTTTGTGTCAGGGGACCCACTGGTGTGGCTGACTGTGGCAGCAGTCCTCCTAACATCTAAAAACTAAAAAATATTTGATAATTTTAAAGTGCAACTTACAACACCTGGGAAATGTCATTTCCTGTAATCTGGGAAGGCGTATTGGCCAAAATATTACCCTGTACGCTTCGCGCCAACTAGTGGTGGCGCTCCGCTTGGATAATGTCTCAAAGGTCCCTCTGAGGAAAAGTTATGGATCCCTCCGGAAAAATTCCTCAATCTTACGTCCAGTTTACCACTGACAAGGCACTCGGGCGTCATCAAATCGATCATCATTTCTTCCGCGTTATGAAAAGTAGTTAAATTGTGATCAACGTGACTTTATCAGTTCGCATACTGATAAGGCCATTTGAATATCAAGTCGATATTGTATTCTCATGTCCCAATTCTTTACAATTCCGGAGTATCGGACTTGGCCGAGGAGGGGGGGGGGTAAACTGGACCCAAAGCAAACGGTGGGTGGGAGAGAACCACCTCTAGAGTTAATTTGGAATATCATGAAATCGGGACGAAAATTTTCATTTTGAGCCCCTCCCCTGGGCGGAAGAGTCTGGCTACGCGCCTGTATGAAAGCTGGTACTTCCATGACGAAATCGACCCTTCTATTGTAGCAGACAAAAGTAAACGTATGCGCCAAGGTCAAATTGACATTGCTGCGTTTTCTGATTAACTTTTTGTTCGGTTATCTTATTCTCCCGTTAAACATAAAAGTTCCATTTTGTATTGCTGACGATGGTTATCTTGAGTTGAGGGCAATGGGTTAACCGTTCGGATATATTGTCGGGAATGTTAACCATTGTATGTCGGGAAAAGCCTAACACCCACAGAAACCTCCCCCACATCATCGATCCTAAGACGCTCCTGCTTGTCTGGCTACCGGCCTGCGTCTCGATTACCATCATCACAAAATATTCCCTACAATAATAGACACATTTAATCACACGTTCTCATTTTTCGTAAATTTTATATTTTTATAACTTGTTCTTTGTTGAATAAAAAGTTAAAAGGCAAGACATTTGTTTAAAGGATTTAAGGTTCACCTCACTCATGCATATGGTGACTCACTCGTCGATTTTCAAGCACGAAGCGCTCTCCTGAAAATATGGATTTAGGAATGTCCAGTCTAGGGTTGTCATTGTACTTAAGGGATGATGATGTATTGCAGAAGGTAAGAACTACGAAAGCTTCGACTGATGATGAAGTGAGAGGTTTTAATGCAGTCTTCATTCAAATGACACCGGGTACTCTATGAGCGAACTACAAAATCAAAGCTCTACCAACTATCGCATACAAATTAGAAAAGAGGTTTCTGTAGAAAAGGGTATCATTGGAAGGCTAATGCTAATTTAAATGGATACATTTACCCTCTTTCAAAACCATTGGAAATGAATATGACTATTGACAATGTTTTGGTAGTTACAAGAGTGTTAGTCTGCTTTTAAGGGTGGCACTATCTGTAAGAGGTACGGATGGCCCTATTTAGCTCATCTGGTAAGAAACATACTTTCGGGGTCAAATTTTTCAACTACTAGGTTCAAAAGTGTGTGACAAGTGTACGAGGGACGGTTCCCGGACAATTCCCTCCAGGAAGATTCCCAAACGGGACAATTCCAAAGAGAAGTTGTTTGAGAGGTAATATTCATGGGTGAGAATTGTCCGGGGCACCTTGTTCTGGTTGCGGGTTTGTAAGGGTGGGCATTGTCCGCGGGTGAACCGTCCGGTCACGACGAGGGACACAAGAATATAGCAGGTAGCATACGTACTCTTTCCCCGAGACATCCGTGCATGGTATGGTAGATGGTAAAGCCCCCATTTTGAATGTCATACAATGGTTATTCACGAATCACGTTGTTGTTGCGGAAATTGATTTCATTAGGTTACTTAAGGTCAGTCAGATTTAAATAAGCCACCCATCCACAACCTGACTATTAATGGTTATTCATGCTTCCAGGCGGTTATAGGAAAATATTTCACATACGTTCCATTGGGCTATGCGATGGGGTAATCTAGTTTGTTTAATAAGGAAACTTTCAAGAAAGCGTGAGCCCCACCTATTTATAAGTAAAGGGCGTGTGCAGCGTTTTGGTTACGTAATTTCGGAGGGTTGTGCGAAAAGATTATGTATTTAACTTCCCTTGGCCTTAGTTATAGTCTTCTTGCGGAGGACCCATCTCTTTAAAATGCCTGCATATTATCAAGGTTGTAGGTTCCAGTGAGTTTCCTTACGTTGATCAATTTCAAATGTTCCCGAGGAAGACTCCCAAATTAGTCTGGCAGGAGGTCACAAACTAAAAATCTAAATACGTCTAGAAAATGTCATTCATGGTTTAGAGAACAGCTGATTAAGTCCGGTAAAGATTTGGGGGGTTGTTTGTTGGGTAAAGATGTACTATGGTAATCTAGGTTATTTTCTTTAAGGAGACTTTCATGGTGGCATGTCTTGGTTAGGCCTGGGCATTTTTCAAAATACCTTACAATGGTTACCTTTGATTTATAAACATGCACTGAAGAGTTTTAGCAGTGTAGGTGTTTTATGTCTTGTGCTAGGGTTAGGTAGCTAATTATCCTGAGGACATGTTCGAGGTCATTTAACATGAAGAGCCCTCACTGAAAAACGTTTGGCAATGGTCACTAGTTAACAGGTGTGCGCTGAACATTTTGTAGCACGTAATTACGTTTTCCGTTGGGTTTTGCAGGCAGCTAATGCGGCTTACTAGAGTGGCCACTCCTGATGTCGGTCTTCTGGCAGGGGTCTCAACCCTTGAAAGTAGTGGAAATATCATTCAATTTTCACAAATGCGTATTAAAATGTTTCAGTAGATTCATTGGTTTTGCTCAATGATAAAATATAGCTTTTAAATGGAAACTTCTAATTTCGTCTGCTATGGGCCAAAAAAAAGCCATTCATGATTCAGATACCTCGGATGAACATTTTTGGAAATTTAAGTTGGTCACACCATGATGTTAAATGGGTCAATAGAGATGGGGAGGGGGTTTCCAAACACTTATCATGTCGGACAATTCCTTTGCATAGATGTTGAGAAAACGACCCTAAATTGAAGATTGATTTTGTTAATTTTGACTAATCTGTTCAACTAAGAGTTAAACTAACAAGTGCGCGACCCCTATCAATGTACCAACTGGCCAGAGGTCCAGGCATAAGTATATCGGGAAACATGCCATACACAACCAACCAAAATCGTGCACATAAAACTTGGTAACTTTTTCAAAGCCAGAAAGACTGCACATTTCCCCCTTACTTTTAACAGTATAGATAAGACGGGATGATGACTAGTTACCAAAATTGCCGTTATAATATATTATTGACTTTGCTATTCAAGTTCGAATCTTTTTGAAATGGCTTGGACAACAAAGAAGTCAGCCTTGTAATCAATTTAGTTGTCTGGAAACTTTATATAAAGTACAAAAATAGTTGTGGATTTTTCGACAAATGATCAATAAATGATGAAGTACTAAAGAAGGAAAAAGTAAAATGTTCTTTTTAAAAGCCACTTCTTGAATCAAACCGGATGTAGTTTCATTTCGGTGTATTGTATATAATTATTATCTCCAGGAAGACGATACCAATAAAAATAATAACTTCCATATGGACTGTTTAGAGAAGAATAAGCACAAGCATTGTACCACCAAGCTCCGTTGTAATTACTTGCACAGTTATAATTATAATTGTCGTTGTCTCTGTCACGTGTAGTAAACGCTTGTCCGTTGTGATAAGTCAAAGAGTCACCTGGCGATAGAACAAAAACGAAATATCGAATTAGGCAATAGGACTATACAATAACGTACTAAAACATTACAGGAAATTAAGTTGCACTGAGACTGATCCTAATTTGCACCAAAAAAGCTGAAATAACTTGTTTAAATTTGAAAATAGGGAAAATCGTTGAATTATGGACAGTTTACAATTAAAAATTAGTTTACATGATAATTAAAGATAAATTAATCCATGTATTACTTTATCTTTAAGTTTCTTGCAATAGCATTTACGAATGTTTGGGAGAAGCACCTTTTGTAAAAACCAAGTATTCTGCGTTTTTCGCAGGCATAATCTAATAGGAATTATTTGGTTTGCTTGCTTTTCTTAGGAAACCATGAGTGTGAATGAAGTTGTTGAGTAACTGAAGTTCACCCTATATTTCACGTCTGAAGGTATCATGAGATCACTTGTAAGTCCCGCAGTCTCGAAATAACTGCAATGCGCACATCTTGAGGGTGTATTACTCTGTTCACCACACCGCCTATTCTGATTAATATAACTGTTATCTATTCATGTAGAGTGTCATTAATAAATGATACATTGCTGAGACAATTTACTTTCAATGAATTACTACCGTTTTCAATAAATTTGCATAATTTTCCATTTCGACTTACTTCTTTCCTTACTCAAACTGGAAAGGCACATGATGGTGTGTTTTTACCTTATGATTCATTGGACAATTTATGAGACTTTTTCGCCTTGGTTAGAGTGCCATTTTAAAGGGTAATATCTATATTGCTTTTAGAAATTATGCAAAAATTAAATGTTAATTTTTTATCTCGACACATTTTAACCTGTTAAATATTGCAAAAAATGCTGAGCTATGTGAGCCAACCAAACTTAATTTGGAAATCAAAACTGGCTTCTTTACATATTGTACGAATGTGAACGAGAAATTTACTTGACAACACGAACACATTGACGACAATGGTTTACTTTCATTGTCAATTACTAATCTGAAAATCACATTAAGATTTCAAATTTTGAAGGCAAAGATATGTAACAGTTGACAGTAACTGCACTTTTGGGTGAAATTGCACCAATATGTTTGGAAGAGATGGATCAAAAGGTGATGCAAGCAATTTGTGGATATACCCGTTGTTCAAATCTCAGTACATGCTTAGTAATGGTATGTCATGCATTCAATGTCATAACTAATTGTTTAGACGAAAAATATAAGGAACATAGCTCTTCTTTTGAATGTGCTACAGGTATTTTTCTTTCATTCAAAGAGCATATCAAATCAGTATTTATAATTGCACACGGCCGGCAAAAAAAAACCTCGGGTTTTGAGGATCATGCCCATTCTAACGAATGCTCCGCCACTTGAGTATTTTAATCCCCGGCCCTCAAATATCTAAAGATTCAAAGTTACTTATATTCCTTTTATTCTGGCCTGAAATAGCAACACAATTTATAAATTTGCCTAACATTTCCAACAGTAACGTTCAGACGCCCTTAACTTGACAGTCATTGTTGGCAACCGTCCCGTCACACCTTATTTTGTTTCGTAGCAGTGCACTTGTCACCAACGTGGCACACTCCTGCTTGATTGAATTTTGGTTACTAACTATCGCTCAAGGAGAAATTTCAAGAAGTGAACAATGCCCTTAAATGTAGCAAAGTGAAAACCTACTTAAATTTTTGTTGACCTACCTGCATCGCCTTCACTGTAGGTGCCAAGATTAAGCCGATAATTGTTAGTCTCATCACTTACATTGAAAGAAGAGAACTTTGCGTAATACGGGGATCCGTATCTGTTGACAAAATCTATTCTAAGTTCATAATTTCTTTGATTTGTTAGACTTTGCAACTTGTCATTTCCAAGCCAACTTTCATGACTTGCATTCCCGAATCCAGCTTTATAATCAGCCCAATATAGGTAAAAGTCCACGGTCCCATCAACACGACGTTGGAAAACCTGCATAAAAATAAAATATTTTCGAAAGAAATTAATTTATTGGATTGGTATATAAATTTCCGTGATTAAAAAAGGAAATATGCAATTTTGAATTGAAAGGATGCAGTTTTGTACTTAAGAGCAAACGTTAGACGTAAGACATTCTTTCTCTCCTTCGTAAAAATAATGGTTTTGTTCTTCTACGTTTAAGTTAAAAAGATAACTTTAATGCAATGGTTTGTTCAGAGAAGCAAATTTTAGACAAATAAAATCCTTTCTGTCTCATACTTAGTGTGATTTTTGTAAAGTTAAGTTCAAAAGAAGACTTTTATGCTATTGTCGGCACTAACCGTCCAGCCCCCTCCATCTGTCATGTTACAGTATACTTCAAACGGTAATCCATTCCAAGTATTCGGTTTAATTAAGTAAACCCCATCTTCCGTAGAACCTCTATTATAGACATCTAGGCAATCTATTGGTGCGGTTGTCGGTACCGTTGTTGGTACTGAGTCTAAAATACAATTTTGTCCGTCACCTGTGTACCCAGGGTTACAGTAACATTTATTTACACCGTTTCTCTCTTCACAAACTGCATTGGGACTACAGTCGTTGTTGTAGATGCATGAGAAATGCCCACCAGTACAGAAACATCTTGTTGCGCAATTGGGAGAAATGTAGATGTCACCGTCCTGAAAGTACGAAATTATATCCGGTATTTAGTGCATGTTTAGAAAAGGACGCTTGCATCGGACTGTCTTGTGTGAATTGTATAGGGCAAACCGTTTTAAACAAAATGTGTCAGGAATACCCTAAATATTTTCGGCCCATAAAGAGTTATAATACGGCAATACCATGATCAAAACATAGATTATCGAGGCAAGTGTCCGTAATCAATCAAAATACTTTTCTTCAAGGAAAATACGTGGAGATATGTTGGTGTTGGGTGCAATCTTAGGAGGACAAATACGTCATATTGAGAAATGAATACCCTAAGACAACAACACAAGGTCATATAAAATATGTATAACTTTCGTTTTGCAACTAAGTTGCTAGAAATCCTTATATGAGAATCTTCTCTTTAAGGTTGAACATCTATTTCAGGAAATACAACTTTACCATATACAGAGCAGGTATAATATTAACAATATAAAGGAGAGATACGTAGTTAGGGCACTAACCGTGTTTGGTGAGCACATGAACGTATTAATATCATCTGAAAGAAAACAAGTCGTACAATCAGTATGCTACAATTTAGATTAGCTTTATATACTAGTAATTTCAACGTCAGGTGAAACACTTCAATGAGTTACCTTCTGATCCATGATATTCACCAACGCTAGATAACTTGAAGCTACTGAATTCATCACTGATTCGGAAGCTGTTGTAGGTTATATAGAATGAAAAACTATCTGAAGATGTTATGTCAATTCGAAGCTCATAAGTCTTTTGGTTTGTCAAATGAGAGAGTTTCTCATTGCCGATCCAGTACTCTCCAGACAGAAAACCAAAGCCACCCGTGCATTCTAACCAGTTTCTATTGAAATCAACAGATCCATCACTACGACGATATATGACCTGGAATGAACATCCAAAAAATGCCATTCAGTTTAATGGAAACATTCTGTTCTCATTTTAACTAATACTGGAAAAACCAATAATGGAAAAACAGTTGGAAACAATGACAACTACAAATTTACCTACGTTTAGAAGGCTGCTTTTTGTCGGTGGATGACGGTATCTATTGTTATTAAAGCTTCTCACCGGAGAGTATTGTAGAGTATTGTAAATAAGGGACATTAACATACCGTCCATCCTCCAGAGTCTACTGCATTTTCACAATAAACTTCAAAAGGTTCTGGATAACCATCTGGTTTGATAAGATGGACTCCACTCAGATTAGCTGGTGAGCATTGCTCCCTTACGTCAGCACAGTCTCTCGGATATTCCGATCGTTGGTAAAAGAAATACGAGGAAGCTTAAAAGCAAGAAGTAATTGCGATTGCATCCTTGTATAGGTATTAAACGTATAAATAAACGAGATCAAAATAGTTACCTGCAATGCGTAGTAATAGAATAAATAAAATACATTGAAGTTTACTGTTAATACGTACTTCATTTTAAGAGTTTGAAGATTACTGACTAGGGTGTTTTAGTTTTTCTGAATTATGCAATCTCAATTTTAAAGGTTGTGTAAAAGGAAACTTGCATCCATCCTTCGGTCTTTTAAAAGTGGGCCTTCCCAAAACCCATGTAAAGATAATATGTTAAGAAATGAAAATTTAGTTACTTACTTAATTGCCCTCCTCCCACTGCATCACGGTCATTCTAAAGAAAAAGCCGGGAAAAAGAAAGAATTACACCTGCTTTGTCATGAATCAAGACAAGCAATAAGTCAGTAGGATAAGGAAAGAAGGATTTTGTGCACTATTATTGACTAGGATATCTGTATCCATGCCCCCCTGGAAAATCAAAAACTTGAAAAAAAATAACATAACTTTTTTATGCTATCGCTGAAAAATTTCCAGAACATGAGCTTTCAAAATAGAAAGTGATTAGATGCAACTCACAAGGCATGGGGGTGTTGTTCTTAGCGATCTGGGAGACATTTTGGCCAAAATTTTCTTGGCATTTCGTGCCAAACTATGTTGGCGCTACGCTTAGATATTTTGCCTACACGTTTCGCCCCCCCCCCCCGGCAAATGTCTGGCTACACCCTTTTAAAATGCACCAACATTTAGCAATTGAGCTCTATTCTGGTAGTTAAAATTTTCCGTGATTTGATCAATTGAAAGTTTTGCCCACCTAATTTTGTTTTTCTGCGAACGCCCATGTCTGTATCGAGACAGCTATGAAACATTTTTTTGTAGAAAACCGTTTACCTCAGTAATAAAGTCTTCAATCCATGTAAGGCTGTAAGCCATCAAGAGTATACCTTTATAAGATTCTGACATATACAGACAGCTCAAGACGTGAGACTTTCATTAAATATTTAAAACCTAGTTTCGCTGCAAACCTGAAGTGTTTGAAAATGTAATATTTACTGTGTTCACTGCCAGTCATTCAAACCTTTGGTTTTATGTTTGTTATGATTTCTGCATTAAAGCAGGTTCTCCGTTAATCCTTTACTGGAATGCAACAGAGAATTTGTTAAACTGTAACTTTAATGCCTCATCAAATAAAAAGTAGTGAAACATGCATCTATTACAATTAATCGTTGGAATATGTGGGGGCAAATGTCCCTTTATGAGAATTAAAGCATCATTTTGCAAACGATTCTTCACTAAAACAAATTAAAATTACGAGGGTCGTGGCTGAAAGCGAAAGTCTTCTCGTTAAAGAAATCACCGTATATATTTGCTAGCTCTTTTGGTCATTTATATATTGGAACAGATTTACCAATTTTAAAATGTAAAAATGTAATCAATTACTGTTCGTAGGTTTAAGGTATTCGGAATAATATATTTTCATACATTTCAACTAGTTTGCCAGGTTTTACGTAGCTTACTTTACACTGGATGTGAAGTTTAATTTTGTAAACAACGAGTTTGCTTTTGATACGTTTACTGGTTTGACATAAAACAACAACTTTGTGAATTATCTATCATTGAGAGTATTATGTTTCCGTCACCTAAAAATAATTCACATTCTTCATATTGTAAGTCTGAGTTTGTCATGCGATCAAGAAAATGCAGCTCTCTGACCAAAGGGCAATCTTTTTATGTGATTCTAAAATTGAACCCTATGAATTGTACGCTATCTTATATTACGTAAAAGGCAGACATTTTAAAAGGCATGATAAAAAATGGCTTGACACTTTTCTAAAGTTGACAAATTTATGTTATTTAGATTATTCCCTTAAGAGGGCGTACTAAGGTGGATGAAGAGCTAAGGCTGCAGCCCAACATTTGGGCAAGATAATTGCTATTTTTGCGCAAACATATACTTTCTTTTGGTACAACGTTTTCCAATCTCGGGCGAAGAGCTCATCTCTGAAACTGAAACTTTCCGTGCTCGGGTACGTGCTTGGTTGCCTATAACATACCGTAGTTTGTACCCATTTGTCAACAAACTTTGGTCATTGTAAAATCTTGAAGAGAGACGTGAACGATTTCATGGATTAGTTTAAATAAATGTGTATATAATGGTCATGGCAGGTGAAAAGTTCTTTCCAAAAGGCACGATACAGATTGTCAATTTAGGTCAGATGCAATGAATATGTTCTAGAAACATAGAAACTTGTAGCGTTAAGCGCAGGTCACACTGGAGGGATTTCGGACAGGATTATGCTCCAATTTGTGTGAGGTTTAGTTAAAATCTTCTCAATCAATGTTCGGAAAGAACCTAAAATTTGTCAAACTGTGTAAATAGATGATTCGCATGAGAGGACTACGAAAATGAAATGAAAACTTATTATTTCGTGACGTCACATTAGCACACGGCGTTTATCGGACACGCGTGCAAAAATCGGATTGATTTTCCAACAAATACCTCTCTGTTGAGCGATATAAGTTATATAATGGTAGCAAAACAGTTTATAGTGAGACAAACTAGGATCAGTTATGGAAATAGCGTGACCATCCTTAGAACAAAGTCTAAATAAAAACTATTGTTCCGATTTAGAAAAATTCGAATCGGATTTCGGATCGAACATCGCTGTAGTGTGACCCCTTTAAACATGCTGTAGTTTAACGACCTTGTTCTTGGCTATGAAGGTTGTTTCACTTCCCTGACATATAAAATGGGCTTTTCGTTGGTCTAAAAGGCTACATTGTTCAACTAAATAGCAATAACCATAGTAAAATAAACAGTAAAATTTTAGAGCCCACATGCCCTGGTCACGTAAAGAGGCAGTAGTACAAATAATACTTTTGCAGTTCTACCTGTGTCCACTAATAACAATTTTACGGCTTAATTTGAATATTTCGTCGGATGTGAATTAGAATGTTGTAAGCTTCAATACAGCTATTAAATTGAAACTTTATAGCTACGTAATAGTGTGTTCTTATCCAATGATTACAGACACAACAGCATTGTTAAGATTAAGAAGTGTAGTTGTGACAATCACATTAGTGTGACCTGATAAGTTTAACTAACATTAAGTAAGAATAGTTAAACACTCTTTTATACAGTCGTTTGGAAGTAACACCACCCACATTGTTTTACCTCTCGTTCAAGCGTTTAACATCTAAATGTAATTTATTTAAGTTTAAATTAAAGAACAACTTCCTTTATCTAAACATGTACTTAAATAGTTGTTATAACCTTTTAGTTAATTAGATATAATGCCGTTGACCAGTCAATGGTTATATTTAATTTAAAAAAAATAAAAATCCATTTCATATGTAAGGAGAGACTTCAAAGATTATTTTGTAATGCTTCATCCTCTCGTCTAGACAGACATATTAAGCGAGGATCCAACAGAGGGAACTACCAAGAAGAGAATAGTCTATGTCAGGGCAAACTTCATATTACATTCTCAGTTGGGTAAATTTAAAGGTAAATAATTTCCACCCTTAGCTTTCCACCCATAAGGACATTCAAATTATTTAATGCTTTAGTTCAGAAATTAGGAAAACAATCCAATTTAAAGATGCTATTGTTATTATCACTTTTTTACGATAAAGGTAAAATGCGACACCAAAGCTTCCCCTCTACCATGAAGGAACAATCGACTTGAAGTCCTCCCAATAGTTCTTGCCCTGCGTGGAATTGTTGATGTGTGTAGCTTTAGTAATAAACTGCGGGTATTTAGATGTACTCTATTTCATGCCTTTGTTCATATGACAGACTTTGAGAGGCTTTGTATTTATAAAAAAGTAACTGACTCAAAGTCTAATATATATGCATATAAAGACAGCTAATTTGCCTGTACAAAAGTGTCACTTTATATCAATTCTTGATGTGTGCTTCTGTACTCCTAATATCCCTTCAGTGTATGTAACTTTACGTATTTTAACTTTAACGTGAAAATGATTTAAATTAAACAAAAAGGGAACCTTTTTGAATAATTACAGTTTTCTTACGATTCCTAAAATTGATCACTATCACTTCAGTATCCAATTACAACATTAAATTATTTAAGGTACCGAAAATAAGTTTGTCCAGGTTTTAGCCTGTTGCAAACAAAAAAGAATACTGAAGGACCAGAACCAAAACAGCGGGTGTAGATGTATGGTTTTTAACGTTAGAAATCTGACTTATGGCTGATTAAATACTTGTGTGAATTTTCGAACACCTACCAAGTACTAGTCCTAACGTCACTTTCCTAGCATTGTTTTGTCAAAATATTTCGAAAATTTCTGTTTAATCTAGTTCATCGATTTCAGATCTAGAAGGCAACATTTGAAAGAAAGTCCTTTGAAAATAATGCACGAAAATAAAGTAACTTACCAAATCTTGGCTTAGAGCATCCCCTGTAGTCCAACACAAGTAGAAAAGTACCCGAAGAAAAGAACGATGACAAAAGTTTGACATTGTTTGTCGTCTGGAAGGCAAAGATGTTCTGTTCAAAGTCTGCCGCGACGAAATGCCTAAAACGAACTGTACTAGAATTGCTCCGACTTCTTGGGGATGTGTGACAAGGCAATTACTGAGTACAATAATATCCCTAGAGAAAATTCAAATCATGAACATACCGTGTAGCTAGGTTACATCTTGAATCCCGCAACACTGGTCATTACACGATACCGTAAGACAACTTTACAAACATAACCCCACCCAAAACTTTTCAAGAATCCCAAGATCTTACCGAAGGAGGAGAACTTTGTCCTTATCATCCACCGTAGGACATAATTCATTTATTTAAGTTTTCCTTGTCAGAAATTCTCTAGAAATTACTGAGGATAATAAAGTCTTCACCAACTCCAAAGTAAGACAAAGCGTTTGTAGTTGCAATCCAGTTTTCCAAGCATTTGCATTTACTGAGTAAAGGTACAATGTGCCTTCTTTTTTACTGTAAGGATTGAAAACAAAAAACCACTGATGTCGATATCAGTAATTATAGTATAAATAAATCAAATGCAGTTTAGTCACTCTCTTGTAATACGAATTTTGAATTAACAAATTTAGACTTACTTTAGTATCAGATAATAATAACGTCTATACTACCTCATTATTTTAAGTCTAGATATTATAAAACTATTGAGTCAAACTAGTTGTGTTTCTGGCTGCATGCTGCTATTTAAAACATTATGATTGACATTATTGCTCTTCGAACGAAGCTAAGATACTAAAATGTGTTTATATCTCGTTCAGAAATTATATAGTTCCCTTTCTTAAATCATACAGGAATGATGTATGCCTTCGAAAACGCAAACTATAGGTTTACGTATCTCAGTGTTTATGGGTCCAACAAAGACATCTTCTTAAATATTAATTATACCCTTATCTGCTAATGAAAACCAGCTAAACCATGAAAGATTTAAGTATATGTTACTACATGTAAAGTTTCAATATCCGTTTTATGTTTAAACATAGATAAGACAAAATATTCTAGTCCTAAATGTGTTTGTGAGAAAATAATTTGCGGTAAATTTAGAAGTATCATCATGCAATGGTCATGATTGCATTCTTGTAATATTAAGTTAAACCAGAGCGTGTGCTCTTTAAACATTTTCACAAAGACTAACGATTGTCGTGGTAACAAAATATAAACTGTTCTAAAAGTTAGAAACTCATTATGTAATCTCACTTACCCATAAATCTGATACACTTTTAAGTTAACAACATTTTACTTCATTGGCTGTGCAGGTGATTAACCATGCATGGGCCACTCCAAATAGTGTCATATGTTCAAAACAAAATTGTGAAAGGAACCTAGATCGCAATGGGAGAGAGGTATGAAGTTACAGTTTCTTGCCTGAGCTAATCATAACGAAAGAAAAGATTTCAACTGTTTCTTTCACATTCACTTTATTGAAATTAACAAGAAGGAAAAGTTACATTGATTTCGGTCCAGTTACAAAAATCTTCTTACAAAATGCACTGTGGGCCTTTTACAAATGAAGCCAACTGGTCAGAAGGAGCCAAGGCCTCAACAGGACACGACGCCTAATATAGCCGACGTCGAACAATGATTTATTAGACTTCTATCTTGCAAGAAGATATAGTGTGCATTACCATAACTACAACCCTGCTTTTATTAGGTAAGGCCTGTCTCTTGCGGGTTGCTGATATCATCAATAAGAGGCGTTGTGACTGCTGCTTACATTTGACGCAAGAGGAAGAGGAGGCTAGTGATAGAGGGGACAATGATAATACTGGGGTATTGTATAGAAGGTTTGCTTTTTTGCAAGCATCCTGAAAATCGGTTTAAATTAGCCTGTGGTGGGATCCTCTGCTAGATGATCAATGACGTTGACTGTAGAAAATTACTGCCCATGATCTTAAAAGTGCCTTTAAATATGTCATTGTCGCGATGGTCATTAGCATGGAAGGCTTTCTTATTTTCCGAACTTTCCTGCAGAGGGTCCGCCCACAGATAGTCAACTGCTGGTACTGTGCATTGTAACTGATAAAAATTTAATTAATATGTTGTGCTGATCTAAGGGTTCCCAGTGTCGTTTTAGTTTACGTTACGTCTGGCTTCAAGTGCAAATGCCGTACTTTTATTTCTCATTCCGATTGAAATGCCTTATGTAAGTTTTAAGAACAGTGCCAGCAGACAACCCTCCTACTCTTGGGCTTTCTTCACAACGTTTTGGTGAAGGTGTGTAGGTAGTTTACAGGAAGGGCTACTCACTTTTAATTCCACCTGAACGTTGAGACACTCATTCATAATCTCAATTTTACATACGGTACTGGGATGATTGTTATTAAGTGCACACACATCATTACGCTTTCTAGTTAAAGGTAACTTTTAAGGGAATTCTGATAAGTAACATTGCCTTTTCGCACCGTTAGGTCAGCAACCAGATGTATAAACGGCCGAGGTTTAATTTACAATGATAAGTATTTTGGATATTTATTAAGAAATGTTCCATTTGATGTTGGGGTAACGTTCTTATTTCCATATGTTGAAAAATGCATGGTACTTTGTGAGTTTGGACGTCACTCAGGATTTTTTTCGTAAGAAGCGTACCTAATCTGCGATGATGTGTACCCTCCTTACAGTGAAGCCATGAGTTTGTTCGCAATATGAAATATGTTATAGCCTTGTGAAGCCACATTCTTTATTCCTTCCAGAATGTCTTTTTTAATATGACTCGAAGTACTCCATGGTGAGCATTTGTTCAGTTAAAAAGTTCGTATCTTCAGAGCATAGCTACTACCAGTGAATATTATAATATAATTCCCTGTATGTGTAACGATGAAAAAGGTAATATGAAAAGGATGTTCCTCTGGTTAAGGCGGTGAAACTTAGTATCTGTAAAAAGACACGTTTGTGGGTAAAAGGGCTGTAGGACCAAGTCCTTTCCTATAATCATATTATCCGCTGTCACACCAAGGACAGTCCATACTCGTCTGCAGGTGCGGCGCCAGGGTGTTTCCAAAGGGGGGCAAAGCGTGAGATGAGTGATCGCCGTCCGTGGGGAGGGGAGTAATGGGAAGGGGTGTCCCCCTCCCAATGGGCAAATTTTTTGTTAATTTAAGGTTGCTTAGATGCAAAATGATGATGTCTCTGGTACATATTTTCAACTGATCATATATGGCTGGAAAGTTTATAATTTAGTAATTTTAATTTTGTTTTGGGAAAGATGCTTCTCTGGGGATAGGTTTCCCCTCCCCTTTGAGAATTTTTTTTAATTTAAGATTGCTTAGATGCAAAATGGTGACATCTTTGGTATATTTTTTGAACTGATCATATATGGAAGAAAGTGTTCATAATTTATTGAATTTTAAGTTTTGTTTTAGTAAAAGAGGACAGTACTCTTTGTTGTCTAAGAGAAGGGTATGCATGTAGTCAACACACCTCCTGAAGCCACCCCCTTTTATGTATGGGTATGTTTTTACTCAAAAATACGTGCGTTTAGTCGACAGAAACACGAACTATTACGAATATTTTCGTTGCTTCATATATGCATTATACAAGGTATCTAAAGGCTGGCAGACACCGGAATAGGGCCCCCTGGAGGCTCTGGACTAATTATATGGATCAATATATGCCTACCCCACCCTCCTCCTTTCTCCTTCGCTTCCCCTCCCTATCTTTCGTTTTCCCCTTTTCTTTTTTCCTGTTCTTTTCCTTCTCTCTTTCCCCTGTTCTTGCAAATGATAGGAGGCGGTTGCCCCTGCCCCATGTGGCGCCGCCCTGTTTTTCTTTGCTCTTTTTCTGATTGACTCAAGATTTCTTCATACAGTAAAGATTGAGTTGTGTACGGCCATGTACCTATTAAAAATTCGTTTTCTATGGCTTACTCAGTCGAGACAACACCAAAATAAAGCACAATAAGGCATAGGCGTAGGTAGCTTTTCGAGACTGGGGGCTTCCTACGCCTATGCAATAAGGTAGACATAGAATATTACTTCAAAGTTTAATTCATTTTATTACATGTTTTTTTTATATTTTTATTGTCAAAATGTTCCTTAAGTGATTGACTCATGATACCCCCAATATATATGTTCACGTTCTAAACTTTAAATGGTCACATGCTGGGAATGGAGAGACAGTAAATGCTTGAGATTGCCAAACAATACATAATCCGGACAGGGGGAATACTCATAGACAAAAGTTTCACTTGGTCGAAGTTTCACTGAAGACCGAAGATTCCCACGGACGAAAATGTCTTCCTAGTTACGGGTAGGGTTGAGATTTTGGTTAGACAGAGATTCATGGATCAGGTGTATCCCCTGAAACACAAATTAGCTGTTTGTCTTTTTTGGTGTAACTTGCAATAATCCGCACCTTTTCTCCAAGAGAGGGAGAACTTTTTGCTCTGTGACACCATATGTGTAAGGTCTCACAATAACTTGGCGTTAGGGTATACTACTGTATTGTTTTAGCTTTACTCTCGGTTCCTATGCTCTTTTTGTTTTCACGTTATGTATAATGGCCTTAGTGTTTATGTAATACTTAACCTGCATTCACGTAAACAATGGAGAAAACAGAAAACGTCATCCGTGCGGGGATTGCAAGTTTCAGGTATTTTGTAACGAACAATTTAAGTAACATTGTGATGGATGGGTGACATTCTGTAACACCTCACCCCACCCCGTACAAAATTATGTGTCTTAAAACGTTTTTAGACGATTTTATTTTTTGGGTTGAAAAACCATGGGAGGGGGGCAAATGCCTGCCCTGCCCCCCCCCCCCCGTGGCGCCGCGCCTGCTCGTCTGTACTTTACCACTATTTTGAGATATATTCTGATACAGCTGTGGACAGGCAGGACGAGTGAAGGGCAAAACATGGTATTTGGACAGCATCGTAAACAATAAATCCAGTACCATATGATAAGTTCCATTTGCCACGTGAAGGCAGTGGACGTACTAGGGAAAAGCACTATGTCTGAACCAGCTCAAGTGTATCTTTTTAACATCATAGAATAAAAAACATTCTGCTGTTGTCATATCCCCCTTTAAATAAAATGAGCCCATCGTGGAACCTGTGTCTTTAGCAGCTTGTTCATAGTGATGAAAACAGGAACTACTCGGCTTCGACTTGGTGAATATGTTTTTAATGCAATGCACTACTTGAAAGGAATCATCTGGTGGTGTGTCTGTATGGTCCTTTATTAATGTCTTGGTGACTAAGTTGCCTTAGGAACCATCTAGAACTACACAATGAAACATTGCTGACATTAGTCTTAGTTGCTGTAACATCCTTGCAGTTTAGTATGTTCAAATCCACAGTGGCTGTGTGACTGAACTTGCAATGAGCTACACGCTTTGTACATACAAATTAAAAATCAAAGGACTAACATCACCCACCCCAAATGATTATATGGCCATATTAAGGCAGATATGAAACCAGATATAAGTATCTTGATATGTTATATCAAGTTTGAAATAGCCATATCAAGCCAGATATAATTTGAACAATACCCATGCCAGATATACATATCAATTTGCATATGGCCATATAAAGCCTTATATAACTTGATAAAAAATGCCATAAGTACATATCGAGTTTTATATGGCTATATAATGCCAGATATAACTTGAAAGATGATCATTCCAGATATGCATATCAATTTTGAAATGGCCATATCAAGCCTGATATAACTTGATAAATGTTCATGCCAGATATGCATGTCAATTTTCATAAGGCCATATAAAGCCTTATATAACTTGATGGAAAATATGCCAGAAATATATATCAAGTTTTATATGGCTATATTATGCCAGATATAACTTGATAGATGATCATTCCAGATATTCATATCAATTTTCAAATGGCCATATCAAGCCTGATATAATTTGATAAATGACCATGGCAGATATACATATCAATTTTCATAAGACCATATAAGGCCTTATATAACTTGATGAAAAAATGCCAAAAATATATATCAAGTTTTATATGGCTATATAATGCCAGATATAACTTGAAAGATGATCATTCCAGATATGCATATCAATTTTCAAATGGCCATATCAAGCCTGATATAACTTGATAAATGACCATACCAGATGTACATATCAATTTTCATAAGGCCATATAAAGCCTTATATAAGTTGATGAAAACATTGCCAGAAATACATATCAAGTTTCATATGGCCATATTATGCCAGATATAACTTGAAAGACAACCATTCCAGATATGCATATCAATTTTGAAATGGCCATTTCAAGTCAGATATAACATGCCAGCTGACCATGCCAGATATACATATCAATTTTTAAAAGGCCATATCAAACCAGAAATTTACCTGGTAACCCACCATGCCAGATAGACATATAAAGTTTTATATCTCCATATCAAGCCCGATATCACTTAAGTCAAGATCATGACAGATATACATATCTAGTTTTATATGGCCATATTAGGCCAGATATCACTTGAAAAAATGAGCCTGATATGCAAATCAAGTTTTATATGGCCATATTCAGCCATATATGATTTCATTACAGAACATGCCACATTTGGACATCAACCTTTATATGGCCATATCAGGCCAGATATATCATGATAACATACAATGCCAGATATGCATATAAAGTTTGATATGGCCATATCATGTCAGATATAACTTGATTGAAGACAGTAATAGAAGTGCAATACAAGTTTTATAAGTTCATATGAATTAATACTTTTGCGTTTATTTTGATTGTCCTACGTTAAAACAACAATTTTATATGAGCCATATATGGCCTTTATGTTATATCAAGTTATATCTGCCCAATTTTTGTTAAAGTCAGATACAAATCCCATATCTGGACCCGATATGGGCCATTTACAGATGTGCCATATATGTACTATATCTGTCCCATATAAAATTGAGCCATATACAAGTTTATATGAGCCATATATGGCCTTTATATTATATCAAGTTATATGTGCCCAATTTTTGTTAAAACCAGATACAAATTCCATATCTGGACCAGATATGGGCCGGATATAAATTTCCATATATGGCCCATATATGGATTTCGAGTAAGGGATCATAGCAATGAAACAGCATGAAAAACCCCTGACTTCTATATTTATCCACTAAGTTATACTATCAGGGCCACCATAACATATCTAGTCTAAATGGTCTAAATGTAATTTGACTTGTTCAGTTTAAGAAACTTTATGCTACAGAGTTGCAGCCTGATAAAAGTTCATGACTTTTGGTCTACTCAGTGCTATTGGTTACGCAGGGAAGGCAACCAGTCATATAAGGGCTGGGTTGCTTTAAAAGAAATCCTTCTATAATCAAGGTACCTTTTGGGTTGAGAAGACAGTATATGACTCCTCCAAATATATATTAACCAGTTTCCATACCTTGTATCGACTAGTTCATATTTGGCTTAGATATTTTACAACACGTTAACGTTTTATAAAAATTACTTCAAAAAGTATGGAACGATGCTGTTTGAGATTTCACTGACCAGTGGTGAGTAAACAGTTGTCACGCTTGTTGCACACATTTACTCTCAGTGAGTTGACTGAGCGGACTAAAATTCGCATTAATTAATGTTAATCAAGGATGCATTTGAACAAATTCTCTTTGTCTTAAGGAGTAAGTAATATCAGGGCCTTGTCAATGTGATTATGTTTGCTGGGAAAATTTGTGCCAACCTTCTGAAAGGGTGTAATAGGTAGCTGTAGTCTGAAAAAGTTAGGGTTATTGTGTAGAGTTTTTATACATAAGTGCTGGGTACTATGCATTAGTTCCAGGCATCATTACCCATTACTGGCCGTGTGGGAAAATTCCTGAATAGGAATATTGTGATATTCACTTTTTTTACCATGTTAACTTAGGCTGAAAATTTACTGTTATAAGATATTTGTAACCATAAACAACAAAGAAAAGACGAGACATGAAGTATTGACCGCTTCATTAACATGAAATGCTGACCATGTCACCATAGAACTTAGAGGGATTTTAGTACTCCACTTTTCCAATGATTATGTTATTACGTTATTATTATTACGAAACAGGTCGATGACATTGACTTGCCAGAAATCCTCCCCTTGCCCTCCGGATTTTGATTACCTATGATGATATAAAGGTGGAGTATGTAATTGGTGAAGGGACTGTCATTAACACCCGTATTGCCAATTTACTTGATGCAGTTCTCATTTTGCTGGGGGCGTATTACATTTTTGACCTGAATTATCCAGCCATATATGGACAGTTACTGAGTTTCGCACAACACATTCTGGAGGAGCAATACTTATACTTCAAAGGCAGCAATTATCAAAAACTTTCAAATAAGCTTAAATTCCTTATGACTGAGTTATAAGTTATTTTGATAGTCTTCGAGATTTCTTTCCTTTTATGAAGCTCAACTGAGTAATATGACATTCATTGACGTTTCCTCAAGTAACGCACTCTTCTTTAGCAGATCCTGCTGTTTAACTGGCTGAAACTTGCATTTAGCACTAAATGGAGTTAGAGATTATTGTGAGATGTCATCTTACAGAAAGTACTACTTAAACAAATATTTTGTGTTTTCTCCAGGGGGAAGGTGAGTAAGTGGCACTGTAATTAATTAAAATAATAAGTTCACAGAATTGACGAGAATGAGTAGAAAGATCAGCTATGAAATGTTCTGAACAGTATGTGTCAAGCAAAAGTGATAGTTTTTGCCTTCCACTTACCTTATCTGGTACTCCTCATGTAATTTACTGTATGTGGCTAATGCACTTATCAATTGTAGTACCAGAACTAGCAAGGGATTGAGATGGGACTTTGTCATAGATATGTAGCAAAATCTGTCTCCTCATGCAGAGGAGTTGTGAGATATGTAGCAGGGGATTTGCGGGGCATTATTACAAATGTTTTAATTGAAACCTTAAGTATTTGCATTTGTGTATGACCCTCTGGCTACTATAGTTTTTAAATGTGGATGTCTGTATATGAAAGAGATGGATCTTCAAGTACAGTTACAGTACACAGAGTCCCCGCCCCCAGCTCCTGAAGTAAGCCATCATATTATTCCTTTCTCTTAGTTCCAGTCTCACTTGCCTTTACACATAGTAAGCAACCCAAAGAGGAACAATTACACGTGGAGCTATTTCAGCCTACTTTAACGAAGCATATGTCAGGAAAAAAATCTGAAATAAACTTTGCTGCTATTAGGGGGAGACCAAGGGGGTGAACTACCACTAAAAAGAAATTTGCCCTGCCTTTCTGGGACCTTATAACAAGTTCATGTGATATTTAATTGGCAATTTGCTTTTCTTTTTAAACGTACATCCTCATGAAGCTTTCAATCACCTGGAGGTGGGGTTAACAATTGTATAGTTCATTAAATGGAATGAGATTAATAGAAGTCTAAAAGACATAAACCTGGTAAAATGTGAATCTTGAGAAACGAATTTGCAACGTAGGCCTATAGAAAATTTACAATGAACATTTTCAGAAAAAGTAACATTTTATGGAGAAGCTGTATTCTTACTGTTTTTAAGCATGCCGGTTTCTAATCCTGTAAAAGATATATGTCAAAGTTCCTGGGGATACTAGTGACGAAAATGTGAAAAATGCATATTTTAAATTGAATTATCACAAAATGTTTGTCCTTAGGGAACAATCTGTACTTTTACTTTAGTTACAGTAAAACAATGTTTTAAAGCATATATTAAAAAGTGATCTGCAAAATACTTTTTAACTTAGTAAGAAGTAGCCTACATAAGACAGGACAAAAGTTTGAATCATCTTCAAAGTATATACAAGATTAAGAACATGTGGGAGTCTGGAGATGAAATCATTAGGTATGTTTGTAGTAAAAAGCTGTATTTTGAATGTTTAAAGGGTGAGAATACTAATTTCAGACATAATTGAAAAACTGATTACTTTCATACTTCGTATGGAGGTAACTCACATTAGCAAAGCTTTTGTTACTTGCAGAATTTATACCAAACTGATACGAAATTTAGAAAATTGATAAAAATTTCAGTGCATTCTATACTTACTACTGTTACTGACTATTTATAAGATTCACTGTTTATTATATGAAAAAAAAAACAGTATTCATTCTTAATGATGACTATAATTTGCACAACTTCTTTATTGTCTTCATCTCATTTACGCCCATGCCAGCAAGTTCCCAAAGAACAATTCAGCTGTCGGAAAAACTTGTAGGCTCTGATCTTTGTATGATTTTCAAAGTGACGTTTTGGAAGATATTTCAAAGCATATATAAAGTTCATGAAAGACGTTTCTTTTACAACATCATAATGTCTTGATTAATTTGATTAATTTGTTTCAACAGTGTTTGTTATAGAAGCGTAAAAGTGTTTGTTAAGTGTACCATTGCTGCACTGCTACAGACGTGTTTAGGCGTTTATTTTTACCAACACTACAACATGTTAATGTTTGGCAGAATTAACACCAAGATGCTTCTATAAAGTGTTACACAAAGCTGTTAATATTAACGTCAAAGCATTAACACTTTTTTTTTAGAGTAATGCTATGCTGTCTCGTAGATACACCGTAGGTTCTGGCTGGTCATACGGTGACCAAGTACGTTGTAAAATTTAGTTTCACCTCGTTTTTCTCATTTATTTATCGTACAGTTTGGTAAGCAACTCTTGGCAGGATGTTTGACTATCATCGGGTAGACTGTTTCATAAGAAGCCATGTTTTTCCCGGTAGGGGCAGCCATCCTGACAATTGACCTGTCTTGATCTTAGTGACCACAGTCTCTCTAATAGATGTAGATCCCTGTTAAATACGTAAGTCTTTGTTGCTGTTTCATAAGCGTACCTACTATCACCTAGGACTCACCTTTAAACAAAGAAAATGGTTTTCTGTTCCCAGATATTCGATCCAGGGCATCGCAAGAAGGCAACACTTGCACGAAAATGAGCATGGGATATATATATGTATATATATATATATATATTTATTTATATATATATATATATATATATATTTATATGTATATATATATGTATATATATACATATATATATATATATTTTTATATATTTATATATATATATATATATATATATATATATATATCTGGCTTCGGACGTGTATGGGATCCTTATCTCAAGCCGTGCACAGCAACAAAACTTTGGTCGCAGATCCCGAATGCTACAGTCACTAATATAAACGTTCTAGGCCCGTTCAGTTTTAAAATAGCATGTACGTAAGCTGTAATAAAGGTATGTGTATGTTGTACGTAGTTCACCCCACAAGTACTATATCGCTACTGCATTGTATGGCGTGTACTACATTGGGTGTTGTAACAACAACATAAACGAATTAGTTGATTTTTCATAAGAAAATTAATTCAAGCAGGTTTCGAAACAATACTTCTGATTAGTAATATACAAATAGCGAATTTTTATGAGTGCGATAGTATGAATTATTTCATGAGTTGAAAGATTGAACGTTGTATTCAAAGAGGCGAACGTTTAATCTTTCAACGAATGAAATTATTCATACTATCGCACGAATGAAAAACATTTATTATTTGTTTTATATCACACCTTATAACTTTGATCTAGTCGTTCGTTAAATTTGTGTTTTAGCAGTCACTATGGTACGTGTTTGTCCGTGTGGTTTGCTCTATGGTTTACGTTTGCTGACGTCACCACCGTGTGTTATACTAACACATGATCGCGTGTTATACTAGTCTATTACACGATGGATAACACATGACAGTGATGATAGTGCCGAAACACCCTTGGCATGTGACCACCAATCCTCCTATCGAATGTAAAGAAATTAGTAAGGTGTTATAAATAAAATTAACAGCCGAAAAGTATATTTCAGGTACAGTACCTCCAGTCCGTGTATTTGGGTCAGTTATACCAATAATTCAAGATTCCCATAAAAATGACTGTTTCCAGCAATTGTTCTTCTCTCATAATTTAAGAATGTGTCTGTAATTTTTCGTTACTCAAAACTATTTTTGAGTAAAGCAGCAGTGAAAAAGAAACATTGTTACAGGTTGTACTACTAAGCTACTTCATGCATGTCGCTTAAAACGTTATACCGTCAGGTGATCAATTTGGATTTTTTGCTAAGTGTGAATTTAAAAGCAGAATCTGTGCTGTTAAAGAATATCTTCAAAATGGTTACAACTTGTGAAAAAAGACAACAAGAGATCCATTGCTGCATGGATTTCACACAAGTCAGCCTGAGAGTGTTAAGTAAGGAGTTTGTCAAAAATGCTTATGCAAGTACATGACGTCATGCAGATATCGGATATTGATTGGTGAAGTGTTTTAAAGATTATTGGCATAGTACCTATGATACCGCTGTAAAAAGAGTCTATTTCCCTTCTGAAAAGCTTCCTCCTCGCTTTAATCATGATAACCCACTTTTATAAGTGGCCTTGGCCTGATGAACTACCACAAAACACCAGCACTGTAACAACCCAAATGTGGTCGTTCCTATTTTAGTAACTGTTTGGTATTATTTCAAGTCACCTGATTTTGGAACTTGCTTATTTTCTTTAATAAATTAGACTCTTCACAATGCTTGAGACAATTTGGTAACTTGCATGAAACTTCCTCATCCCATTTCCCTGGCTCCAAAGGATACTACTTTTAGAGCCCGCTAGATGTTTTGCGCACATTTCCTGCGCCGCTGCGCCCATGCGTTGTTAATAGAAATAAAAAAATGAGTGTAGGGTCAAAGCTAACCTTATTATTCCTGTTTGAGCTTAGCATTAAATGTTTACATAAACATTTTTCTTGTTGGACTTCTTTTCATAGTTCTTAGGACGCTGGTACTAAATAAAGTGGCAAGATACGTCGTCCTTTTTACACAACTCAGCGTGTTGTAAAAGTAATGCTTGCAATTGTACATTTTCATTCTTGATCTTCATTTGAAATGGAAAGTTTTTAAAATAACAACTTCAAAATGTATTTTAATTAATCTGCTTAAGAGTAACCATTCCCTAGAGGAGGAATAAATATTTAGATGACTTCCACATGAGAATACAGAAACATTGAAAATAAAAAGGAGATATTCACTGGACCCAAAAATATATTTGGGGTTTGAGAGAAATCGTTACTCCTCGACATTTAATTAAATTCAGAAATCAGCATCAACTTACAGATACCGTTTTGATAGAAATAGATTAGAATTTGCAAAAATACTCAAACGTAGCTGAGGCTTCATTTCTTCCTTATCGTAGTTAATAATAGTTTTCCCATGGAATCCGCTAAACAATTTATTTGAAAGTTTTCCTTAGTAAAACAATGCATTTCCAAAACATGTTGGTCACATATAAGGATGAAAATTTGCTCCTGCAGTCACTGTATGCTATACATAAAAGATATAAATGCAATTAATTGAAGAACTGTTGTTACGTCTCTCCAATGTGTTATTTGTGTGAGATAGTAATAATGAAGAGAATCGGTTTGTGCACATATATGAAACGAACGGGATGATCATGGTAGACATTTCTTGAGGCCAGTTACTTAACCAGTCAATCATCCCTCCATTAAACCCGTCGTACTTTCATCTCTGTAAATTTCATGAAACAATAGCTTCCAGGAAGATAATTCCAATGAAAGGAGCCACTGTTGTATGGACTGTTGAGGGAGGAATAACCGCAATCACTGTACCACCAGGCACCGTTGATACCGTAATTAGACCCGTCGCAAAACCAAGTATAATCAGATGCGCAGTTACTACCGTAAAGGTCGTTGTCACGTTCTCGAGTTGAGAAAGCTTGTCCATTGTGATTAGAAATCAGTGCATCACCTACAACGAAGACGGGAATTAGTGTTAATCTAGGTATTAAAGTTATATTCATGTTAACAACAAGAGTTCATTGCATAATGTTCACTTGATCAACTAAAATTCAAAGTAACTTTAATTGCCTCATATCTTAGTTACATCCATTGGTACACAAATAGGCAACATATGTCACATAGATCGAATGTACAAGATTTTCAAAATCTTTCTCAGCATTAGTAGAAGATATCAGTGAGTGCAGGTTACTACTTTCCTTCATTCATTAAATTTGCAGCATATCCTTTCTCGGTATAAATAAACCAACATTTTAACATGTCTAATTTAGTGGCACCATACACTACCCTCACCTTTTGGGACTTGTGGAATGTTCTCTGTTCAAAGTGGTTATTTTCCATCAAAAATATTAAATGCCTCTTTGCAAATTTCACATGAGCTGTACAATGCACCTTTTTGTATGAATTGAAGGGGGAGATACTAACCAAGATATTGCCACATTACCAGAAGTGCCTATTTCGGTTTCAAAGTTTATGAAGTAACTATTGTCAAGAATAGCACAGAATCTTTAAAAGGCTATTTTAATATCTTGACATAGGGTCTATGAGGAAATATTACTAAGAAGTCAGTAAGAATCAGAGTAAAAGATGTCGATGGTGGTCGAAACCGCCGGAAGATCTAGGGTACTTTACAAATTTGTGTGTACGAGAAAGAATAACTTAACCACCTTCAAACGCTACTTGATGCTCTTTCAAGAAACCACAAATAAAATGGGACTACTTTAAGAATAACTTGGAGGGAAATGTGCAGTCATCCACTATGAATTAGCATGCTCTGATATCTGAAATTCTGAATGGCCTCTTCTAGTTGTTCATCTGTAATATCCCATTTTAATGTTCAAAGATATGAAAGATACTTGGAAGGAAATACGAATAGATTTTCAAGATTCGGCAAATGTTTCAAAGAAATTTGGGGTGACTGCTCATTTTCGTTAACCTGGACCAATAGACGTCAAAAGTTAAGCTTGTGGTTTCTTGAAAGAGCATCAAGTTAAGCTTACTTGGAATGATCACATCCAGGCCATTTCTAAAACGATCTCAAAGAGCGTTGGAATTATAGCCCGCTTGCGTCATTATCTTCCTCGTAAGATCCTTGTCACACTTGTATAATGGTCTGATTCATCCCCACTGATTCTATTGTGCTCTTCTCTGGGGTGGTACCGTACCTATTGTTCCAGGATTTATCCCCTTTTAGTCCTTCAAAAGAGAGCTCTTCGCCTCATAGTTAATTATCACCCGTCTCAAAAACCCCGTGACTTGTTTGCAAAACTCAACATTCTCCACGTTTTCGATATTCATCGTTATCAAATTGGTATTTTTATGTACTCCTGGTGTAACAACACTCTTCCTAATATCTTCAGATCCATGTTTCACTTTCGACATGAGACACACACTCACCTTACACGTAACATGAATTCTCTTTCTACTCCCTCATTTAGGCTTATATCTTCCCAACAAACAATTCGTTTCACTGGACCCATTGTTTGGAACTCCCTCCCACTTGACATTCAACGATGTCACTCTCTGAACTTATTCAAAAAATCTCTCAAACTTTTTCTAATGAGTAAACGTAGCTGACTTTTCTTTCTCATCTAGTTTGTTTGTTTGTTTTTGTATTATTCTTTTCGTTCCTTTTTGTAAACATTGTCTCTTTGTTGTTGTAAAGTACTGTTACGGAGGGCTCTTTCCACAAACTCCAGTTTTATCTTAGCTGTATTATTTTTGATATTGTATAAAATCTAGTGAAAAAAGACTCAAATAAATGTCGTCGAATCGAAATCGAAAGGACAAATGTGAATCGGAGGGTTAAATGGGGTTAATTTGGGCTTTATCACAAATATCACCCAAGTTGTTTTCATAAAGTTATTACGAGACAGGCATGTGCCACAAGTGCAGGAAAAGCTCGCTGAAAGAGGATTGATTTAAAACATCTAGACGTCCAAAATCAAATGCATGTTACCTTCACCTGGTTCTATTAATTTCGCATTATTTCGCAGTGACCTATAACAAACTTGGGGCTAGGTATCTGCCCTACTCTCCTGTTGCAACAGTGTTTCGAACTTCAAAGGCTGGGTTGGAAGGAGCAAACCCTCCCACTGTTCAGGAATTTTCAAACTCTCAATTTAACTTAACTCTGAAAATTCTAGGAGAATAAACGCTTGGGCTCCCATTATATCCGTCACTGAAACACCATTCACAAGGAACAGCCTGTCAATGAACAACGAAGGTACGGAACACATTAAGTAATAAAAAGGCAGGGGCGGATCTAGGGTCTTTTCTGAGGTGGGGTCCAACATAAAAAAGGGCACATTCGTTGTTTTTTAATTTTGGTTCCCATAAACGTCAGCTATTATACAATTGTCAGCTGCCCCAAGTTCCGACATTCCCTATTTCGAGGGGATGATGAGAAGGGCAAATGCAGGAGCTTCATTATACCATGCCATTGCAGGCATATTTTGCATTATATCGCTTAATACTCCAAGATCCGAGTTGCGCACTGATAGTGTTCTTTGAATCTGGATCGTGAAGTTGAAAAGCGCCGGAAGCGGGCGAAAATTTTTGATATGCTTACACATAAAACATATGACGAAAAGAAAACAAACCTGTAAGGTCTGTAGACCGTACTGGGTGTAACATGTACCGTATTGTATCGAAACCACCTGGACTAGACGATGAAATGGCCAAACTTTGCTCCGTAAGTCCCTTACCAACTGACTGTACCGCTGTTACCGCATGACACACACAAGGGAACACCAACTAGGCTTTGCGATATTGGATGAAAGTTACGACCTTTACATAAACTATGTACTCTGCCTATATGTTACTTGGTAAGGTGGACAGGACTTGTGCTATCCTGCTATGTGGAATGGAACTATTGAAGAAAACAGAGTGACTCTACGGCGCGCGTAGTGCGCTGAAAATTTTGGGTTCTTAGTAGAGAAATTATCCGCTTGAGAGCAAAAAACAGGTAAACCGTCTGGGCGACTAGTTGTCGTCGTAGACTGCATCCCCGACGAAACTGTAAAACTTCCCCGACAGGGGGCCAGCCTTTCCCGACGGGGGCATGAGCCCTTCCCCGACCTGGCGCCACCGCTATCTCGACTAGGGGAGGGGGTTAAAATGCTGTATGATGTGTTTCCTATATAGTTGCGGCGTGACTGGCAAAAATACTCTGTCAGAGCAGATGACTGAAGTCGAATGTGTGCTTTTTATTTGCGACAGCAGACCAGTCATCTGTCCAAAGACGTCAAAAAATTGAACTGACTGACATTGCGTTATTTGACCTGGTGGTGATTTTACATAATAATTTTAAAATGAAACAACATCGATTCGTCTATTGTGACTTCTGGTCAACTCTTGACTGTGGACTTTAACCTAAGATTGGCTTTTTATACCCATCGCTGGGGCAACACAATAACAGAAGAGAGTAATTCCAGACCACGAATAGCGAAACGTATTTACATACTCTCTCTTGTTCATGAGAGGAGGGATACTAGCGGGTGGTGGAAAGGTTTCGCAGATGTAGCGTTTAGGGAGTGTGAACAGATCATTATTTTGTAAGACCAAAAAACTAGCAGTGACCTCTTGAAATCAATATTAAAACCCAACAGTAATACGTTGCATAAAGCGCTAGCTAGTAAGTATGACGTAATATCTGCGTGTGTTGTACTACTTTGAATGCCCAAGCACGCCACACGTGGTTCCAAGCGAAAAGTGATTAGAATGCTTGACTGTCACGCAGGCAGTAAGACATACTGTAGTCACATTCTCTGTAAAACGATTGCACTGCTCGTGTGTCGGGGAGGGCAATATAGGATACCGTAGTCAAATATATTGCCGAAAGTTTCTGCTAGACATTTACGGATGGATTGATCGATACTGGGCGGGGGTAACCAAAATCTCCTCGGAATTGGACAACTGCCATTACCCGTGAAACTGTTTTTTTTTTAGGCTAGTGTGGAAAAACCCAATTTTGAAAAAGGGCACACTGGAGAATTTGAGGGGGGGTCCGGACGTCGGCGACCCCCCTGGATCCGCCACTGAAAGGGATACCGTAGACTATGTTGTAAGAAATATCACATTCAGAATCGAGACTTGTGAAGTCTTTTCGTCTTCAATTAACATCCGCAACCCATGCCACCTTCTCAATGCCTAAGCATGCACACTACAGCACGTTCATATTAAATCAACTGTACTTTTTAACTCTTTTCAAAAGGAACTCTTATTCATCGAGTCAATACTACTCGTCTGGTATTAATTACTTATTACAAGCTGTGAGAGTTCCCGTAGGAATCTTTACTCCCGACCTCCAAAAATGGTATTTCCTCTAAAAAAAGCAAGCATGTTTTTGCACTTCTGATTACAGTGACAAATCTTCTTTATGTATTTAATTGAAAGTTGAAGGTAATCAAACAAACACGCTAAATGATCACACAATAAGCCAGTTCAGAGTTATAACTGCGCATGCCAGGTCATGGGTCATAGGGGTATAGTAGAGTAAACATTATACGCAGCAGCAACGCTTCGGTATGTCATTGCCGTGGTAAATGAAGCCTTGAAGCAATTGACTTGACTTCAGCAAAAATATTGCCGAGGCGATACAATTTGGGACACAGGGGCTTACCGGGAATGAAAATTAAAGTTACACTTTAAAATTTTGATTTGAAACTTTCGTTACGATCGCTACTTACGCACCGAAACTCGGCCAGGCTGTAGTGCTGGGACCGAATAGCTAAGCCTTCTCGCTAGCCGTGCACAACTGAGGAAAATCGGTTACAAAAATTAATTATGCCAATACTCGAAGAAGCCTTTCAGATCCCTCCCTCAGATATCGATATCTTACAAATGTGACATCTCAAGATCACCTTAACCAACCAATTATTGGTTATTTTACACAAGAAAGAAACTGTTTTTAAAAGTTATCGAATCGTAAAACTACCAAGACGCAAGCAGGGTGATCATAATACAAACTCAATGGGGATTTCAAGGCAAGAATACACACAAAATTTGTAGTGACCGTTTCGAGTTGCGATTGGCTGGTTAGCAACACCCAGTTCCGCGAAACATGTTTCAGTCGGTCGGTACTTTGAGTCGGTCATTGCATGCTAAAATGCAATTAAGATTTCTCTTTATATCACATTCTCTACGTGCGTAAGGTATCACCATGCGACAAGAAAAAGTTTTGAATACTCGTATGTAAAGTATGGCTGCTGGTCGAGTTGTGAATAGGCTAAGCGATCACTGTTCCTTGTCTGCACGGTGGCTAGTCGACGTATGAATAGGCCCCACCTTCGCACGTGATCCCGCAAAATTTTCGGGTTTTACCATTACTGCTAATATTCGTTGACTGTGCCATGGTAGACGGTTTATTTCTGCCGAAGTAAATCCGTTTTACTTCAGTAATTTTTTGTCGTGGCCAATTTTGTATTCGCGAGGGCTGCTCGCAGACTGTAGAGTATTGTATACCGTAGTAACGTTAACAGTGTAAGTTAGTGCAGTGGTACTACGTATTTGCTTTCAGAGTACCCGTGTTAGACGTCACTGTAACTCTGAACTGGCTTATTCATAAATGCTAAGGCTTAACAAAAAATCTTTACCTAAATGATTCTCATGACAATAACTTTGTATGCAGAAAAAGAGAAAATTTGAGCACCTTAACCACTGACTGTTCCTAGACAAATTTAATGGACTTCATACGAACCTGCATTACCACTGTAGCCGCTCACACTCAATCGGTAATTGTCGTTTCCATCACTGATACTAAACGAGCTGTATGTAGCATAATACGGATTGCCAAATTTGTTGACAAAGTCGATTCTGAGTTGATCGTTTCCTTGGCTTGTTAAACTGTGAAGTTTGTCATTCCCGAGCCATAATTCGTGATATGGTGTTCCAAAGCCAACTTTGTAATTTGACCAGTAGAGAAAAAAGTCTTGAGATCCGTCAACACGTCGTTGGAATAACTTAACATGAATGAATATTTTTGCGTAATAAAAACGCCAAAATTATAGCTCACTGAACTATTCTCACTCAGTTCAAGGTCAAAAGTAGCACAGTTTAGGGAATATGAGGGTGGGGTTGGGAGACATTCCATTAAAACGTGCGCAGTGTGTGACGAATAGCCTATATAAGTTATATGGAATGGTGTTCTTTTCTACCTTTTACAATACAAGAAGGTGTGGAGTAGGTGCGTACCCATAGGGTTTAAGGATCAAACCCACACTACTCAAGTGCGTAAGTAATCATGCCTCAACTTATCTGTTTTTTGTTAAAACATTTCGAAATGATTTGCTCCCCCTTATCTGAAATTTTCATTACATGCAACGCCCGAGGCAGTCTCATTGACCCCTCACTTATAGGAAGGGATTTGCTGTCCGACAGTGCCTTTGATGCCATTAGAATAGTGTGGGCTGGACACTCCTAACCAGGAGTAATCTAAATTGAATCTTGACTAATCTACTAACTGTCCAGCCTCCTCCATCAGACATGTTGCAATACACCTCAAACGGATCGCCTGGCCAGGTGGTTGGTTTTATTGTGTATACACCATTTTTAGTAGAAACTCTGTCATATATATCTTTACAATCTGAGGGCGGTGTATGGATGGTACAGTTGTAAGTATCATCACATGTTAACTGGCCGCTCGAGCAGGAACAACGTCTTGAACAATCGGGAGTAATGTAGACTGCACCTTCCTATAATTAAATCGTTATTCTACGTTAAAGCGCTAATATAGACAGTCATGATTTCAATTACAGTACTTATCACTTTGTGTGTTCTAGGACGAGCTGATATGAAATATTAAAACAAAAATTCAAGCAACGCATTGGCTTGTACAAACAAAGCAGGAGTCGAATATGGAAACAGAATTTCAGAAAAAATAATTTTCGCGAGTATTAACAGTAACAGAGTACTTTCAAATTCCATTGTCCATTGTGTTCCAAAAATGGTATTGATATATTAAAGAGATTATTACCTTCTGATCCACTGTATTCACCAACACTAGTCAGCGTGTATTTTCCGTATTCATCACTGATACGAAACTTGTTGTACTTGACAAAGAAAGACAGATCATCGGCACTTGTAAAGTCAATACGAAGTTCATAGGTGTTTTGATTGGTAAGGAATGACAACTTATCGTTGCCAATCCAGAACTCTTGTGACAGAAAACCAAATCCTGTTTTATATTCTGTCCAATTCCGATTAAAAAGAATGGAACCATCTTGAAGGCGCTGTATGACCTAAAATAGATAAGGACATTACGACGGAGTAAGGAATATGTAACATGCAAACGGTGGGTTAAAGTAGAGATGCGTTACTTTAAGCTCATACCGTGTTGGAATTGTCCAAGTTTAAGTTTTGTCCTAACTAGTAACATTAAGTAAGCTGTCGTGATGCATTTGAAAGTTGCTGTAATCTATAAAAAATATTTCGACCAACCGTCCGTCCTCCAGAATCTAGTGTATTATCACCATAGACTTCAAAGGGTTCCCGATAGCCATCTGGTTTAATCAGATGTACACCACTCGGGTTATCCGTTGAACATATCCTAGCCTCCGTGCAATCTCTAGGATATTCCGGTCGTTGATAAAAGAAATACGAGGAATCTGCAAAATGACGACACCTTACTTATTTGATCTTTGTCTGACTGTTAATAAAATTACATTTTGAGAGAAAAACCATATTAATCTCTACTCTCTGAAACAATGTTTACAACATTATATAAAATTTTTGCTTTCAAGAGAGCATTTCACTTTTTAATTTTTCTAGATAAAACCTTTTGTAAACGAAGACAGATTTTGCTTCATATCTTGCAACTGATCAAACAAAATTAGATAAAGAATATTTTCGTATCAAAATGATGACGGATCAGATCACTTTTCAAGAACGCTGATAATTGATTAAAACATTTTAGGTACGTACCTTCGTTGGATACAGCTCCTCTGCTGCTCTGAAACAAAAAAGATGTAATGAAAGATGATGTTTTATAGGCAATCTTTAAATTTAGAACAAAGAGGAAATGTTCCGTTTCAAATAGTCAATCGTAAACGTTACATTAAGAGTTCAGGGATTGGGGCATTTGGGAACTAACTTGTTTTAAAGTTCCAACCACCAGCTAAAGCCTAAGGGCGAAAATCAAGCTAACTACTCCCTTCGAGTGTTACGTCCTCTGATGTGACACTTGACTTAACATGATTAATCTTTCCGACCTCTGATCCTTATATAATGGATCTGTTATGCCTGGTGTGTCCTGGACTCCAAAAACTAGATACTACACATGATCTTCGCCAAAAGGCCGAATAGCAATGTGTTTACGACCTTGCTATAGAATATGTGAATGAGGAAAGCTTAATAAACGAGTTGTTATGGCCACATTGGAACAACTTGCATTTCAACCCTGGGGGATTCCTTAAATAAAAACAAACATGATGTACTGATTTCCTGGAAAACAAATATTATTTTAGATTCTATTGCACTAACTGGCTTTTTAGGCAACGGTTTGAGTCAAAGAGCTCCTCAACGAATCTTTTGTAATTCGAGATCATATTCCTGCTGTTTAAACCAACTTGACCTCCATTGGTGAACTACAACCAACTAAAACATATCGTTATTGTTAAGTAAGTCGATAGGCTGTAATGTTTACATTTTTGTTTTATGTACGAAATCTCAGAACAGAGTGAAATTTTTCAGTCCACTTGGTTAAAATATTTTTCTTTCATTGTATTAAAAAGTGCATCTTGTACGTAAATGAAATCACGGAATTTATAAGATAACCTTTTACAAATGTAGATGTAAAAATTTCGAAAGCTTTTGGCAGATAACGTTGAGTTTAAATAAAAAATAAAATTTACAATAACATATTAGGTTCATACTTTGTTCTGCATAATTTATTTTCAAAAGTTCGTTTGATGAGAAGTTTGAGAAAACGTTTACCATTTTTTTTATAAAACACCGTGGAACAAAACAGCTAGGGACTGGGTGTGGTTAATAAGTTTTTGGGGACGATGTGATTATTTTCAACTTGTCGATGTAACGATGATTTAAAAATCATTTCTCTGTTGATAGTAAAGACTTAAGCTTTAAATGTCATCGATAAATCAATTAACGAAGCTTTAAATGGAAACTCGTGGTTTCCTGCGAATCCCAAGTTGTTCGACCAAACTTTAAACGCGGTCTTCCCTCCATTTACCAATGCAAAATAATTCACATAGATTTGATGCCGGTAATTTTAAAAAAAGATTATTTCATACAGCTTCTTTAAATGTTGTTATGGAAAAGACTTAAAAAGTTATACTATATAGAAATGATAGAATTGAAAGAGTGTAATTGCAAACATTTTGTTGTAATGATAAAATGTGAAAATATGATAGGAAAATCAAAACAATATCATAGGGCACATCAGTATATACAGGCACCTATGCAAGGGACAAGTGTTGGGGGTGCGTGCCCATTGGGATAAAAAAACGTTACTACACTCTTCTATAAGCATCTACACTCAACGTTTGAATTCACGGCCCACGACTTAAACAACCTTGCACACGCGGATGGTATAGATCTCTTTAAAATGCTTTGCATCTCTAATGAAATTTAAGCACCGATCTACATGTCGATAGGAAGCAGGTTCATTACATTCTATCCAAAGCATTAACTTTTAGGTCAGTCAAAGTTCTTTCTCATTGACAGTTGTTTTAGAAGAGACTAGTAAGCCGATTCTTAACCAAGCATCTTTAAAATAGATTAAACGTCAAATCCTGTACAGCCTGGCTGTTTCCAACAACTGTGATGGTTATATTTACCTTTAGAGATTATATTTACCTTAAGCCTACTCTGGATACTTTACTTTGGATACTCTACTTACTGCTCATATTGTGTGCATTCTGTTCAGGTTCGTTAATAATAGGTTATTCAAGAAAAGTGAGTTTTATATGTACGAATGGTGAATGAAGATCTTAGAATTTTGTGGAATTTATGTTTTAGCTTTTAGTGGGTAGTTTCCTTTTCCACTGAAACCAATTTAATATTTGTAGTTCGACTAGAATTGGTGTTAAAGATATGTTTGGGTGTTTTATGTGTAAAATACGACGGTTCCGTGAGGTTGACAAAAAGAGAGTTAAAGAATGAGTGGATCCACACAAAATATCTCTAGAATTACATTCATTTCTAATTCCTATTTGTTCTTTGTAAAAATTATTTTCAAGTTAATGCTCTGTTTTCTTTACAAACAGAAGGCAGATAAATTACACAGTTACTTAACACTAGTATTTTATTTTTATATTATCATTTTTAATAAAGAATAGAAGTATATCGACAAATTCCCAAAAGTAAACTTTTTAAATACAAAGCGATACATATATTTATTAGAACCTTAATAATGAAATGGATAGCTTTTGTATTAAAAGATATTTTGGTCAAACCTAACAGATAAATTGCATTGCAAGCTTCCATTAAGAGGCAATATAATTCTAAAATTGTAAATACTCTCCCTATGTCCGAAATTGGTGGAATGATTTCGCAATTTAATCATTTTGTTCATCCGCTTAGTAATGCAACTAATTTGTGCTGTCATATAACTTAAACGAAACATTCCCATGTTCTAAAACCACTTAACAGTAAGAAAAACATCTGAATATACATGATATGGAAGAATCAGAAGATTACATAAAGACATAAAAAGATCCGTTGCAAAATGTTGTGAAATAGCGGGAAATCTGAAATTTTGAAAATATTGTAGGTATTTATTGAATACGTCTGTGGGAGACTAGTACACACACAAACTGTTGATAGTATATGAAAGTAACAGTCAGAACCAAGAAGGTATATTCCATACCGTAACAACCTTAAAAATTCCAGTGATTGAGATATACATCTTATTAAGTTATGTTGGTTTAGACTAAAGATTAAATAGCACTTGTACGTCTGCAGGCAATCCTTTCGTTTTTAAATTTTTAAAATACTTGTAAATTTGTCCAGATACAATCTGCCAAACTTTAAATGAATTTTTAAGACACATGTGTCCCTTAAATTAATTCAGTTAGAGTACATTAAAGATAAACGTTATGGATAAGATTGTATCCACTGTCGGATTGATAAAGATTTGATGGAAGATTGCAGCAAATTTTATCTTTAATTTCAGAGCGCAGATAATGCCTTCTTTACCATCGACTGCCTGCAGGTTTGTCCATGAAACTGATTTCTGTCTGGAGAAACTTTGAAAGATCGTTCAGACGAAATTTTGTTTTTCTTATTTAATCAACTTTTTTACGGCAGAGAAAATGACTTACCGAATCTTGACTTAATACGTTCCTTGAAATCCAACACAAACACAAAATTAACACCGAATTCGTAGAAAGAGAAAATTGTGACATCTTTTGCTCTGTGTTGAACTGATGTGTGCTCCCTCTCAAGTCCTTATAAGAAGTGAGGCCTAAACTGACAGGTGCAAAATGACTACACAGAAGACGCTGCAATTTTCTTCTGATCACCCTTGTCACTTCGCTTTATTATGGGAACTTGCTTGAAACTTACCACGGCGTTCTTTCTAATAAAATTCCTATAATATCCAAAAGATCATGGAACACTGCTTTTAAAAGTCCATTTTGGGGGCAAATTTATTGTGGCATATTCCTTTAAGAAGGATTACAACTACGCCTTTTTCGTTCCGTCATCGGAAAAATCGAATCGGCCACTTTGCGTCACATCTTTCTCTGTTGCGAAAAAGATATTGCACTATCAAAGTTACTATTGGTGCCTTGGTCATCGTTAGTGAGTTGATATAACATTACCAGTACAGATAGCTTCTGTGCGGACTTTTAATGCGGACTGTCATCACTGATAGCTAATTCCTCTAACTGTGATCTTTTGTGCATTCAAGATTGCTTCCAGTAATGTCAGTGTCGTTGATAGAGCTATCAATACTCCTGTGCCCAAGGATAAACACCCTTTGCTTCAACTCCGACAAATTGAACCAAATACAGAAATGGTAACGTTACGTAACAAGATCTGATTATTGATTGTTTAAAAGCAGGATGTTAAAAGTTGAAAATGAAACCCACCAACGCGGATAGAAATTCATGACAATGGGTCTGTGGGCCAGATTTACCGCATTTATTATTTTTAATTTGTGAACTATCACAATAATAAAACAAAACGATCAAGTGATGTAAAAGGCTATCAGCAAAGTTTTATGACGGTTAACTGTTTGACACTTTGTGATTGTTAACTCGCATACTTTCAATAACTATAACATGTAAAATACTAATAGTATCGACAAATAATGAAGTGCAATTACGTGCTATTGGGTTTTCAACATTGACGTTTCTCGATGGCTATGCTATCTCAGTAAATTTTGCTCGGAGTTAGGAAGTTCCGATATCTTAAACATTCGTTTTTCTGGAGAAGTTCGTGAAATATTTCGGTAACGTCTGTATATATCTTCAGTTATTTACGATCACCCCTCAGATTATCCATAACCTCTCAAATTAATGTTTGTGTTACTGGCTTGGGGAAAAGAGTTGTGTAACCTTTCTGAAGATATTCTTTCTATCCATCAAGTTTGCAATGGAAGCAGGAATTTTTTTCCGTGCAGTTATTTTCGGAGAACCAAGTTATCTTAAGAGAACACTAGTACGTGCCATTGCCCTTCTGAAATTAAGTCGGACGTATTTTCATTTCCGTGTACTTGAGGTTGCAATCTTCTCCAGGTAATTGCCACCATTGAAGGCAATTACTTCCATATGGACTATTGAGGTGAGCAAATGTGCAAGGATTGTATCTGTACCACCATCCTGCATTGTTAGCGCAAGGAGACCCACAATTATAATAATAATAATAAGTAGCACAGTTACCATCGCTCCAAGCATCGTTGTCACGGTCGCGAGTTGTGAACGGTTGACCGTCGATGTGATTCAGTTTATCACCTATGACATAACCATAAAGAATACTATTTAACATGTATACGTTTTACACATTAACACTTTGTTAACTCTTGGCCCCGAAATTCCAAGAAAATATCTGTCCTTATCTAATCTGTGCAAGATTAAGCTCAGTGTTGGGGTTAGTTAGTATTGTTGATGCACGCAGAAAGGTGCTTATATTACAAAACATCGAAACGGAAATTTGGGACACAAAGGTTTGCGTAGTAGAATGGAAACTATCGGGAATATTATACTAAACTGAAGCAAAGGGAAGTTGTCGCGTAGCATAACCGTATACTTGGATGAGCATATTATAACCACTGGTATTCAAAGAACAACTTATCCCATTCATGGTACATTTTGATCATTGCACTTACTCTGAGTATGAGCGATGTTAAAATCTCTCAATATAAAATATTCGAGATGAAACAAAAAGAAAATGTATCAATTGATAAATTAATTGATGTGTGTATGACAATGCAACTCAAGTGGCATAGGATACCACGTTGTAATGAAAAAATATCATGACATGCCCGATTAAAAAACCAAAAAAAAAAAAAAAACCTTATTAGGATCCTGAACCTTCTTAGTCTGTTTGGACCATTTTTATTACGTAACAAGTAACTGTATAATTGTAGGTAGACCCTGTTTACATCGTTGAAAGTCAACAAGATTTTATATCAATTTTATTTTCCATACTGGTTACCGTTAATTCCTTCTTAATTTACCATTCAAGATAGTTCAAGCGTTGCAATGTATACTCAATATATAACCAGAATGTCCATTCTATGAGTCTTTACCCATGAAAATATTACACGTTAATTAGGTTAAGTTCTTTCATTCTGCGCGGTGTCGGCGATGACTAGCTACCCCCCCCCCCCCCGTGCAGGCCGGTGCCGGTTTTAGGCAGAATGAAAGACCTTACCATGTTCTATTTATAGTAAATGAGATATATTGTACTTTACAAATCTTAACTTCTGACCACCTGGTATCCTGAAACAATCTTTGACCTCCACCAATCACTTTCGGATTTTTTTAACTTAGCTTTAAAAGATTTCAAAGTCCGAAATCATGTTTTACAAAAATATTTTTGACAATCGCTACTTCTGGTAATACCTCAGATTTTCCATCATTTAAGTTTTTGTGACGTAAGAAACTTTTGATCAGAAGCTTCTTTTTAAAAGTTGAACATACGTTTCTGCTTTAATTCCGAACTTTTCAGTGTAGCTTGACCGTTTGCATTAAGCACCAAGTTACTTATTAAAGGAGCTGAGTAGTGGGCGTACTTCCAAAATAAATAGATCATACCAAACGAGATGATTACCCTCTGTGCTGGGCTAATTTTAAAAATAGTAATCCTAATGCGTTTTATATTCTCATTTTAAATAATATTGCAAAGTAATTTTGCAATAACATTGCTATACTATTTCTTGGGTTATTTGATTTTACACTTGCAAGATATTTTACAATTTGTTTTTTGAATTTCTAGTTCGTTACTTTTTCTTCTGGCACCGGCAATTTTGAATCGTTTCCACTTGTATCGGTTCTGATCGATGCATCTACCCAGGCATGTAGTACACACAACTCACAACGTACGTATGTATGTAGTATATTAGCGTTTAACTTACTAGTGGTATCATCTGCAGGAGGTTCATGAACAACACTGTGGATTTTGCAGGTATTGAAACTGTTTTTTTTTTCGATCAATGAGTTTGTTTTTCGTGGTAGACCTAGCCTTAGTTAGGCTAACGTTAGTACTGTTAACGACAGTAACAAGTGTAGGCCTACTGTTATATCAGACACACTGGATACATGGCTTTGATAAGTATCGGTATCGGATCGAATCGATAAACCAAGAAGTATAAGCGGATGTGACGTAACGAAGTCGGCGGGTCCGAGAATTTATTCTGTTTTGGCGGCTACTCAGCTCCTTTAAGTTAGTGAAAATTAATTGTATCGTAGTGATGATATACTTACCTATGTTACAGTACATCATATTATTGTTAATTGTTTGCGTATAACATACCGTAATTTCCCTCAACTATCATTTAAGACAGCCCTAGCCGTTCAAAGTATATGCAAAACATAAGAAATCATGGATTTGAAATTCAGTGAGTGTACATGAAAAATTAATTAATGCTATGAGGTACAGATGCTTAGATCAAGATCCTAAAGTAATGAGTGTTATAATAATTTTCAAATAAAGAAACGAGTCAAGCCTTTAAATATACCTTTTACTATCAAAAAGAGATGAAACTTTGACAAAAATTGAATTTTAAATAAAAACGGATGGAACTCAGGAAATTAATTCAGTTCTAGGCACACCTGTATCTCCTTCTATGTAACTGCCCAGATTCAGTCTGTAGTTGTCACTTTCGTCGTTGATACTAAACGAGCTGTGCTTGGCATAAAAGAGTACGTTCAAACGGTCGACAACATCAACTCTAAGCTCATAATTCTTTTGAGTTGTCAAACTGTGAAATTTATCATTTCCTATCCATATCTTGCCTTCTGGTGTCCCAAACCCGTTTCTGTAATCGGACCAGTAGAGGAAAAAGTCCTGCGATCCGTCAATACGACGCTGAAATACCTTAATTAAACCGAAAAATATCAATAAATTTTGAATAATTCATATGATTTTGGATTTATAATCTCTTCGAAAGATGAAATAACATACACTTCTAAATTCTGAAACGTTATTAACTGTTTTATACATTTTATTAATTCACGTAGGCCTATCGTGTTTCTTGCTAAACATATTCAGAGTCCGCCTTGAAACGTGTTTAAAAAGTGGAAGCAAACTGGGATCGACCATGAACAAAGCTCTTTAAAGTGCATGCACATCTCGAATATAAGTTCTACATTTAAACATATTTACAAAATAAAAAGTGAGGGTGGACAAGTGTTCAAAAGAAACATTTAATTCCTGACCGTTGTTTTCAGAGAGTATGGAAGGTACTTTGTTGTCACCTTTGCTCTTTAAGAATAATGTGTAAGGTATTAAAAGGTTGAAAGTGTGTAAAATCATTACTATTTAGTAAAGATAATGCGTGATGTTTATACACAAGTCAAAGGTGATGTTAAAGGAAATCCTGAGTTAATACTCACGGTCCAGCCTCCTCCATCTGTCATGTTACAATACACGTCAAACGGATCTCCTCCCCATAGTGATGGTTTTACTTTGTAGATACCACTTTCAGTTGAAACTCTGTCATATATATCTCGACAATCTGAAAGGGCCATACAGTTGCTACCGTTACCTGTGTAACCTGTTTTGCAATAACATTGTGACCCGTCGTTCCTCACATCGCAAACTGCATTCCTACTGCACTGGTAGTCATAACACAAATACTGCCCGGTTGTACAGAAACATCGTTGTGAACAATCCGGGGATATGTACACTGCGCCCTCCTAAAAGGAAACATTGTTCAGGTTTAAATTGAGGCTATGCTCGGAAAGCTTTCACGAACTTTTGAATACCAACATCAGTTTGGCAAATTTTAGGGTAGAAGCATCGGTGCTTCCTTCACACGCTACGTAAAATTACTTTCACTTTTTACTTTTATGTGCTTGATGTTGCACAGAACCTACTGCAAAGTTATATTGACATACCATTATTCAGTGTAAAGATCATGCAGGTTATTCTGTTATACAAAATCTCGTCACTACGAAAATATGTAGCTATATTTAAGGCAAAATTTTATGTTTCCTAACGTCCTGTTGGTTTCTTTGCAGAAATATACTTAAGGCTTTATGTTATGTGTTATGTTTGTTGCTGCAGCTACTCCACGATCTACTTACTTTGTCAGGGGGGCACAGATGGAGGTTGACTTTGTCTGCAAACAAAAAAAGGGTAAAATGATATGCATTGGGTAAACTTTTCCCACACGCCAAATGTAAATTCCAAACGCAAATCCTTTAGTAGAGCAATTACACAAACAGCTAGCATAATAACTACCTTCTGTTCCATTCCATTCACCAACACTAGTAAGCTTGTAGTCACCGTACTCATCACTTATGCGAAACCTGTTATACGTGACATAGAAAGATACTCCATTGGCATTTGTAAAGTCAATACGAAGTTGGTAGGACTTTTGGTTTGTTAAGTATGACAGTTTATCGTTGTCGATCCAGAACTGTTGAGATAGGAAACCGAACCCAGATTTGTACTCTGTCCAGGTGCGATTGAAAAGCACAGAACCATGTTCAACGCGTATGACCTACATGAAAAATGATGCAAATAACAACGGGTAAAAAGTGTGCGAAGAACGGAATTTGATGAATATATTTCATTGCATTTCAAAACATTTCTAGACCTCAAGATGTACCACGACTGCAGACATTCAGTCAGGAGCGAATGCGGGGGGGGGGGGCAACCCGCGCACGCCCCCTTTTTTCGATGACCAACCATTTATTGACCAACGATTTTTAAATCATTTTTAGGTACATATTGTCTGACAGATGTGGTCGTTGTATCTCCTTCCTAAGCCTCCCTCGTCTGGCCAAACCTACAAAAATAAATGAGCTCATTCCTGCCACTGTGTCATAACACCCCTAATAAAATACAAATACCAATAGAAATACTTTTGAAGCAGTTCCAACCTGAATGCTCTCTTTTCAATAGGCTTCCTTTCAGTGGATAGACAATTATGAACCTAAATTGAGTTAGTATAAAGGGGGTGCATCTTCAATCTTCGACAAAAGTACATGAGACAAACCCCGCTCCCCGTATCAATGTTGAAGTTTCCGAACACGTTCGGATGCCGCAACATTGAAAAGGGGGATGGGGTGCAGATAGGGGGATGGTGATCTCCTCGTCGCTTGTTTTGTCCCATCATTTTTGTCGAGGATTGTAGGCTGTGATAAAAGCAAGGCGTTTGCTTTGCTTGCCCTTGAAATAAGTATATCATGAATCACTTTATTCATTTTCCAATTTACTGAAGAATTTGAATAAGAATTTTTTCACGTTTGAAATTGATAACCGTCTTCAACCCTTTTAAATTTAGTTGGAAACCTCAGCTCGACATGTTTCTTCTAATGTCATTTCAACGTATCTTACAATTTTGTTACGAAGCAGATGTTGCATTTGGAGAAGAAATAAAATTTACTGTAAAAAAGATTCATCATGTCACCTCCGTAAGGGTTTACAAATGACTGAAGGACCAGTAAATGAATTTGGACATTTGAATATTATTTAACAATCGACTTGATTGCATGTGACACCAAGGTGCATACTTTTATTTTAGTTTTTATTAGTGTTGTAGTTAATGGTTATATTCAAATGGAGGTTACATAGAAAAGATTTTGTCTGCTCTTTGAAATTATTAGATGCAGATAGCTAGATGTATTTCACTTCAAGTGACTGAGTTTATACAAATTTAACGTTTGCTCTATGGTATGGCATTACTCGCGTATTTATAATTAAGTCCTAGGTATTTGGTGCAATAGAGATTGGAAGAAAAGAACTTGCTACTTAAACGAGATCAACTTGTCATGGTAAAAGACCGGTATGAATCGTCTAATTGGCTTCATTGTTATCACAAGAACATTAGTTAAGCTTAATAAACAATGTATTGTCTTTTCTTAAAAAATCAGACCAAGCGGTAAATAATTTTATTCCTAAAATCAGACCTATCTGTACACAATTTTATTTCTAAGTACACACATTTAGGGGAAACTTGGTAAAAGAAATGAAATATATATATATATATATATATATATATATATATATATATATATATTAGTTAACAGAAATACTATATAAGAACAGTGCTATAGGAATGGATGGCTGGATCTCAAAAGAGATACGTGACAGCAGTAAAGGCTTGAAATTTGGTAAATAAAACAGCCGTAACAAGGTTTTTTCAAAGCTTTCGAGGAATACTCCCTCTTCTTCAGTGCTTGATAGCAAGAGTGACGAAACCTACAGCTTTTAAATTGTGAGGACAATGGTCCCCACTAATAAGTCAATTAGGACTATCTACTTTTGACAGACGCGAGATTAGGTAATTTGAGTAAGCCTATTGAAATAGGCGTGACGGAGAAGATCTAATAGGATTACTTAGGCCTAGAGTGCAATCCCTTAATTGGTAGTCTAAAACAGCATCATGGTAATCAGACTTGCCTTAGTCGATTTTTTCGTTGAATATTTACAGTTTGTGTTTGTTGGTTTGTTGTGATCGTATATATGAATAGTTAATGGCGTGCAGTTTTTACGCATTTTTAATTACTGACCTGTGCTGTGTCATTCTCATCCTCAGGGAGTTTTTCTCCCCCCCCCCCCACGCACTGCGTTCCATATAACTTACAGTAGACGAGATATATGGCGTTTTTGGAAAGACAATTAATTGATTGTCTAATATGAAAAATGCCTGTAGTTTGATAACTCTGAAAATATTTAGTTGAATCAATCAGTGCGCACGCCTAGTATTTGGACGGGCAAGGTAAAACACCAAAATTCTCGTTGCTACCTCGATTGAGGTTTTGTCCTAAAATTTGGAGATACCAAAACGTCCCGTAAATTTGGGGTGGGGGGGGGGGGGGTGGGGCGAAAAAGCAACAACAGGGGAACGGGAGTGATAGACGTTAGGCGAGTCGTGCTTTGAAGTATGGGCAAGTGTTTCTGGATGAATTTGGCGAGTGATGGTAGACCAGGATGGCACTCAATTACCTGTGGCACTCTATTAGAATTTTGTATGTCCGAGTTTCAGAACGTGGGGCATCTCTTGCCTTTTTGACGGTATATATATATATATATATATATATATATATATATATATATATATATATATATATATATATATATATATATATATAAGGGCCGAAATACTGCGGAGCACTAGAGTAGTATGTAGGTCGATAAAGGTAAAAAGTGCTTAAAGTTTGCGGAAAATTCCACGACGTTTCGAGTATAGACTCTTCATCAGGTGGCAAAGAAATGCAACTGAATAACAAAGAAGTAGAAATAGAGAAGAAACACATTGAAGAAAGGCACGAACAAACCGGTCGCACAGAACGAACACGGTGTAAAAAAGCGAAAGAAGGCTGAAAAAAAAAAACTGGTAAAAAGTAATGAAAAGGGGAACAGGTTAAAAAAGGTCCATTCTAATGTTAAGACCGTGTGGGGAGAGGGTCCCGAGTTTCATGATAAGCCGGTTTTCGGCGGTCTGACGATCACGGTCAGAACCTCTGCACATTAAGGCTGCAGTAACGGCCAAGTCTTTAATTGAGCACGGTGATGGGGGTTGAAATGAGTGGCGACCGGATAACCTTGAAGGTTTTGTTTGATGGACCTGAGGTGTTCAGTGATTCGGTCAGCCAGGCGGCGTTTGGTCTCTCCCACATACAGGCAATTGCAACGTCCACAAACTAAAATGTAAACCAAGTTTGTGGAAGTGCAGGTGAAGTGTTGGTTCACACTAAATCTGTTGCCGTTAGAACCCAAAATATTAATAAGTGTGTTCTTGCCAACCACTGGGCATGTGTTGCACCTACTACGACCACAGGGAAATGTACCTGGGGTGTTGTCAGTTGGTTGTTGTGGGAAGCCCGAACTAAGTGCTTGGTTTTAAGTGCTTGATTTTAAAATCAAGTCAAACCTACATTTTAAACCCACCGATTCTCATAACTACCTTTTGTACCCATCCAACCATCCCAAATCCTGTACCGAATCCATCCCGTACTCACAACTTTTAAGGGCCAGAAGGATTTGCTCAGAAGATTCTGATTTTTCAGCCGCTTCAAAAAGTATACTATCATTCTTTGAGAAGCGTCAGTATCCCACCAAAATCCTTACCGGTGCTCTACATAGAATCCAAGGAATCGACAGAGCGGAGGCTTTGAGTAAGAAGTCTAACACGTCTACTAATCTACGAATTCCTTTGGTTATTTCCCATCACCCATCGGTACGCCCCATCATTCGTGCCGTTTACAGGAATATAGAGACTCTTCGAAAAGACCCTTCAACCCGTGACCTTTTCCCTGAACCCCCCATTACGGCCTTCAGAGTTGAAAAGAACATTTCCAAGCACTTAGTTCGGGCTTCCCACCCACAACAACCAACTGACAACACCCCAGGTACATTTCCCTGTGGTCGTAGTAGGTGCAGCACATGCCCAGTGGTTGGCAAGAACACACTTATCAATATTTTGGGTTCTAACGGCAACAGATTTAGTGTGAACCAACACTTCACCTGCACTTCCACAAACTTGGTTTACATTGCAAATTGCCTGTATGTGGGAGAGACCAAACGCCGCCTGGCTGACCGAATCACTGAACACTTTTCCGTCATGACCCATCCACCCGTGACCATTTCCGTGATCCCCCCATCACGGCATTCAGAATTGAAAAGAACATATCTAAGCACTTGGTCCGTGCCTCTCAACCTCAAGCAGTAGTGCCTTACACCCCAGAAACTTTTCCTTGCAACCGTGGGAGATGCAATACTTGCCCGGTGGTCAGTTATGACAAAAATCTTTCCATTGTAGGTCCCAACAACAACCGGTTTAACGTTCATCAGCATTTTACCTGTACTTCAGCCAATGTTGTTTACGTTCTCGTATGTAAACGCTGTAATATACTGTACGTGGGAGAAACAAAACGTCGTCTTGCTGACCGAGTCACCGAGCACCTGAGATCAATCAAACAGAACCTCCCAGGGTTCCCGGTAGCCACCCACTTCAATCCCCCGTCAACATGCTCGATCCGTGACTTGATGGTTTCGGCGGCCATCTCGTGTCGAGGTTCCGATCATGACCGCCTAGCTGCCGAAAACCGCCTAATCATGAAACTTGGAACCCTGTCCCCACATGGTCTGAACGTTAGACTTGAACTGTTATAACGCAGCAATTCCTGCATTTTTTTGACTTGTGGTAACCACTTAACACTGTCTGTTTTCCTAGCCGAGGTTTACCGTGCCCAATTTTATTGTGTATTTTTTAAATTGTACGTTTGGCCGTGTCAACGATCAGTTGCATTTTTGCCACCTGATGAAGGGTTTAAACCCGAAACGTCGTGGAATTTTTCACAAACTTTTAGCACTATTTACTACTTCATTTTTACCTATATATATATATATATATATATATATATATATATATATATATATATATATATATATATATATATATATATATATATATATATATATATATATATATATATATAACGCTAATTCCCACCTTAAGGGGAAATTGTTATATCTGCTTGTACATAGGGCGAAAAAAAGATAATAAAATACATAAGAAATAAATTCGCCCTAACGTCTAAACATATAAATTAACGTTATTTCAATGGCCAGCCATCCGTTCGTGTTAACAGCTAGGTGTCCGTAAATTTGACAACTTTGAAGTAATGGCATCTAGTTTGTAAATCTAAGAGGGCGCCCTTGTAAGTTTACGTATTCCTATAGAAAAAGTGTGTGGAAACGTTAAGGCGACACTTATATTTCACCCGAAAATTTTTTTCCCCTTAAGGTCGACTTTTCAACAACAACTTTCCCCCTAAGTGCCGAATTAGATATATATATATATATATATATATATGTATATACACACACACATATATATATATATATATATATATATATATACACACATATATACATATATATGTATATATATATAAATATCTATATATATATATATATATATATATATATATATATATATATATATATATATATATAATTCTCAGCGTTAACATTCATTCCGTACAAATATGCGACATGTTTCGAGAGAACGACTTTCATCATCAGGCAATAAAGCTATAATAAAGACTTAAAACCAACTCTCGGTTGAAGGCAGTGACCCATGTGAAGGTTAAGAATTAGCCCAATAGAGTGATCAATGGGCTCTCTAATTGTCTGTTAAGATTTGGTGTATCCCAAGTAATGTGCAGGCTTTCTTTAACATTTAGCTGGAGCGTGGTAGGTGCCCGGTCAATGATTACAGCTTTGTTGGGTGATGATGAAATTCGCTCTTTCGAAACATGTCGCATTTTTGTACGGAATAAATGTTATCACTGAGGATTATCGTTTTGCTAATTATTTTTATCACAAGTTCTGTGCTTGGCATGCCTTTTGATGTGTATATATATATATATACATCAAAAGTTATGCGAAGCACAGAACTTGTGATAAAAATAAATATATATATATATATATATATATATATATATATATATAAACGCACTTTCGATCGCATTTTGATTTTCCTATTTCAAACATGCTTTGAAATAACCCAAACCCACTCCAATTTTTGCAGTAAAGAAATTATTCGTTACTCCATCAACAAGACGATAAAGTCAGAAAACGGAAAGTTTTTCGTTTTGCATCAAGTAAGGCAGTCGTTTGTCTGCATCTTCATTTACAAGTACATTGTCGTGGTCATTCATTAATGTGACAACTTTAAGTGTCAGTATTTTAGAAAGATGAATGCTTTTCATAAAACGATTGCATGATTATGCAATAGACATAATTTGCATTGACATTTGTTTTAAACAGTTAAATAGATAAGGTCAGATGATGGTTGAAAGAGAATTCAAATAATAAATATTTAACCAACGGCGTAACTGTAAGAAGACTTGTTTAATTTATGAGTATTGCCGTCTAACTTAAACTTCTTTAAATTGCAAATTAAATTATTTATAGAAAAGTTTAAAATGTCACTGGACTTAACAAATTAGACTTAAGTGTTTTTGTTTAAATCTACGTATTTATCGATCGGGGATAAAACACTAATCGGAATTTATGTTTGATACGATTGATCACACATGCTTCGCCTCTTGTATTTATGTCAAATTGGTTTGAAACAATGGACATTAACAACAGAGAATGTAAACCGTTTATATTTTGCAATGCTTTTCTATTACACGCGGCACCCTTAAGGTGGGTTTCAGACGAGTTTTTAAAGTTGTGACCGTTGCAGGGTATTGAAGAATTACAATAATGTCAGTCTCGTACCTTGGACCTAAGAACTCCGGTAACAGTGGCAGAAAAGACCACAAAGCTATACTGACATTCACAGGACTTGGTCTACTATTTGGATAGATAATTAGGAAATTACATGTTGGATTCAGCCCCTTAAATGGCACTCAAGAGTTGAAACACTACTGTAAGTTTATGAAACTTATGAAACTTTAGGCTCATACCTTTCTTGAAAATTTAAGAGGTATTTAGTGTATTTGTAAAAGAAGAGTGAACGGATCAATTTTTCCTCGAATGTTTCAGTATCATGAAGACAAATTCAATATTTGACGTTTGAATACGTTTCATAGTCTAAGAGAAAGTACTTGTAAACATTCTTACCGAATAAATCTGATCAATTCTTCAAAGTCTTCATTAAGTAAAGTTTGTTGGAAGAGTGGAGTATGAAGCACTTATATGACTGTTCTAAAATTTAAATGCAAGCAATCTTACTACTGTTGTCACTGGGTATCCGATTACATATTAAATTTAAAGGTAATTTTAATTATTTTCCACCTTTTTCACTATCAAATAATTAAACGCACACTTGTGCCAAGACTTTAAGGTCACAATTTATTCACTAAAAGTTTAATTAATTAATCTACAAAGAGAAACTTGCATTTACTTATAGACTGATTTCTAGGCGACAAAAAGGGCTTTTTTAAAAAAACGCAGTTCTTCAATTTATTCAAATGTTTTGTCAATGAACTTGGCTTAAAGGTAGAAGATCACAAATATTTAACAAGAAACACTTGGCAAGAGATTTGTTTCTGAGCATATCTAAAATAACACACACTACAAGAAAGAAAAACTTACTGCGTCTTGACTCATAACTCTGACTGAAGTCCAGAACAAATACAGGATGAGCCGAACATATTTGTGATGAGTAAACTGGGCCATTTTTAAAGCCTGGTCGAGTTTAGTAGTGTTTTCTTCTTCACCTCGTAGCAAAATGTAATATCTGAATGGATTTGTGGTCGGATGTAGCCAGTTAATAAGTGGTGAACATGGCGACTACTGAGGAGGTTAAGTACCATAGTAGCCGTTGAAATCATGCCTGTACATTTATCTTTTTCGTAGCTATTTAGAATGGCAATGGCTTAATACAGTAACCCCTGGATCGCAATCATTCTCATCAGGAAGACGTTAAGGTTCTGTTTTTGAAGTTTCAAATCTCAAAGGTAACTAAATAAATTGTGATATTTTTTCCTATGCTTAGATCAGTAAGTTGTGGTAAACACCAGAGTTAACATGTCTAGGATTCGTTGAACACTTTAGCCTCCGCTAGTGTGTCAGGCTACAGAAAGAATGTTTGTATCGTTCTGTATTTATAAGATTTTTTTGTAAAGTTTCATTAGTTTAAGTACTGTTAAATGCTGGAAACTTATTTTCATGTTGTTGTTAGCTCCTTAGGCATGATTTTGTTGCAAATAAAACTTAACTATTGTTTATTGTAGGTAATCTCATGAAATATTGGCTTCACATTTTACGATTAACCTACATTACAATGAATTTTCTTAGTTGTTTTGGGTGGTTTTTGTTTTTTAGAATTACAAACAAAAAATGAAACATGCATGTTATTCTACCATGCAATCTTCAAGCTGATTATACACCTAGGCTAACGCACAATCTGAATATCGCACATCAGACTTGTAGTGAGTACGTACTCGTACTCATAAGTTTGCACAATTGCTTGTACTCGTACTCATTAGAATTAATTTGTACTCGTACTCGTACTCGAACTCACAGATTTTGAAAGTTCTGCATAGAGGCTAATGCAAAATATTGTAGTCGTACTCTTGAAAAAGGACATGTACTCGTACTCGTACTCACAACACAGACAGTGTCCGTGTACTCATACTCATGACATTGTACTCGCACTATAAGTATGTCGTTCACTGACACTATGTCTTGTAAGATGCATCTAAACATAAACGTGAGATCTCATGTGCTAAAGACTACATCTGGTATAGAGGAATTTATAATAATTTTAATGACCTTGTATGGAATAACCAGGGAGACCACTTCATAACCTCTGTCGTTCTCATTTCTTACACATGTATTCATACAAAGGTTGACGAATAGTTGGAAATTGTTTATGGTTTTATTCCTGCTAACATGAGTGACTTCGTAATACAGGTATTTCACACGACACTTACTTGCGCAAAAGCCTGTAAGTAACGATTAAATACACCAAATTTAATTTTAACAGTTATGTCTACCATCAATTACATTTTTGGAGGCTTTTACAGCTTATGGGAGTATTTCACGTCATAATTAACTGGGTGGCCTCTTTATTTTGTTAAAGGGATTAAAGCAGGAAGCCATTAAAGTATTTTGATCAATACCGTGCTCAACGTCTCTACCCCTTGTGTACACGAAGACAACTTGCTTCATTAAATAGCCTTTTTCAAATAATTGGTGAAACTTTGCTGGCCTACATTATGGTTTAATGGGCTGACAGATTTTCTCGATATGGTTTAACGAGGTTCTGCAGCAGGGGGCGAGGAACATAATTCTTTTGAAGGGTCGTTTTGATTGTCATTATGTCAGTCAAGTTGAACCAACACAGTTCCCACGAAAAGCACTTTTCACTGAGTTTTTTACTGGAGGGATAATTATGTAACAGTGCACGGTTCTGGGTCTGGTTTACTTATACCGACAGGGTATAAAATGCATGTTGTATGGTACATATTATGGGGATGTAGTACTACACTAGAGTAACAGTATTGCACAGCGTATTTACCCTAGATATCTGGTAAACCGTAAGCAGAATAAAACAAAAGGCTGTTGCCGAGTGTACGCGTTTCTGAAATAGCATTTACGAATTGCCTTACGGGCCGGACCAAATAGTCTCGAAGTCCGTTTACCGTAGGCTTAATATCGTTTTTCACTCGATATCCTTGTATCACACGAGTATGTATAGTGCTATGTGAAACTAGGCTGAGGTGGAACAAAGGTTAGATGCAAGCAGAGGGGCCTACCTTCTTTTACACATTTTACAGAATTGTTCCCCATATTTCCTTAAAAATTATGTGGCTGTGCATATTTACAACCAAAAGTAGTGAAAAGTGACCATTTCCTCTGAATTTTAAGATAAAATATGGGACAACGTTCTCAATGTAAAATGAAGTACAACGATACACACGGCGCATGCACCTTTCAAAAATTGGTAGGTGAAATAGATTCTCTTCAGTTACTGCTTACTTTGGGGGAGCCTGATAGGGATAATTGTTTCAAACTTTTATGCAGCCTCCGCCATCATCATTACCACACGATAAAAAAACCACCGCATTATCAAATCTAGTAGGTATTAGTATTCAATGTAAAATTAAACAAAATTATATTATAAAGTCATAAAATTTGTGTAGTACATGTCAAAGTTGTTATTAAAAATGAAAATGATCCATTTACGGACACACTGGAGCTTTCGGGGGACTTTGCTAATGCAAGCTTCTTGACCTTATAAGTTTTTTGGCTCCTGCACCACCAACGTCCCAATTTACATATGATAGACTGAAGAATTGCGTCATTTGCTCCCGCATCCAAAAATGCTCCACCCCACTGGTGTTTACAGACTCTGCTCATGTCCTGTAATATCCCAGGAGCTAAGGGAAAACGCACTGTGGCTACTTTCAAAATCTCTGTTCTCAGGGCCTGCTGATTGGGAAGATGGAAGGAAAAGAAGGGGGTGGGTGGGCTGGGGTTGGGTTGGGAGTGGGGGAAGGGACATTATGGAGAGTGGATAATAAGTATAATTACCAATAAATACGTTGATTAAGATGGTACTGATAATTAGCAAACTTCCCTTGATAACATATTAAACAATAACCCCACAGAAACTGTAATTTCCTGAGGTATCAGCTTCCATCGTGGCTGAAGCTTTCATTACCCATGAAAAATCACTTAGATAAATAGATTTTAAATGCCCCTTTCAGGTTTTGAAATTAAAGCTTTTGTAGAACTCAAAAATATCAATTTTAGTTATCTAAAAAAAGTATGCTTTACCATACTAGTAAAAACAAAAGGTGAAAGGGGCGAAATATTGCGTTTTGTGTAATAACCACAATTTTTGTAATCACTTAAGGCATGGTAGCCAGATACATGGAAGCGAGTGACCAACCGTGCACAGCTTATTCACATGAACGAAGAGAAGCGTTATGCTACATCCTGAATTCTATTTATATTCTGGGCGCAGGTTGTTAAGTATGCTGTATTACCTTGAACGTTTCTTGTAATCAAATATTCTGCTGGGTGTTGTTTACCATATCTCGTAGAAACTATCGTCATTGATGGCAGCATTCAACCTTTAAAAAATTATGGATGCCCCAGACATTCAAACATCCATGTGAAGTAACGATCATGTGCAGGGAATAGTGAGGCAGATTACTGTGAACAAAGATTTAACATTGAAACACGACACTTACTTTGAGGAGATACAACTCGATAGCCGTAGCAAGAAGTGCTAACACAAGTTGAAGTGATTGACAGTTTGAAGGTTTACTTTAAATTATTAAGATTAAAATAGAAAGCAATAGTCAACGTGTTCTCATCGTTTCGACGGAGGAAGTGATTAAGGTGTACAATGCAAACAAAATTTAGGGAAATAGATGAGCGAGTAAATAGTATCTATGGTCAAATAGAGTGGGCATCTACAACAAAATTCTCTTTAATGGTATATCAGGGGCCGTAACCTGCGGAGGCGGCGGGGAAGGGGGGAGGCAACTGCCCCCTCATGCCAAATTCAGACCACATAAAGTTCTGATCGTTGCAAATTCGGATTTTGTTGCGAATTCGGATTCTCTGTGAGAACTCCGGTCACCCTTTTCCATTTGGATCTAATTAATCTTACTTGAATGACCACGAATTCCCTTTCAATTCATTGCTCATCCTCCCTCCGCAGTGAACTGACCACAGCTGCTCCTTTTTTTCCTTAGGTCTGATAAAACAAAAGCCCTATTGTGCTAATCCATATGTACACTCATGGAACACATTAACAAAGAATTACGTCATAGGTCCTTCTCTATTAGCAATCTTGGGGAGTACAGCTTGTGAAAGAGAACAGCCTGTTTCTACTCTTCTGCAGCTGCAGATGTGGTTAGTCATCACTTAAAAGTGCAATCATGCGTGAAATGTTCATTCAACTCGTGCTTGTGCTTCAACTTCTCATGCTGAGAGCTCTCTAGCGTTCTCTCTCCCTATAGCTCTCTCTAGCTCTCTCTCTAGCTCTCTCTCTAGCTCTAGCTCTCTAGCATAGACAGGATGAAAAAAGACTAAACGCACATATTAAAATAAAGTGTGCCCTTACATCGTTTTTTGATGATGACTAAGCCAAGGGTAGTACAAAAGCGGTGCCGGGCTTTCTTTTGTGATGACAAAACACAAACCCACGGTTAACAAAGGCGTGAGGCCTTGATGAGGTAGATGCCAGGGATTACAAGGCGGTGGGAAACGTCCTCTATAAAGTTCGGAATCCAGTTGACGGCCTTAGGGGCACCTTTAGGGTCCAGACGCAACCCAAGCTGGTTACCAATGGAAGAAGCTCGGAAGCGAAAAGGTAATTAAGTATGTGTGGGCACAATAATGAAGGATTTGACCATTTTCCAGTTGTTTAATATAATAGAGTTTAGTGCTCACTAAACTGGTTTGCCAAAATTCACACTTTGACCATTTCGAAGTACAGAAGTATCTGACGGCAGGTCCCTTTGAGGCTGCAGGGAGCTTTTCTCAAAGTTGGGGAGGAAAAAGTGTGAGTTTCATTGAGCTTTCGTCCTAAAGGTATTAATGAGATAGGTAGCCAAATGTCACGCGCCTAATAAATAGTCATGAACTTTAATAACGTTTGACTTCATTTTTTACATTGCAAGACTTATAATGTTACAAATATCTGAAAGTGTCACTTTTGACAATATGTGCTGTCTATGAACAGCAAGCAAAAACTGCATTCGAGGCAACAAAGGGAGGGGCAAGTTTGAGCTATGATACCGTAACTCGTCACGTCAGGACGGTTGGAGAGCTAAGGGTCCTTCACAGTAAACGTTTTGAAGGTAAACGATTTTACTTGCGATTTCATGGCATCTGGCACTTTAGATACGGTAATTCACAAAACTTTTTCGTGCATCTGAGGTGAAATTCTACTCGACTTGTAGACTTCATTTAATCTCCGTCTTATAAAAACTAATTTAAGACCTTGGCTAGAGGAAAAAGTTGTTACCTTTTAACCTTTTTAGCCAGGGAGTAAATTCCGCATCTCATATTTTCAAATGCAAGTCTATAAGCTTTATGTTCGCAATGGTGAAAATCCCTGCCCGGCTGTATCATCCCATGTTAACATGTTTGGAAACACCCGGCGGTTTGTCTCTTTGAACTTGGCTATCTTATCATTGCTAATTCATCTCCTCCCGTCTTTTTCTCAGGAGCAAATGATAGTCCAAGTGCTTCATTCTAGTATTGTCAGCTGGTTAGTAATCCATCAAGAACAAAACACTGTAGAGGAGAATGTGGCCCAACGAACTCCCATTTGACGAATTCTTGAAAATTTCAAGTCCACGGAGGAAACATATTTATCTGTGCCTGTGGCTCTTACCAACGGGAACATTTTCAGGGGGTGTACTCTCCAATTACAATGTACTGAGTCCTCCTTTTTCACAGACATGTGACAAACGCCTATCTTCTATCTTCATAAGTGCTTCTTCAAACCAAAGAGACATTGCCCGCCTCTTAAAGTTGCTTTAATTTAATGATACCTAGTATGTGAATGAGATTAAGCAACAAGGTACCACTGTTCAGTTAAATATTTTATCAGCTAACCTCAAAAACCGACCAGAGAAATCATATGTAACATAATGGGCTTAGATGGAGGAACGTACCACGTGTTGATTTCAACCATAGCCTTAAAAAGATCGGAAAAGGTTAGGGGGTGTAGAGGAGAGTGGATTGACTTAAGAGTTACATAAGTGGACATGAAGATGATGTACAACTAAGTGGTGGCTTTGTAGCAACACTATTAAGAAATTCGTAGCATCACTTAGGGGGCAAGTGTGATAGTGTACATCATTTCCGGAGAAGGTAGTCCAGGCTATAAACTATAAACGAGAATAATTTGAGCGGCTGCATTGGATTTACATAACGTTTAAGTTTGTAATATAAGAGCAGACGGAAATCTTCCTCCCCGAAAATTACCTTCACAAAGGAATGTCTGAAGTTATGAACCGAACATCAGTGGGGTTTGAAAAACGTGGTGAAGGATTTTTCGCTATAATTCCTAGCCCCTTTCCATAATCTCTGAAGGCTCAGTTCTGAAGGTAACCAAGCTTTGAAAGGTAATGAAACCTATAACAACAAGAAACTACTGGCAAATATTTTTTCAAAGGGCACTAAGGTATAGATAAAATTGCCTGACTATACAAAGGAAAGTTACATTTCTGGACGAAGGAGGAAGTAATTATACACATAAGGGGATCACCGAGGGAAGGACCTTATTCATTTTCATATAAACAGGGCTTCAACGAATTACAATTCTGTGCTGGAGGAAATAACTATAGAGACTTAAGTGGACAGACGGGCGATGGTCTTATGAAAACCCAAGTTCTCTGACCTTAATGGGTATTCGTACTCTTGGTCGAATCCTTTCTAACTCTTCAAGGCAATAACATTTCAAGTGTGAAATATTGCTGTACGGCTTAACAATGTGTTCAGACTCGAAGTTGTATGCTAAAGAATTGTGCGCATGGAAAAGCTCGTCATTTATGAAGATGGTTAGTTATTACGGTCATGGGTCACAAGTAACTGTAGTCATCAGTAAAAGTCATTAGTAATGTATGTCGCAAGTCACAACCAACCTCTTCCACGCGCCGAGAACCCAGAAGTTGTGGTTTCTCAGTTGAAACTGCAATTATTTTATTTTTTGCGTTAACATCCACATATTAGATACATGGATTTCATTGGGGGTTAGACAAAAGGACACTTATGGCCCTCCGGTATCAATGAGTCATAAGGAAAATGAAAATTACGCATACTGCCTTTTGAAATTTTCTGTTTGAAATTGGGAGATCTCGATAGTGTAAGCAATCATCAAAATTTATGAGAAGCTTTAAGAAAATCGTTATGACGCAAGAAAAAAAAAACAAAAAAATATTCCCTTCTTTTAGCAAACTCCGAGTTTTCGAAACTGTTATCCTGTATAAAATACTTTCTACACCCTAAATCCTGTTCCGCAAGCATGTTCTCGGACGAACTTTTGACTGAGGGAGATACCAAAGACATTAAAAAAGTAACCATGTTGGGCACCTTGTGCTTACTTCTTGACCAAATCCGTAATTTCCTTGTTCACGAGTTTGTCAGATGTACCCAACAGAAGAATGTACCATCAATTGCTATGAACATTTCGATATAAGAAAATTGAACATACAGTACAGGAAATCAACAAAGTGTTAATGAACGCTGGAAAGTGCATTAAACAGAGGATAAAGCACGGTCGGAAGTTGATGCAAGAGATGCACGAGAGCGAATCCCGAGTGCATCTAGCAATAGCATTAACCCCTGGAGCACATTATCCTCTATTTAATGCACAGGTCCGGTCTTGATTAACCCTGTTCATTCATAAATACCAAGACTGTGATGAAAAAGAGGAAAAAGAAAGAAAATCTGTTTGTAAATAACCACATTGTTATTGAAGGCAAACCCGGAGAAAGAGGACACGATTAACGACCATTGAAACTATGTTCGTGCGCAATTAACAAAGAACTTTTAAACAGAATGAATTCAATAATATTATAATATTCATAAATCATCAATATAACAACGTGTAACTAAATGTGGGAAATTACACTCCTCTTAAAAGACTTCAACAGCCGAAAAGGGACAAAAATTAACAAAAACGTAACTAGAAGTAAATGATCCATGGCAACCCCTTAGCAACGAAATGTCGTATGTGTATCATGAACATTTGCACTGCACACAGAGCTGGTATACAACGTTTACTGTAGGCCTAGCCTTGACCTAAGCATGATATGTTGTGTACTTGTGCGCGCATTCGCGTACATATTCTTGTATACATACGCCGGTGATTTTACTCTTAATTATTAAGCGGTTATTTCAGGATAATGCACCGTCACCTGACGGTAATGGACCATAAGGAGTTGTGAGTTTTTACTAAGTATGAATGAGCTTGTGATGAACGTTACGTTAGGGCAGTGGTCCCCAACCTTTTTCAGCTCATTGCCCCCTTTCACCGAATTGAGAAGGGGTCACACCCATAGCCGGATTTACCTTGGGGGGGGGCGTGAACCTATCAAATGAGGGGGGCCCTATGAGTATAATTTTAAGTAATATTATTTGTGGATGGGACTAATACGTGACACTATCTAAGTGGAGGGCCACCACCATAGGCTGATCAGCATCTAGCCTATTGAGAGACTTTTGGACAAAGTGCCGTTGCAGGTAGATTACCAGAAATGCCACTTCCAGGCCTGTCAATTTGCATAAGACTATTTTTTTTCTTTTCATGATTAAGAAAATTTGAAACTCCATAAAGAGAGACAACTCAGACACATTTTATTCCGTTAAGCAATTTGTGTAGGGGAGACATCATAGAATTTGACATATACACATCTGCTGTTTTATTTTTGTTATGCGTTAAATAGGAAATCAAAGGTAATATATGCACATGACACTGGCATAGAAATCCATGAAAGATGGTTTTGAAAGTCCAAGTCATTTTAACTGCATCAAGAAGGCCTACCTGCAGGTAGTACAATAAACGTTTCATCAATAACCACGTACAGAAATGCGCTTGGACATTCTGATGTACGGAAGCATATGATATGTATCAAGAAAATCGATACCGAGAATTTGACCTTTCGGTGCAAGACCATTACCTTAGTCATGTCAATGCAAAAAAACTTCAAATTGAAATGCGTAACTATTCAAAATGAACAAAATACATTTACGATTCTGTCTCAGAGGTAAGAGGTTTGGCCAGAGGAGACAAGAATGGTATTTAGGGGAACTTTATAGCAATAGATACCTAATGCATCGACGGCATTGCGACAGCTGGTGGTGCTTCTCAACCTTTTTTTTTAATTTCCTTTACTTTGTTGAAAAGTTATCCCCATTCCTTCCCTGAATACATTTACGAAATCTAAACATGTGTCGTTTTCAATCGTTCTCTTTCTCATACTAGCTAACTTGAATGTATGCGAAAATTCAATTCACTTAATGTTTATGAAATTCTTCGGTGCGCATGTACGATTTTGAACAAAGTGTTGCTGCAATGTGGTTAATGGCTCACTTCGTGAGAGTGAAGATGAAGGGCAACAAGTGTCCGAAAGAGCCGGGACGCAGGTCTTCCCAGGAAAATGTTGAAATGAAACGCTGTCTGATGCAAATGCATCTTCACTCCTTATGAATAACAGCTGGTAGGGATTGATGATGCATGCGGGAGAGCTTAAGGAAGGAAGGGAGTTTGGATTATTGCGAGATTTTACGGGGCTAGGCCCCACAGAAAATGAGAATGGGAGTAGTAGTCAGGATGGAACCGTACGAAACGCGCGGAAACTGAATTGCATTTTAAGAAAGTTATAGCGACAAAGGTGACAGAAAAATAAGACAAAATACCCTCAAGGACAGGACGGTTGCCCTGCCCCCTACGCTACGTGTCTGCCAAACGCTCAGAAATGGAACTTCCCGTGACTAACAAATAACGTCTAAACATTATTTTGGAATCTCGGAAATTAACACAGATCGATTCGATAAAAATTGGCTTTAAACATTTCGAGGGAGGGGCACTGACACTACCCCACTGCGTGCGGCCATGATTATAACTATGACTGTGGGTCCTTTCCTGAAGTTAAAGACTGTCAGTCGTGAGTTTCTTGCTTATGGAAATTAAGGTACGCAAAATGCATTGCATCTATTCATGGTACTGCCAATTCTTTTAAATTGTCAAGTGACTAGCAATTAACCCGGAGATCATGTGCAGGACAATTTGAACAAAACAAAAAAAGTCAAGGCAATTCATCGATCGGAATTCAGGACTCCTTACACAATCACACCAATCCACATTCCCTAAAACCTCCCTGGTTGACTCAAGGTTTCTGAGGCTGACTAACAAGCACTCACTCTAAAAACGTCCTAGTCAAATTTGAATACAATCTAATCAATAGGGGCACGAACCGGAATCTTGTCAAATCTTTGACTAGATTCGGCTCATAAATGAAACGAATACTTTTCATTTTTGAACCATTTCTAATCAATTTTGAAATAAATCTTGTTAAATGTTTGACAAGATTTCGGTTCTTGCCCCGATTGACTAGATGTTTTTTAGAGTGCTGCCCTAACCGAAAGGCCACCATAATTAGCGCTATAATTATCGCGAAGCGCTTAGAATATTTTGGGAGAAACTATCTCCTTCATTGTCGTTAATAAACCTTTCTCCTAGCTTAATTAAGTGCAGATAATGATCACCTTTCGAGGATTTTGTTAATACGGCCTCAAAAGTAACTTGGGCGGTTCTGAGCTGTTAAATAAATTAAAAATGTCAATAATACAGCCTATATGAAAGAGAAGAAACGAACCTCTAGAACAGGCATGTATAACCACGTGTCAATGTTTATTCGATATCATTCTCAACGACAATGAACCCATAAGACATGCTCCATAGCAGCTTTATTGGTAAATACTATCAGTAACTTTAACGAAATTCCTACCAGGTAACATTATAGATCAGAAAATGGAGACTAAGAGCTTCCAGAAGCTATATTTTGGTAAACAGAAAGTTATAGATTTTTGTTTCAACTCAGAAGCAGATTTGAAAATTAAGCTAAAAAGGTGACTCGTTTATGAAAATTTCCGGGGGCCCCCTGAAAGCCATAATATCGGGGGCCCCTTAAGCTATAGGTTACCTCGATTACTGGGTAAATCCGACTATGGTCACACCCCCCACCCGGCCTATAACATAGCATTGCTACGCATGAAACGATGAAAACGAAAACATAATGTACAAGTGTTGAGAGGATGAGAAGTTGTTGTGTATGTAAGATGCCTAAGATGCAAAATGGTGCTACCTTTAGGGTCACCGTCGGTTGGTGGTGTAGAGTAGCTCTAATTTTGTCAAAAATGCCTCCCAGATTGGCGTAAATGAAGCCTTCTGGACTTTCAAAGTTTGCAGCAAAACACTTTTTGAGACTTCATTCTTTAGAAACCTAGACTTCGAGAAGAAAAGTTTAACTTGAAATATTTATTCAGTAAAATCACTTCGTAAGAGAACACTTGACTAGAAGGTACTCAAATAAGCTCATTTATTTCAAAATGAAATTACAGGTTACCGTATGGCTTAAATTATATTGACATGCTGTGCTGGACACCAAGTGAGAAGCAATACTAAAATTCTTCAACGAATTGTCTTAAGCTGTGTTGTGTGCATTGTGCATATGGAAGGAGGTTCATTCCTTTGTGCGAGTTACCCTTATAAGAACCTGTCTGCGGTGGGAGCTTCCTGGGAAGGCTTTGGAAAAACGAAACCTGTATATGTGATTTCCCAGGTTCTGAGGACCTCAAAATCATAAGTAGGAGGAGGATACAGTTTAAATATTTTCAGTAATTTTCTCAAGTAGGCCATTTTTTCAGTTAGGGTTTGGAAATCTCAGGGGCAGCTGTCCCCCTTGCCCCACCCGAAAAGGCTATTGCCCTTACCACTCAAGCTACCCTTCCAGGCAGTAGTAATGAGAAAGACGAAATTAGCCCACCTAATTCTTGCATTTTTGAAAACATTTGAAAGTTTTCCTTCATAGTACATTAGCAAAAGTTATCTATAATGTTACCGTTATCTACGACTGCCTCTTCTGTCAGTATGGCATGTCTGTCAACAGCAAACAAAAAAACTACAATTTCGAGAAAAAAGAAAAAAAAAAAAAAGAAAACTTGCGGATAATTTTTAGCCATGCTCCATTCGCTTACAGTTTTCATTGGCACTGATGGGAATATGAGGGTCCTCGCCAGGGAATTTTTAAAATTAACAGTCTGTTAGATGAGATTTCCTGACATCTGGCATTAAAATAATCCACAAACTTTCTATATCACCAAAGGAGGTTCAGGTTAGCTTACTTGGAAGCTAAGCTAGAGGAAACCTTTGGGAATGTTATTAGGACCCAGTTTTTATTAAATATCTCATTTTTTTTTTAAAAAAAGTCCCCTGCCTCCCGCTTAGAGTTCATCGCCCCTGGAGTTGCTCAAACTCCCACAGAGGGCGATAGAGCGACAGGTTGGGAATTACTGTCCTAATGTATGCAACGTGTATGTAAAGTAACGGGAGAAATGAATGAAACTTTGAACTTCTTTGTACAGAGCATTAAGCTTGATATTCAACAAATTCCTGGTTTCGTTATTACCTTAATTAATTACCGCAATTTCTTCAAGGAATGTTTTCGTTATTTTTTTTTATCAGACTCATCATACGTGTTACTCTCAGTCATGTCTTTGCCAATAAAGGTAGTTAACACGAAGTTTATACCTTAACCATTTACATTTCACTTGTTTCATGTATGGTAACATAATACTGACAAAAGATCTCCTTCTTTAATCCTTGATTCTTTCATCTCAGTGTATTTGATATGGAAGTACCGCTGGAAAGATTGTTCAGGTAAACGACACTAGTCCCTTTAAGGACCTTTAAAGGGGAAATAAATATAAAATGGTGAGAAAAATTTTGACACCAGCAACAGGGAATAATATGTGGAATTGTTCGTAAAGTATTTTTGTCTTTAAGTTCCCTGGATACCTTGGTATTTTACTATCATAATCCGATCATTTCCTCCAAAAAATCAAAGATGTATTAGACTATTCACCGAATGCTTGTTCAAAGGCTTTTAAAGGTACAACAAAGAGTTGTGATAAGTTTTCAATGGTGTGACATGGTTACTCTTTTTCAAATCAGTTGTGGAAATCCCTTATAGTATCGACATTGACCACTGAAATAGTCTCCGATAAGAACATCACGGTAAATCAAACGTTATTCAATTTTCGGAGGAAACTGATAGTCCACAGTGATTTCATCCTTTAATCCTATTAGTAAATAGAATATATTATCCTTACTGGTGCAGATTCTATAAAGACAAATATTAGTTGATTTCTGGTGGTATTCACTGAGGTGAAAAGACAACTTCGAAAGATGAAAGTTCCTCAACTTTCCTTTCTATTTATCTCTTGTCATCATTGCAAATACTCTTTTAAGCATTTTTACGCATAGACATTTTATTTATTTATAAACTTTCTTTAACCAGAGTAACCCCTTCAGTACAAAGGGACTGTTCTTCTACGGGGCCCTGGGTACAAGGTAAAACAAAAAGTATGAAAAATTATACTAAACATATAAAATTGATGTAAGACAGTGGCGTACCTAGATATTTTTCGTTAGGGGGGGGGGGGGGTGGCAAAAGCAAAAAAATGCCGACAGATTATCATCTTGAAGTAATGATGTACTATCTAAGCGTAGCGCCACCATCATCTGGCGTGTAGCGCGCGGAAAAAAATTAGATTAAAATATCTCCGAGATTGCCTTAAATGACACTTCCAGGCCTTGTCAGTAACATAGCTCCCAAGCTCCAAAAAGCTAGATGCGGGTCCACCTCTGACCTGTCCGTTGGTGGACCGCCGGCCTGGGGGAGGGGTATAAGGGGAGGGGTGTGTCCTCCTCCCCTTTTGGAAAATTTTGGAATTTTATAGGTGTCTACACGCAAAATGGTAGCACTTTTTTGGCAAATCAGTCAACGTAATTTCATTAATTTGCCGCCAAAAATATCTGCACTGATACTCACAAGCTCGCAAAATTTAAAGCTTTCCAAATGATAGCGATCATTGGTTGTTTATTGTTACCCTTAATTTCTGATGCAGCACAGTTCAGGAATCACGTAGCACGTGGCACGTTCGGCGTAAACGACACCGTGCTGCTGCTAAGTGATAATCATGTGTTTTTCTAACAAGAAGTGCAACCACTTTCCTCAGTAGTGTAACTCTCTGCATGGGATACCCGGACATTTGAAAAGGAAGCCAATTATAAAATCCATCAAAGTTTGACTGCGGTGACTTAAAAGACCATTCTCGCCACCAAGAACTACAGGGTTCGTTTGTCCAGTGAGGGGTTATTATACATATGTATAAGCTCCATCAATTTCAAAAAGACCATGGAAATGTTCTTCAGCTTTGAAGAATACAGAGTTAGTAAGCTTGACGCCTTGACGGCTTCTGCCAATGAAAATAGCCCAGGCCAAAATCAATTTATTCCTTAAGTAAATGTTCTATTTGAAGATTAAATTTAAATCCATGTCATAATGCACTAAGCACTTTCATTTTTTGCTTTTGCAAAAGGTTCCTGCCAAAATGTGTATCTCAAATAAGAGGGACAGTTTTTTTCGCTAAAAGTTATCCCAAAGAGGGACTCTTATACCTCATTACCCTGCATTTCGCTGTATTTCGCTAATGCATCCAAGCAATTGCTGCGAAAGCCTAACATTGGACAACAGAATTGTGTTTCTGTCCCTTGTCGAAAAAGGCTAGACTGAGAGAGTTGACATGGGCGGAAGACACGAAATTTGTGAATTACTATTTCTTGGGGTAAAAAGATCAAACGTCTCCCACGTAATAAACAGCTTATTGTGATTTGGAATCATTGAAATCCCTGCCGAAGTGGAAAGGAATCTATGCAATCACGGTGACGAGTGTACGGCCCTTTAATTTTGTTTGTGTGTTTGTGTGGGTGAGAGTGTATGTGTTTGTGGCGCTTGACTTGCAAACACAATATCTAAAGATAACAATGATGGATACTTCTCATACTAAGTATGTAAATTTATCATACTAAGAAAAATAATTCTTGCGTTTTTGATGGAGCTCAAAGGTCATGAGAGGTCACCAGAGGTCATAAACCCAAAACATTGTAAACACGATATGTCTAGGTATGAAACGTGATTACGTTTTATACTTGGGTTATGGATGCGCAGTAGTTAGAAGATGCACCTTTATTGGTTTTGTTAGAAGTCAAGGTTATCTGAGGTCACCGGAGGTGAGAATACGGAATTCTTAAAAACGTAGACACGATACCTCAAGAAAGCAATCAATGATGGACACTGTTCATACTTAGTATATGATTTTATTATATATATGGAAAGAACCTATTGTTTAAGTGGAGGTCAGAGGCCATTTGAGGTCACCAGAGATCAGCGACCAACATCATTGAAGAAACGAGATATATCAAGCCAGGGGTGATGAATACTTGCTCTTGGGTCGTGTTGAACAGGAAAATGATTTGGTTTGAAAACTTTTGGAGCTGAGGCTTATTTTGTAATCAGCACATTGACTCACAGGAAAAAAAAAGATTTTTTTTCAACAAGCCTATGTGCGAATCCGAATTGATGGAAGTTTTAATTTTAGGATGGGATAAAATAGTGCCTTTAAGGTCCAACTCAGTACCTTTTGATTTTATAAATAATTCAATGCATTGCGAAAGTATTTAACCTTTCTGCGATATATTGGTTCTTGTTATTTCATCTTAACCTGAATTGATTACATTGCAAACTCGGCGTAAGTTTTATGTACAAATTTAGTATTTGGAGAGGTATGCTTTAGACTGCCTATGCTCAATGTGGTAAAGCATGAAAGATATCTCTGGATACGAAATAATACCTTGCAAAGATGGAAAACCATCGAACAAAGCATTTTTAAATCGTCTCACTGGGTTCCTCATGCCCCTTATACAGGCATGTGCATTGGCTTCAAAGTCCAGTTCAGAGGTGGTTAAATAACCCCGATGCGCCAATAGCGTCCGCATTGCGGAGGGATTAGACACATATCTCCACCAATTTTAAAAGAGGCAAGCAATTGAGATCCCCTAAAGTTGCTTTTAAGCTATAAGTATTGCAGGATTTGAGAAAAGAATGTTTTTTTATGCCTTGATCTAAATTAGACTCCATACTCAATAAGCTTGAAGTTCAACGGCGGCTTCTTCCTGGTACTTACCCTACAATATTGTTGTCTTCTTTCCCGACATAAACACACCGAAACTGTTCCTTTACAATATCTGTGCACGTATGTATAAAATCCTCTTTGTCCAATTACCTCTGACAGGTGAACTTAGGCAGAAAGAGTATGTCGGTATATTTCACAGATTTTTGGGTAAATATTATTACTCTCATCGAAATGTTTCAAAAATGGAGTAAATATTGATAGGTCTACTTTTATTAAAATACCTTATAATATTCAAATGCGTTTCAGCAGCCCCATATATATGTATAGCATATATATATAGCCGATATACAAACTATTCATAGCCTATATATGGTCTATATACACATATTTTGACATTTCTACATTGACCCATGTACCCGGAACCTATACAGTAGATCAAAGTTAACGAATGTGAGGCACACAGACCGTAGAAAGCTGACGCTCTGATACCATTTGATTCGGCCGACGGGTTGGTTCATAAACATAACTTCATCAGCAGATGAAACTCCGTATTTCATTTTTCTTTAACTTACCGTACCACGTGCTTTTCGTTTGCAGATATTTTACGTAGAAAATGCACTACTAGGTGTTATTAATGACCTCGCCATTCTTTTTACTAAGTGAGGTGAATCATTTTGTCGATCACTATTGCCTAAGGTCCTTGCAAATGCAATGTAAGATATCTGTGTCACACAATTTTATCTCTGAGCTTTATGTTTTAGCTGACTCGTTCAACCGTATACAAAACTGAAAATTGAAACTGACAGTTGATTATCATTAATGATAATATATAATAGCCGAAATCAAAAGGAATCTATGCAAGAAGAGTTTATGTGTTTTTGTGACGCTTAGCTTGTAAACACGATATCCCAAGATAGCAATATTAATACTTTTCATACTTGGGATATAGGTTTTTCTGTTTAAAAAAGGTGTCATCTTCTTTTTGGTGAAGGTCAAATGTCATTGACGGTCACTAAGGGTTAACATCAAACCGAACATATTATAAATTTGAAATATCATAATAGAAATGATGGATACCTTTGATACTTAGTATAAAAAATTGTAAAACTAAGGGAGACAACGGTATTGGTTTCTGGTCGAGGTGAAACTTCATCTGTCACCAGAGGTGAAAATGTGAAAACCTTACGAAGTACTTGTAAACTCGATACCCCAAAAAGGAACAACAGTGACAGGTATCATATTTAGGATATTGATGTCGTATATTGTGCAAGAACTCAATGATGGTGTTGATCAGAAGTCAAAGTAGGTCATCAGGGAAAAATTTGTAAAATTCTCGAAACACGGTAGATCAACATGGACTTTAACGATGATGAATGTCGTATTCAGTAGGAGGATGTTCAGCTTAAATTTTAATTTACCTGTCGTGTTTCATCGAACCTTTAAGGTTATTTAGGTCACCGGAAGTCAATTGTAAAAACTCGTAAACACGCTATTTTGACAGGTGAAACTTAGAAGGATCATCACTTATCACGTTGGAGAGTCGGCCAACCCAACTTTAAATTATATGTTGCCTTTGTCATCAACATGTTACTTTCCCTGAGAGAAAAATGTTTCAATTGGCACCCTCTCGAGGATTTCCTGCAAGTGATTTTATTATCTAAATAAGCCTTCGTAGGAAAGTTTGCGCACGTTGGGGTCATGCATATGCGAGGGCGGTCCAGGATCCGAGGAAGGTAAGTATAGCCGCATACCACAAGTCGGAAGCCATTTATCTGTGGTGCCCACGACAAACATAAAAACTTCCAACCCCTTCCCCCCACTCTCTAACCGTCCTTACCCCCACTAACCGTCCTTACCCTCAAATATTTCCTTCGATATGCACTCCTTTGTAAGATTACAGCATTACAACACGAAATTTCGAATTATGTATATCAACATGTAACGTAAAAGATCGAGAAGTTCCATTTTCATGGGAAGTTTAACCCGGATTGTGTTGGAGTAAATAGAACACCGATCCTGGTTAAAGTTAACCCCAGTGTTTTAAGAGTGTAAGATAATAAAAATAGAAAAGATCCGTCATAAGCCTGCAAACTATTTGCCTCATTTTTACTTTACGAAACATGGAACCGTCTCTAGCACACACCCATGAAAGTCTATTTGACACACACCAGTCGATATCTGTACTCAAAAAGAATAGGCCAAATTACATGTTGTTTTGATCAGTCCTTCGTTCTTTTTCCCGGCTTTTTTTCCAATTTCGATTGTATAGATGCAGCCGTTGCCCTTGTTATCTTAGGCAATGGTTAAAATTTCAAATCTCTCTCACTACAAACATCTTCAGAGACATGCATGCTCAAGTCAAGTATAACACTAAGTCATTTGTCATTTGTCTTCACTCCAAACCAAATTCTATGCCAAGAAACAGTATCTCCAGTTGGAAATGAGTCCAAGGCAATGACTCTGCCCCCACCCCCGAAACGATTAAATCATGATATTTCTAAGAAAGCAAAAGCTGCTCATTTGGTTACATGTAGTTAACGTCTATGAGAGGCACGAAAGTTTCGTTCGAAAGGTGCAAGGAGTACGAAACCCTTCCCTTTATAGCTATATAGGAATATTTACATACAAATGAAAAGAGAAACGTTAAGTTCTGTTCCACTTGCGATTGTGTTATATTAAAACGTTCTTTTCATTTTAAGCTCATTACTTTTAATAATGATGTCAATATAGAAAGTCAAATTACAAATACAATTAACATTTACCAAAAGAAGCAGATGATAGAGGTATTGATTGGTGACAGATTCTTTAATTTGTGTGTTAATTCTTCCAAAAAATATGCTTCCTTACATAACATAGAGTGTTAGACTACATTTGTAAGTACAATCACTGAGTAAATTTACTTTTAAAACCTTTCTCTAAGAGAGAAACTAACCAGTGCCATCGTTAGTCTGCAACTTACAGATAAGCTAAAAACATGATGCAATGTTTTCGACAATTGATTTCATGTATCTGTACTCCAAAAGTTCTGTATTTACTGCCACAGAATCTCAACAACCAATCCTTTGGAATGAAATTGCTCTTAAATTAGATCGGCCGAACTTTCATTTCTGTGTATTTGATGTTACAACGGTTACCGGGAAGATTATACCAATAAAAGCAGTTGTTCCCGTACGGACTGTTCAGAGAGGAATGAGCACAACTATTGAACCACCATCCACCACGATAGTTGCAAGAGGTACCACACCAACTATAATAATGATCGGTCACGCAGCTACCACCACCCCAAGCGTCGTTGTCACGGTCTCGAGTTGAAAACTGCTGGTTATTGTGATAACTCAATGAATTATAACCTGTGTAGAAAGCATAAATAACTGTATTCGTATACAATGAAAACTTACAATTTTAACTTGAGACAATAGAACACGTTTTCTTTAATTAAGAGTACATCAGTTTAAAATTTTCGTTTTCTTTCTATAAGAAACAAATATTTCCCATATGAAAACAATGCCGCGGTTTGTGATTAGTTTAAAACAATACTTGAATTTCGAAGGAAGGATGAGGCAATAACCCAATTAGGTGTCAAGGCAGTTACCGGAGAACTTTAAATATTCCGTGTTCAAATGCAGAATTCAATACACTTTTGATGTCGGTAATTCATTTATATTTTATTTAAGCATGGGCGATCCCCTACTGTCGTCACAGAATGAAATACGAGGACAGAAACTTATGGCATAACCAATATCTCTAATTACTCAGAACATCAACGCACTAGCAAGAGTACATTCCGACTGATAAGAGTAGATAGAAAAGATTAAATTTTATACACCTGACATAACTTAGAACCTTTAAGTGACATTTATATCTATTCCACTACTTCAATGGTGTATGTGACACTTATAGCGTGACACGTCATTTGCCTACCGCACATGTTATAGCTTGTGTGCTTTGGAAGAAAACTCACATATTTATTTGTATCCTTGACTTGTGTGTATCGATAATGTAATAAATTCATTTCATTATTGAAGATTTTTTCTAATTCCACGAATTTTGACGAGTCCTTTTCTACAGTTATCTTTTATGAGCGTCTGACTGATTCTGTTATAAGTAGAACATGACTTATTTTGCAATTTGCGCAAGTAAAGAAAACATAATGAATTTTTTGGAAAGAGGGTGAAACTTACTGTCTGAATACTAAGTTCCAGGATAAATAAACAGGCAAAAATTTCTGAAAATGGCGATGAAGAGCATTATCTGTTGACAGATAATATTTTTGGCCTGGCAAGGTGCATTTCTGCAACCTCCATAGACGGATCGTTTCTATTTTTATTATCTTACACTCTTAAAACACCGGGGTTAACTTTAACCAGGATCGGTGTTCTATTTAATCCAACATAATCCTGGCTAAACTTTCCATGAAAACCTTGTTAAATTAACGCAAATTCTGGTTAAAGTAACTAGGATTAGAGTTAGTTTAACCAGGATTTCATGAAAAATTTAACCAGGATTGAGTTGGAGTAAATAGAACACCGATCCTGGTTAAATTACCCCGGTGTTTTAAGAGTGTAGTTAATGCCCGTGTTAATTCAGAGAGAATTCAAAAAACTTTGGAACTTTTTTACAATCATGATAAATGTTGAATAGTACTGTTCATGTAACTCTTTTGAAAATAACGCCATTCATATATAGATGCCTCCCTAAAAAGTTACAGACACCAAATAGTTGTCGACTCCGCGGAGAATCACTGGACCATGCAGAAATTGAAGTTTTATCCATCACATTAAGGAGTCTAATATAACTTGAGGAATTAGGTTTTGTCAGTTTTAAACATGGAATATTTGATACTTATTGTAAATGAGAGGCAGGTCGGTAATCGTGTTCATAAAATGATTGCCATTAAAATGATTGTTTACAAACCTGCATTGCCGGTGTAGCTGCCGATCCTCAGTCGATATTTGTCACTTTCGTCTTCTATTCTAAAAGAACTGTATTGTGCGTAGTATGGATTTCCTAGGCTGTTGACAAAATCTATTCGCATTTGGTAGCTCTTTTGATTTGTTAATTGATGTAACCTGTCATTTCCTAACCATACTTCTTGGTCTGGTGTCCCAAATCCATCTTTGTAATCAGACCAGTAAAGGTTAAAATCCTGCGATCCGTCAACACGACGCTGGAATACCTTCGAACAAACGAAAGATATATATCTAAGACAATGCAGTACATATAAACTCTCTAAATGTAAAAGAGTGAATTTCACTCTTCGACGATTGCCTACACTGACCACTCTGTTCGAGTGGAATTCCACTCTTCCCGGAGTGGTAATTCACTCATTTGGAGTGAATTACCACTTCCAGTAGAGTGAAATTTTCACTTGAAGAAAGAGTGGTCACTGTAGGCAATCGTCGAAGAGTGAAATTCATTCTTTTATATTTAGAGAGAACGAATATGTTATAACTAAGCATACCGGTTCTACGTCACCGGCGATATTTCGTTACAATTCAGGGAGAATGGATCAATGTGTACCGGGAGCAGAGTGGTTGTTTTTGTTTATAAGCTTAAAGTTCATGGTTATTAATGTGAATACGACCGTGTCTTATCAAGTAGCTAAGTCACCGAACAAAATATAGGAACGTAACTCACAGTCCAGCCTCCTCCATCCGACATATTACAATACACGTCAAACGGTTCTCCTTGCCAGGTTGCTGGTTTTATTTTGTAGACACCACTTTCCGTAGAAACAGTGTCGTATACGTCTTGACAATCGGACGGAGGAATATCGGCGGTGCAATTGACTCCATCGCCCGTATAACCTTCGTTGCAGTAACATTGTAACACGTCGTTCCTTTCTTCACAAACTGCATTAGAACCACACTGGTAAGTATCATCACACAAAAAGTGGCCGCCGACACAGGAACATCGACTTGAACAATCCGGAGACATAAAAACTACGCCGTTCTAATAACAAATCATATTAAAAAATGAAATGAAATATGATTTTTATGAAATACAGACACCTTTTTCGACAGCCTTTTCACCGTTGCTAAGATATACCGTACATGGCACAAAAGGGTTGATTAAGAAACTTTCACTGTCTTAATATCAAGCGTTTGTTCCAAAGAAAGAAAATAAAACTGGTGGTATCATATGCTGTGCTTATTATCGCAAAGCTTTTAAAATTATTTATTTAAAGAAGTAAAGGATCATTTAAACTGTATTTCGCGAAATTTTTGTTTCAAATACTTACACTGTCTGAATCACACAGGAAGATGGTGATGTTATCTGCAAACAAGGAAAGTACTTTTTGGTAACTTTGTCAAATTTGCATTCATAAAATGGTTTTTGATAATTGGTTTTATTTATTACCTTCAGATCCACTGTATTCACCAACACTAGTCAGCGTGTATTCACTGTACTCATCACTGATACGGAACTTGTTGTACGTTACATAGAAAGACAGACCATCGACACTTGTAAAATCAATACGAAGTTCATAGGTGTCTTGATTAGTAAGAAATGATAATTTATCATTGCCGAGCCAGAACTCTTGCGATAAGAAACCGAAACCCGTTTTGTACTCAGTCCAATTACGATTGAAGTCAATGGTACCGTCTTTAATTCGTTGAATGACCTTTGGAAAGAGAAAAACCCACAAAGAAATGAGAAGAAGATGCTCTCGACATGTTATATATATCTGGGGCAACGCTCCACATTTTTATGAGTAAAGTTTGTTGTAGTGCTAATTTTAAAGAAACGGCTTACTGTGTTTCGAAATAAGAGTTTTTTATCCTAGAAAACTTTTTTCAACAACTATTTTGATTTCCATGTTGGACGTACTATCGTTGCCACAATATTCTTTTACTTACCGTCCATCCTCCAGAATCTAAGGTATTATCACAGTAAACCTCAAAGGGTTCCTGATAGGCATCTGGCTTGATTATATATACACCACTCCTGGTACTTGTAGAACATTGATCTCTCGCATCTGTACAATCCTTCGGATAATCGGGTTGTTGGTAAAAGAAATACGAGGAATCTACCAAAAGATTTTTTCAGGTTAACTTGTCATTTTGTGATTGTGCATAATACGTTTCTATTCAAAGGAAGGTGCCTTACTCAAGTACTAGACCAAATAATTAGGAAGACAGCCAAAACTTTAACGAATAAAGTTATTTTCTCGATAACAATTATCTGTGGAGTAATTTCTTAGAAACAGTGACTAGCCGGAAGTCTGTTTCTAATTGCAACTATGACGATATATTTGGTGATGGATGTTAAATCTTCCTAATTTTGTATGGATAATATCTTAGAGTATTAACCATGTTAAATACCATTAATTTATACCTGGATTTGTCCCACTGTTTTGACGGTTATTCTGTAAAGGAAAAAAAGAGAAAGGGATAAGGGGATTTATTGAACATCGCAAAATCTACATTACAGTTTATGGCATTATTTTGTCAATAAAAACTACATTTTCTTCGCAAAAAAGAAGAATATCGGCATTATATACAATCAATTTCACACCTATTATTATGGTTTTCTCCTTGACAGATATTACGTTCATTTCATGCTATTTGTACTTCTTTTAGTATAGTAACACGTAACTGGAGGTCGGAAAAGCTGAGCACAGTGAAAGGCCAAATATTCCCTGCGGGAGTTGAATTTGCTAGTGTGAACTCTCCTCTGTTCAAGTATCCGATCACTCGTAGTTCAATCGTAAAGAAGACACATATTTTGTAGAATAACTTCTGATATCGTTTAATGCAGCCGTAACGAGAGATCACAATAATGCAATCTTGCTTATCACAATAATTGTCGTGGAGATATTGCACCACAGAATGTAGTAGGCACAATCGTAAAGGTAGATATACTTAAATGAGGTGAAAAGCCAATATTATCCACCCGGATTCCCCTGGAGTCGAAATTGAGCAAAAAAATGAACGTTAACTTATTTCATTCCTTTTTCGCAGCCAAAATTCCTGTTTTGTTAACTTAAGGTTTTGCCTCTTAAAATATTGCGTGATTACAAAGAAAAGTAATCAGTCTGTCCGTAATTGTAATAAATTGTGAAGAAATTGGGGAAGGATTCGATCACGTTAAGTGGCAGGAAATATTTTTTGTGGCTCATTTGTCTGCACATAACTTCTTTATTGAAGGGCTGTTTGGCATTTGTCTTCTAGGTTAGTGGTTGACAAGTTCAAGTAAACAGCAGAGTTGAGATGTAAGAGTTTTTATAAATGTAATATATTACAACGTGATAATTTCACCTATCACAGTCACTTATCACCGTTGCGACATTTACCAAATTTACCAAAAATTAACACTTGAACTGTTAAGCTTCAAGCCTCTCTGATTAAATCCCAGATTGCAAAATAACCGCAAAAAGGGTATCCGAGCTTAGTGAAAATGTATAGTGGCTACCGATTTACGTTTGATGTGCTATACACATACAACTTAATCATCAGTTACTTTTTTGAAAAACAGAAACTCATCTTCAACAACCAAGTCAAAACAGAGGAGCATAATTTACTGTGCAAAGTACACAATATTGCTCAAACGTACTCAGTACTGTTTAAGTGTTCCTGGTTCACATACTACACACCTAATGCATTTTTAAGTTCAAAGTTTTCTTTTATATTTTGCTACAATTCTGTATAATTTCTACAAACCCGGTGTTGAAGATTTGAGTTTTGTTCAATTAGACATAAATAAAAAAAAGCTCTAGACATATTTTTGTTTTGTTTTAAAATAAGAGATATTAAGAAAACAACTGAAGAGATAAAAAATCACAATAGACAATTGAAAAGATTTATTATTATGCTTGCAATTTTGGAGTGGTGATCCGTATATACTATGTATATGTTTATCAAATATATGGAGAGAAACAGAAAATAAAATTGACTGTGAATACATTAGTTTTGTCTTTGTAATTTTAATTACATTCAAAAATATAATTTTAATAAGGTAGTTCAGCATCTTATAAAGATATTCAGAATAGTTTATCGCATGTTTGATTGATTTAAATTATTTAATCTGTCTAAATCATTGGCTCAAACAGGCTATTATAAGTCTGTTGCAGCTGTTACATATTAGTTTTTCTTTTATTTTCTTTTTACTATTACCAATATTCACAGTTGAAACTGTTTACCATCTGTTACATGTGTCTTTCCCATTAATTGAATATGCCTTTACGAGGTGACTTCAAAGCCGTCTAATAGATCCAGATTTTTTAAACACCATCTTGTAATTTAGTTCTTTTAGGAGAAATAAAAGCGGCTTGAAATTTACACTTTTTAGTCGTGACGAGAGTCGCAGCTTATTTAAGGAGGATTTGAAATCGACTTCTCAAAATACTTTCAAATCTTCTACATTTACGATAGACGTACATTCACCACGATTCACTAGGGAATTTCCTGCCTCCAAAAAGCTTTGGAATTTCAATTATACTACGTAACCGGATAATTTCTTTATATTTTCAATAGCTAATAATAATCAATACGTGATCTGCTCTTGGAAAAAAAAAATTGTTGAACATTTACTTTCATTTTATTGATATACGCGTGGTAAGATTAAGTAAAAAATACAGGAGTGTACTTTACAGAGTCATACAAACAGCTGGGGTGTTATCCCTAAAATGAGTCACATTGTGTTAACGACAGTAAAATCAAGATTTTGTGCGATGATTTACTCATTGGTATTTAGGATTTTTCTACTACCTTAAATTTAAAAATCTGACTCGCTCGAAACTTTTTGATCCAACGAGAAATCTAACCTTTTCTAACACATATCCCCGTTACTTTGGAGTAAAATGTACGCTACACCCAGGCCGTAATATTTAAGAAGACAATAACGATAGGTATAATCTGTTTACCTCTTCGAGACATTGCACAATAGTTAACATTAGTTTAAGACACTCAATCCTCCTCACTTTGTAAGATTTCCGCAACTTAGGCAAAGAAATTGTATTTCTGCTGTACATAAGGTATTGCATAGTCTCTATTTTTACTAAATATATGTGTTTCTTGTTCACGTTATTGTAAATAATAAATTTCTTAAACAAATGTTAAATTAAATTTCGTTGCAGTCAATAAAAAATGAGATGCCCAATTTTGAGATCTATAGATCATGACGGTTTAACAAACGATGGGAGTAACCAGCTCCTTCAATTTTTAGACGCAACCAGGTTTTTCCATTTGTGTGGTTTCAGTGTGCTTAGAAAAACAGTTTACCAGGCCAAGTTACCTTTTGTTTAAAGCATACCGCTCCTGTAATAAATTGAAGACTAAAGTTTTTTCTGACTTCTCGTGGTCCCGTGGACTAAAATTATGAAAACCATGGAACTGTTAATTACAAACAAACCTTGTGTTAAATTTAGTGTTAAGTAGCAATTTTGTTTTAGACAGGTTGGGTTAACACGACCGCTGTTCGCCCTTTGATATACGATAGAACTTTCAAATCATTTTGAGGGATCGACGTTAGACTTATTTGTGTCGCCTTTCAAACAGTTTGCTGTCTTTTGACATCTTTATGTTGAAAGAAAACCGTTTCAAGCAATTCTCTAAGTAGTGTGAGTTATGACATTGTAATAAAAGGCTATTTGCGACAAAGGTTTAAAATATCTTTATACTACATCTCGTTTAATGTGAAATATTACGTTCAAATTTAGCTTTCATTACGTGAAAGAGCATGATTAATATCATATGAGGATATAGCATATGAGTTTATAATTTTAGATGATTCAACCTTAACTTTAATAATTTTATTCTAAAGAGGCATTCGCATTTTAAAATCTCCTTTTTGCAAGTCACTGGATCTAAAATAACTAACTATGAATATAACGTGCACGTTCGGTGAGATAGGAAAAAGGATAATATTCCACTACAGAAATGTATAATTCCCTGTATAGGTGATTAATTTAGTTCTTTTGTCAATGAGATGTTACAATATTAAAACGTTTTGCCAAAATAACATAACAGCAGACAGCAAAAGTTTAATTATACCTTTCAAAGGAGTCTCAGATGATACTATCGATGTTAAAACTATTTTTTAGCACAGAAGTGAGAATTTTAAGTATTGATGAAAAAGATTTTGTTAATATCGCTTACAATTAATGAATAATAGCCATAAAACTATCTTTTAAAATCAAAAGAATAACCATACAGAGCTGCTCGAAAAACGTCTGTTTTTTGGTCTCAAAAAAATTGATAGCAAAAAACTTAGCAAATGACTCTGTGTTCTTTAAATAGTTGAAACACATTTGCAATATTTAACAGGACAATTGCGCTAAGTTTGTATCAAAAACTTTAATTTCAAGCAAAGGAGACAACTTACCAATTCCTGATTTAAAACGCTATCTGCACTCCAGCACAAATATAAAATTAACTTTATAATTTTAAGATGAATAACCCGTTCCATTGTTTTTCGGGTGTTGTTCTCTTCACAGAGACGCAAATCGTAATGACTAAAAAGAGCTCGAGGGAAAGGTCTTTACACAGTCACTCATACAATCCGGCTTCTAATGAATAGACTAAGCGCCATACTTATTTTAAAAACATTCAAATATCCATGCTAAGTGCACAATACATTTTTGTGTCCCTTGAAATATTCCTTCACGACTTTTCTAGAGGATCAATTTTCCTTCACCAAATGTTAATTAAGCCTTAGGTGTTGAAAGGTGTTAACTGCTAATAGCCATTTGATATATGAAACCATGTCGTATGAAACACGACTGGATCAAACCATGTCGTATGAAATACGACTGGATGAAAATACTGTTGCATATAAGTATTCCGTTGTCATTTTACATTATCCACCTTTGACAAAAAAAAAGAATAGTTTTTATTACATTAAGAGTTTCACCAGGCTACATAGGTTGTACGCAGTGAATAACACACTACGATAAACGTAAATTTATAGTTCGTTTTTCGTGTAATTCAACTTTTCTGTGTATTTCCATCAACAAAGAGTTGACTTCTGTAGTACTATTATCTGACGTAACTAAAGACAATTCTACATTTTTTTCATGTTATTATTGTACTGACCATACTCCTATACACCAAGTGAAGGTACTATTCACCTTAATAATAATATGTTATTACCAACGCTTTGCAGCTGCACTGAAAACTTGGTAGTCAGTATTCTTCAGTCCTGGCGACTAAGTATTCATTTTTACAAAACTGGTTTTTGGTCGCCAGTTTTGTAACGGTATAAAATAAAAGAAATCATCGCGAAGGACATTTTAATGCCCTATGCACTAATTGCTAAACCCTCTGTCCTGTCCTCTCAGGCTGTACGAACAGGGAGCTAGCTGCCACTCCCTGGCAGCTCCCTGGAACGAAGAAGAAAGTACCGAGCCAACAGACGTGTAGAAGTTATCAGGGAGGTGTAACTTATTAGGCCAGTTTCCGTGAATGCCATACTTCAGAAGTACAATCTACAGTTAGACCGCAGGGAGCTGCCACTCGGGGTGACCCGTTCCCTGTTCTCATGCATGCGCCAGGCGCGGATCCAGGTGGGGTCGCACCCGGCGCACGCCCCCTTTTTCGATGACCAACGATTTTTTTTTTGCCTCATAGAAATGGAAAATATGCTTCCCAGATGCCGGGAAATCGCATCTAAGCGCATCTAGAATTCAGATTTTCTTGGAGTGGACCCCCCCCCCACCGTGACTTCACTTGCTCGTCGGCCTTCGGCCGACGATGTGTGCAACCCCCCTTTCTCAAAATCCTGGATCTGCGCCTGTGCGCAGGGCAGTATTTGTAACGGTACTCATAGGCAGATACTCATAGGTACTGATGCATCCTTGTGGCCCTCTATAATACTCTGCCTACAATATATAGGCCTATGGAATTCCAACGTCTGCTGCAAGTTTGTTGTCAATTTGAACCATGACCATCTTAATTTAGGCAAACAGTATATGGGGAAGAATAAACATTTTAAAGTCATCAATTGTTTAAATAGACCTAGTTTGAAAACAATTGCTTTGTGAAATGAATCGGCATGCTAAGGTGGGCTTTAAAATAAGTGGGTCATGTCACGAGTAGGCCTAGACAGTCGTGATTATGACAATAAAAAGTTATTATGGGACGCGAGGATCGGGCCAGAAATTTGAGAACGTTTGTTGAACAAAATTTGCTTTTATGTTTATGCAAATATGTAAAAATTGGTATTTTATCATTAAAAGTTTACAAAAGAAGTTTTTCATTGCAGATCATGTGAGGATTTTATTGAAGCTTAGGCTAACTTAGGTACAGGTTACTAGGAATTGCGGGTGGGCAGACTCCAGGGCGAGCGGTTTGAGCAAAAATTTTGCTCGAAGAATACAGACAGCCTGGCCTAACGAGAGACTGTCTGGGATCGGTAAAGGATCAAAATAATACCCCCTCGGATTGTTGAAAGGGAGGGGAGGGACTCGAACGACAGAGGAAACCGTACACTCTAAAAACGATTGGGTAAAATTTTACCCAAGGTTGGGTCCGTATGCCACCTCCTAAAAAATTGGGTAAAAGACTGCCCAAACTTGGTCAAAAGGACTCCCATGATGGGTGAAGTTTCCCCAAGTAAAGGGCAATTTTTTAGCCAGCGTGGGTAGTTTCTTACCCAACAGTTTAGGAAGCGGCATACGGACCCAACGCTGGGTAAAAGTTTACCCAACTGTTTTTAGAGTGTAAGGTAGACCATATGACCGCATGGCATAAATTGGTCTACCTACCCACGTTCAGTAGCAGTGCCGAATTTACGGCGGAGTCCACAGGGGCCCAGGCCCAGGGCTCCCACATTTAATGGCCTCCACATTTGGGTGTCCAAAACAATGGAGGCATAAGATGCCTTACCGTCTGACCGTCGATGGTCAACATGAAAAATACCGGCCCTTCTTCGGAAATCTACACCAAACAAAAATGTTTTTCCATTTATACATGGGGCCTACAAGGATACGTGGTCTTTATTCGACGGCATTTACGTAATTTGTCACACCACAAAGCTCATGATGTCAGTGTTTTGAAATGTAAATTCTGTCGGTTTTGCACAAAAACAATGACATCCCTATGGACAGTGTTACGGCTTGTGGTTGCAAGTCAAACCAATAACAGCGAAAGATCACAGAAGAACGAGATTAAAATTCAACAACTTAATGATTATTTACAATCTCCTTATCTCACTTAAATTTACAATAATTAATTAGACTTACTCACAATCCTTTAATTAATATTTGCCTGGTCTGGTCCAAGGGATGGTAGTGCATGCACGTTGACGATGGTACAGTAGTAGACCTGCAGCGTGCTGTAGCGTAGGAACTGGTTCCACGAGCGAATAACGACAAGGCTAGCGATGATGGATGATAACAATCTCAATACACAGCGTAGAAACGGCGTAAGGCAATTTATCACAAGTGTTCAGTGTCAGTGGCTGGCTTAGGATATCTCAGCAGTGTCTGGGCTTGATGAAGTTTTATGCTATATCTCTTCTCTATAACAGTTGTTGAACTGCCTTTTATATGCTAGGCTTTTATTCGAGAACTCTCCAGAATTTAACAGAAACTTCTAGTGCCCACAGTCCAGCAATTACGAGAACGTTCCTTAATAGAAACTTCTAGAACACACAGTAGTTGAATAACGACAATTGCAGTTTCTTAGAAGTGTTGCCAGGTCGGTGCTATAATTGGGACATAACGTAAACAGTTCTCACTTCTAGACAGTTCTAGAAAGGCTGCGTTGAAGTTGGACGTCTCTGGAACTTTCCATTCGCTCGTCGATGGATTCAATCCGGTGTTCCTGACGGGTCGTCTTGTAACACTCCCCCCTTGAAAAAGTTTTGGACGTCTCGGACAAAACTTAAGTTACAATATTTACAATGTATAACTTTACAGTAATAACTACAGTATGTACAGCATGTAGTCCAATATTCAATGGAAGGTATAATCATAACATACAACTTGTCTTGCAAGGTGATGATAATACATGAATACAGCAACATCATCAATACACATTGTGCCATAGTTTACACAAAATTTGAAAACTTACAGTGATATTTTCAACATACTGCATCAGATCAAATTCTTGACAAAGAGTCTGGTACAACATTGTCTTTCCCTTTAATGTGCTTAATATCTACATTATACGATTGCAGAAATAAACTCCACCTCATCAATCTTTGATTCTTATTCTTCATCTTAGATAAAAATGTCAAAGGGTTATGATCAGTGTATACAGTGATAGGGAAACTAGTAGTTCCCAAATAAACATCAAAGTGTTGAAGACCAAGTATCAAAGCTAATGTTTCTTTTTCAATTGTTGAATAATTTTTCTGGTGTTTGTCAAATTTCTTAGAATAATAACAAACAGGGTGATCAACACCATGCTCATCAGCTTGAAGCAAAACTGCTCCTATGCCATTGTCACTGGCATCTAGTGCCAACTTAAATTGCTTCTCAAAATCTGGAGCAATCAACACTGGTGAACTCATTAGTGCCTTTTTCAATAATTCAAATGCTGCTTGGCAATTATCTGTCCAATCAAACTTTTCATTTTTCTTTAACAATTTTGTCAGTGGTGCAGCAATGTCAGAGAAATTCGGACAAAAACGTCTGTAGTAACCAGCCATGCCTAGGAAGCGTATGAGCTGCCTTTTATCAGTTGGGGCAGGGAATTTGTCAATGCCCTCAACTTTGGCCTTAATTGGTCTAACTTTACCCTGACCAACCACATGCCCTAAGTATATCACATGGGCACAAGCAATCTCACTTTTGACCAAATTGACAGTCAAATTAGCTTTGGCAAGCTTGTCAAATAATGCCTTAACATGTTGTACATGTTCATCCCACGAGTTGCTGTACACAATAAGGTCATCAACATATACTTCACAATTTTCTAAATCTGACGTAAGATTATTTACTAAGCGCTGAAACGTCATCGGTGAGTTTTTCATACCAAACGGCATAACCTTATACTGAAATAACCCATCTGGCGTCACGAATGCCGAGATTTTCCGAGCCCTCTCAGTGAGTGGTATCTCCCAGTACCCCTTCAGTAAGTCAAACTTTGACACATACGTAGCTTTCCCAATCCTATCAATGCAATCATCGATACGGGGTATCGGATAGGAATCCGTTCTTGTGACTGCATTCACCTTTCGGTAATCAGTACAAAATCTGCACCCACCGTCTGGCTTGGTGACCAATATACAAGGGGAAGACCATTCACTATTACTAGGTTCTATAATGTCATGGTCTAACATATACCGAACCTCATCCCTAAGATGTTGTCGTTTTCGAGGGTTAACTCGGTAAGGATGCTGCTTGATTGGTGTAGCATCTCCCACATCAACATCATGTTCAATCAAATTTGTCCTAGTAGGATCATCTGAGAACAAGCATGCATATTCATAGATTAATGATTTCATTTCTGACTTTTCTTTGTGATCCAGATGACTTAATTTCTGGTCAAGATTTTTCAACACATCAGAATTTTGTAACTTAATACACATGTCAGGAACATTATTAGTCTTGATTTCATCATCACTGAGTTCATGATCAGTATTGATAATACACACTTGATCACCTGTATCATTAGTGTTGCTATTACATCATGTATACTTTCATCCTTAGAAATGTCACAATCTTCTCTTTCATAATATCTCTTCATCATATTAATATGACATACTCTTTTAGATTTACGCTTGTCGGGTGTCAAAATGACGTAATCTGTGTCACTGACCTTTCTCTCAATGACATAAGGTCCTTGAAAGCGAGCTTGAAGTGGCTGACCAGAAACAGGCAAAAACACTAGCACCTTATCACCAGGCTTAAACTCTCTTTTCACAGTGGTCTTGTCGTACCACGCTTTCATTTTCTTCTGAGAGTGCCTCAGATTTTCCTGAGCAAGTTCACATGCTCCATGAAGACGATCTTTAAAGCGGGATACATAATCAAGTAGATGTATGTCTTCACCTGGATCTGATAACCACTTCTCCTTTAACAATTTCAATGGTCCACGAACTGTGTGTCCAAAGACAAGTTCAAATGGACTGAACCCAAGTGACTCTTGTATAGATTCCCTGACAGCAAACATTACAAATGGAATGCCTTCATCCCAATCTCTCTCATTACCATGACAATATGTCTTTAACATATTCTTCAATGTTTGGTGAAACCTTTCTAAAGCCCCTTGGCTTTCAGGATGATAAGCCGAAGACTTAATTTGGTCTATGCCTAACTCATACAACATCTGCTGGAATACAGTTGACATGAAATTAGACCCTTGATCTGATTGGATCTCTTTCGGCAACCCAAACAATGTGAAAAATTTAAGTAAAGCTTGTAAGACTGTCCGAGCCTTAATATTTTCAGAGGTATTGCCTCTGGAAACCTTGTAGAAGCACACATGATGGTTAATATATACTGATGCCCTGCCCTACTCTTAGGTAGGGGACCTACACAATCAATGATGACTCTACTAAACGGCTCTTCAAAAGCAGGAACTGGCTTTAAGGGTGCAGCCGGAATATTCTGATTCGGCTTCCCAACCATTTGACATGAGTGACAGGTCTTACAATATTTGGCCACATCACTTTTAAGTTTTGGCCAATAAAAGTGATTTAGAATTCTGTGGTAAGTCTTATTGACTCCTAGGTGCCCTGCAAATGGCATTTCATGAGCAATACTCAGTATTTCCCTTCTATAGGTCCTAGGTACCACAATTTGATGGTAAATTCTCCACTCTTCATCTAATGGTGCATCAGGTGGTCGCCATTTACGCATCAAAATATTGCTTTTAACATAAAAGCAGACTGGGGCGTCTTTAGATTCATCCTCAGTGAGTGCACCAGCTATTAATGGCTGAAGCTCTTCATCATGTTGTTGTTGCACTGACAACTGGTCTCTGTGGAGTGTGTCAGACATTTTTGATTTTTCCTGTTCTACCCCCTCACTATGTGTGGGGCCAGGAGACTCACAATCCTGACTATCATTAAGATTAGTCATAAAAGATTGGCTGAGATTATACCAAGAATCTTCACTTTCATGAATATTTTTACTAGAATCTTTTTCAGACTCTGACTCCTCCTTTGGGAGTGTTGTTCCATTTTTAGGAACTAATTCCTCAATTTTAGAGGGCGGATGATTAAGTTTATCATCCTTATTTTCAAAAATCATACCCTCATTTTTAGAGAGTGGATGTTTAAGATTATCATCCTTACATGATTCCCTACTTGTTCCACTTTTGGGAACTGTATCCTCACTTTTGGAGGGTGGATGGTTTATCTGTCAAAATTGCATTGGCTACTACCTTTCCACCAGCTAGGTCATTGCCTAGCAACAGAGATACCCCCTTTACAGGTAGAGTAGGTCTGACCCCTACTATGACCGACCCAGAAACTAAATCTGACTTCAAATTAATTTTGTGGAGAGGAACAGAAATAAACCCACACTCAACCCCCTGAATTAGTACATTTGCCCCTGTGGAAGTAGAGTCCGATAATGGCAAAACTCCATCAAGAAGCAACGACTGAGTTGCGCCTGTGTCACGCAAAATTTTAATTTTGACAGGTGGATGAGCTGAATTCCCATCTAGGGAAATAAACCCCTCAGACACGAATGGAAGGTATTCTTCCTTAATTTTGTCGTTAGAATTAGGCCGTAAAGTCAAGACTACCTCAGGCGAGTTCTCTACAATGGCTAAGGCATTGGAGGCTGTTTCAGTCTCCTTTAATTTTGCCAATGTGAAGCAATTTGCCATTGTGTGGCCCTTTTTGTGACAGAAACCACAAGTTATGTCTTTAAAGGCAGCTTTGTTTGAGCTGACCTGGTCGTTCTTTTGACGACTTGAATCTGGTTGTTTTTTACCAGAATTTGTTGGAGAGATAGAACCAGACTGAGATCCACTGTTACCTGTTGTGCCACGACTGTTACTACTGTTGCCATATTTCTTATTTGGCCTACTAAACTGACCCTTGTTTTGAGTCTGACCCACTTTACTGAATTTATGAGTAAGTGCATACTGATCAGCCAAATTTGCAACTTCACTCAACTTGTCAGCCTTATTTTCCTCAAGGTGAGTCTTAATGTCATCATTCACACACCGTTTGAATTCCTCGACCAGCATCAGTTGTCTTAAAGTGTCAAATGTGGAGACCTTTTTGGAAGCACACCATCTATCGAAATGCCTTTCTTTTTGATAAGCAAACTCTACGTATGTTTGTGTATCCGCCTTACGATACTTTCTGAATTTTTGGCGATAAGCTTCGGGCACTAATTCATAGGCTTGTAATATGGCCTTTTTAACCTTATCGTAATCCATGCTGTCCTCTATTGACAGAGCGGAATACACTTCTTGGGCCTTGCCTGTGAAATTACTCTGGATGAGTATGGACCATTTATCTCTTGGCCACTTTAGTTGCTCACCCAGCTTTTCGAAATGGTTAAAGAATTTCTCCACATTATCCTCCTGAAATTTGGGGACAAATTTTACGTGCTTAGAAACATCGAATCCCCCAGTATCCAAGCCTATTTTAGGGTCTGAGGCTTTTATGACTCCTAACTCTAGTTGCTTCAACCTAAATTCATGTTCTCTTGCCTCCTTTTCCCTCTGCATTTGCATTTCTCTTTCCTCTTTTTCCTTTTGCATTTGCATTTCTCTTTCCTCTTTTTCCTTTTGCATTTGCATTTCTCTTTCCTCTTTTTCCTTTTTCATTTCTCTTTCCATTTCTTTTAATCTAATCTCCTTATTCATTTCCATTTCAAGCCTTTTCAGTTCAAATGTGTTGTCAGTTGGCACAGTGATAGCTGTTTCCAATACTGTACTAGGTAGGATACTTTCATCCACAAGATATTCTAGAACATATCTTTTAATCTCGTCTTTCCGCATTAAAGGCTGAAATTCAATGCCATAATGTTTTGCGACCTTTACAATCTCAGACTTTTTTAATGAATCTAGTTCCTCGACTGAGGGACTAGCCACGAATTTATCTAAGTTGAATGGCATTTTGAAATTGTATCAAGCCTTCAACAAACAAATAAGTAGTCTGAGCAAACACAGTTGCTTACGATTCACAACAGAATTTCTCGAATTTTCTAGTATTCTTCGTTCCCGGATGTTCGGCCACCAATTCTGTTACGGCTTGTGGTCGCAAGTCAAACCAATAACAGCGAAAGATCACAGAAGAACGAGATTAAAATTCAACAACTTAATGATTATTTACAATCTCCTTATCTCACTTAAATTTACAATAATTAATTAGACTTACTCACAATCCTTTAATTAATATTTGCCTGGTCTGGTCCAAGGGATGGTAGTGCATGCACGTTGACGATGGTACAGTAGTAGACCTGCAGCGTGCTATAGCGTAGGAACTGGTTCCACGAGCGAATAACGACAAGGCTAGCGATGATGGATGATAACAATCTCAATACACAGCGTAGAAACGGCGTAAGGCAATTTATCACAAGTGTTCAGTGTCAGTGGCTGGCTTAGGATATCTCAGCAGTGTCTGGGCTTGATGAAGTTTTATGCTATATCTCTTCTCCATAACAGTTGTTGAACTGCCTTTTATATGCTAGGCTTTTATTCGAGAACTCTCCAGAATTTAACAGAAACTTCTAGTGCCCACAGTCCAGCAATTACGAGAACGTTCCTTAATAGAAATTTCTAGAACACACAGTAGTTGAATAACGACGATTGCAGTTTCTTAGAAGTGTTGCCAGGTCGCTGCTATAATTGGGACATAACGTAAACAGTTCTCACTTCTAGACAGTTCTAGAAAGGCTGCGTTGAAGTTGGACGTCTCTGGAACTTTCCATTCGCTCGTCGATGGATTCAATCCGGTGTTCCTGACGGGTCGTCTTGTAACAACAGATAGATATTTGGATGACGTTCTAGCTATCAACCACTGATCCTGTGATTCATATCCACTTCACTGTCACCAACCGAGGAAGTCTTCGGCTTTTGAACCCTGTTTCCATAATCATCGAACAATCGGTAAATATGAAGAGAATATTTAAATTTTCATGTAGTTAAAATAGGGAGTCACCATTCAATCCGACGAATTAAAATGGCATGACCTGTGCACATTAGTGTAAATCTGAAATATATTTCTCACACGTAAAACGGATTATTGATTGCAATTCGATGCAACTTGCAAGGCCTGGGAAGTGAAATTTCCAGGATCTGGAAAGCATTTTCTGCCCAAATTTTCTTGCAAGCTACAAGTTAACCTATGGTGGCGCTCCGATTATATAGTAGGCCTAAGCTTAAAAGGGCCCTTAAACTATTTTGGTCCGGGTCCCCTAGAAGATAAATCGGGCACTGTTCAGTGGCGTGTTTGGAGACTGAAACTTCCCAAAATGGCGGTAAAGCTTTTTTCCGTAGGTGAACTTCCTAGTAATAAATCAAGTGCCATAAGATGAGCCACACGGGCACGAAGATATTAACTGGCATCAAGTAAGCGCATGAACGCAATAATTTTCACAGATGCAAAAAGAATCTTGCTGAGACAATCTGATCATGGAGCTACAACGGATTGATCTTGCACACAATACTCGATTAGCTGCTAGCAGGCCTGTAAGTAGAAAATACCCATACTAGCCGCGAAGCGGGGATTGTTAGTACAGGTGAAGTATAGAAAGTTTGGTAATTTGTGATCTTTTCAAAAAAAAAAAAAAAATATTGGCGTAGGAACCTAAGAGTGGGGTTAAGATATGCTTCCATCCGTTTTTCAGGGATCAGACCCCTTATTTGTCCACTCTGTGAAATTTACCAAGCCTTTTCCATTGATGTACTTTCAAAAATCCCGAAATTTAGCACTATATAAGTTGTATCGAAGGGTCCTCAAGTTTTTTTTTTACAAAGGAAAGGCGTCTGAAACGTCCCCCACTCATGTGAGAAAAGCTTCCTACTCGCGCGTATAAACCGAAGTAGTAGTTTAACTTCGCACTTTTAGACTACACCATACGCTATAAGTTTTGCCGCCATGGCATTATGCTTCTTGTTCTTTACAGAACTTTGAATTCTCGCAATTTCCCGAGGAACATGTAGTCTCCTCGTATTTGGAACCTTCCTCATCTCTAAGGCCATTCCGTTGCTTGGGCTATCTCTGGATTGATAAATTTGTACACTAGCCCAAGGCCCACGGGTCAACTGCAACCTTTAGGCCTGGTTCTATTGCTCGGCTAAGTGTGGGAGGGCGTACAATCAAAACTCCATATTTCAAATCCAGACCCTCTTCAAATACCTCGCTTAAATGCAAAGCTAAGTGAAAAACAATTAGACCACGCCTCCAGCAGCGTCCTGAATCTGAACAACGCCATTTACTACAAGCGCCATTAAAGATTTCGTTGTTACGAATTGTGTTGTTGCTACCGTCTAAGACGTCGTTACTCCTATTTGCGCTACCAATCGTGTTGTTGATACCTCTGACTATGTGAAACGGTTTAAAGCAGTTATCGCAAAGTTTCTCCTTTCTTACCATTTGGAGTTTTTCCTTCACGGTCATCGCCTTAAACTTACTGCACTCATGTAGCAGATGAACTTGCGAACAACATATACATTTTCCCTTTTGTCTTGCCTTCTGTTCACCTTCAGATCCCCCTGTTACAAATGAGGTTACCCTGGGTGAGGCAAGGCTACCTTTACCTTTCACCTTCGGCTTTTCTAATCTGACCACCTCACCAATGTTTTTGTCATAGACGTTTATTGCAAGCCAAATGCCCAATAATTCCAAAAACTTGGCTTATCAATCGATAAACCAAGTTTAGTTTATCGACCGATAAACCTGGTTTATCGACCGAAAAACTTGGTTTATCGACCGATAAACCTGGTTTATCGACCGAAAAACTTGGTTTATCGATTGATAAGCCAAGTTTTTGGAATAATTGGACATTTGGCGTGTGCAAGTCAAATGCCCAATAAATCGAGAAACTTGGTTTATCGACCGATAAACTAGGTTTTATCGATTGATAACCAAGTTTTTCGAATTATTGGGCATTTGGCTTGCCTATAGCAAGCCAAATGCCCAATAAATCCAGAAACTTGGTTTATCGGTCGATAAACTTAGTTTATCCGTCGATAAACCAAGTTTATCGAAGTATTGGGCATTTGGCGTCAATAAACCAAGTTTATCAACCGATAAGCCAAGTTGTTTGATAAACTTGGTTTATCAAATCGATAAACTAGGTTTATCGATTCGATAAACCAAGTTTATCGATATGATAAACCAAGTATATCATCAGTAAAGTGATAAACCAGGTTTATCGAATCGAAAAACCAGGTTTATTAACCGATAAACCAAGTTTATTAGTCGAAAAACCAAGTTTATCGACGCCGAATGCTAAATAATTCGAAAATCCAAGTGTATCGAATTGATAAACCAGGTTTATCAAATCGATAAACTTGGTTTATCGACTTTTTAATTGATTAATTGATTTTTTTTTTTTGATTAATCAAAAAACAACTTGGCTTATCTGTCGATAAACTTGTTTTATCGATTGATAAACCAAGTTTTTTGAATTACTGGGCATTTGGCTTGACATAGACGTTATTAGCAGTGTTGGCAGCCCTTTCCATAAATTCTCCCGACTTGCAGCTGGAAGGTCTAGGGTTCAAATCCTGGCCGGGTCATACCAAATACTTTAAAAATGGAACCTACTGCCTTCGTGCTTGGTGCTCAGCATATAAAATGGAGTAGGGAAAACAAACCAGTGAGCCACAACTGGAGAAATGGCCGTGGTCGTCTCGACTTGAACCAATTGATTGGAAACTGGGACGTTAAACCTCATATAACCTAACCCTTGATATGAGTGGAATACGTTTTCGATTTTTTCATACAATTCCTTTACAACGTCCCTATTACTGTAACTGCTCATTAACTTCTCTGTTTTGTTGTATCTTCTGGTCAGATTACCTATATACCCGTAACAAGACTACTTTAGTCCTTGAATTTGAACAGCGCCTCTATCCACTGACTGCTGATCGCTAGCTTCAGTGCCCTCCATCTTCCACGAACGACTCCCTACTGCGAGTGGCCTGCCTACGAACTCTGTGTACAGTAACACTTACTGTCCTTGTAGTAAATAGTCTAACTACTGCCTCTGATGTTGTCGGCGAAATTTGGCCCATGCACTTGTTATATACAAAATTTCGTGAACTTGTGTAGCCTCAAATACGCCCGGCTACATGCGGATTTTTACCCTGTACGCCACAATTCTGAAACTCGTTAACAGAATAAACACTGAACAAACTGCAACGTTTCTCTGTTCAATTTCTTGTTGATACTGTCCATAAACATTAACTCTGTACGATCGAAGCATGAGTTGTGTAGTTACTGTATGATTAACCTGTTATACGGTTCACTGCAAAAAACAAAAAGAAAAAAAAAAAAGATCGTAATCAAATGCACAGAAATCATGAAATCAGACAAAATCAAGTCTCAATTACTAAACCAACATACATTACAGAAACTTCGTGGTCTAATTAAGCAAAGATTCGACAAGTAATTGCCAAAGGCAAGAATATTTACCGAAATTTGTGGCTACCCTTGTCTACGGGATTCTCCATACAGCCATACTGAATACGAAGAACATTAAGATAATACAACACGAAGTTAGTTGACTGGTTCAACCCCACGACGTTAGTTTATCGATTCAACCATGCCGTACAACCCTGCCGCTAGAAAGACTTCTGAAGATTTTGCACCCATCATTAAAGAATTAACTGTCCCGTACCAAACTACAACGAAACTCGGTTTATCTGAAGAGCATGCCCTTCAGCTTGATTTCCGTGTAAAGACGTAGCTTGGAAGGATTTGCTGAAATAAGTATATAGTTACTTTTAACGGGAGAAAGAAGGTAATTTTCTGGCAACTATTTCGTGTGCAAATGAAACTATGAAATTTGTTTTAAAATAAAAAAACAAAATCATTTTCTTCTACCTTCCAATAGATGTTTTTTATACATGGGATGGCACTAGAGCATTTAATGGTATCATTACATATCTGTTTGCATTGCATTGTAATTGGTAGCAAAAGTCATCGAGGTGGTAAATGTTTACTTACAACGTCCCGAAGAAGGGCAGATTCTTCAATAAAACCGAAACGTTTCTTGTTTCCTCTATACAAATTCCAAATTTGCATATTTCTGCTATAAAAACCAGTTTTTCGAGAGACTCAAAAAAAAAAAAAAAAAAAGCCAGACGCTTTTCTGAAGGTAACCCGTTTCCTTTATTGTGACTTAGGGTTGTTGCCCCTTTACCTTTGTGGAGCTTGGACCGTCTGGCAAATCCAACTCTACCCCTATTTTGAAATTTGAGTGAAGTCCTTTTTTTTGATGCTGTCAGTTTCTGTATGAATAGTCATAGTTTCTTGAAGAAATAGACAGTTAATCTTCCCCACCGACGGAGCTTGCTGAAATACCCACCACTTACACGAAAGGGTGGGATTTCAGCAAACTCGCCTACGATATAAACTATAGGAATACCGGGAATATTAACCACTTTTTTCCCATTTTATAAACAGCTTTTGATTTCGTGCAAGTAGGTTATCATATTACACGAACGTACACCTTCCCGACTTCAATAATACTTTATGTGATATATCACAAAACCTGTCAATACATCAGGGGCGTCAATCCGTATTCAAATGTAGGGGAAGGGGGGGGGGCAGGGGACATACATGACTTAGCACAAACCAATCCCTTTGGTTTTGAAGAGGGGTGTCTTCCTATAGGCTCTTTCCTCCCCCTCCCCCCTCTTATGATGACTGACGCCCTATTCTAATAAGAATTATCATTTCAAAGATAACATGATCATCATAGATGATCTGCCAGGTAAAAAACACGGAGTCCACGGAATTACTTGAAGATGTTATTTTCATCATGTCCCAAAATAGCTGAAACAACGTTTTGCAGCGTGGATCATTGTCGGAGATCATGGACCCGACCAGGCCCGTTGCTAGGGTGACATGTTTTTGGGTGTGAAGGTCCCAAATTCCGACTGGCTGGATGTTTTTTTCCAACTGAGTGGAGGCGTGTAAATTGCACTTTGTTTATGCGCTCTGCGGTTTGTATACAGCAGTGGGGATCCTTCCTTTGTCACTACATAAATGTGTCGTCCTGGGGGAGGGGTCTAAGGGGAGGGGGCGTCCCCTCCCCTTTGAGAAATTTTTGTTAATTTAAGGTTGCTTAGATGCAAAATGGTGCTATCTTTGGGATATTTTTGGAGCTGATCGTAGTATAGCAAAGGTGTGAAGGACTAGCAAGGGCGTTTTCAGAATGCTTTTTTGTGTATTAACAATCACCATCTGTACCGATAATGGCTTCGGCGAAGCGCTCGGTAAAAATTTTTGAAAAATGTTTAACGGCAACAACGTACTTTCAACCTTCGACATCATGCTACAAATTAGACTGAATGCAGTGGCGTACCCAGGATTTATCTCAAGGGGGGGGGGCATGCAGTATGTTGTGTGACTGCCGGCCTGGGGGTCTAAGAGGAGGGGTGTCCCCCTCCCCTTTGAAATTTTTTGAAAAATTCGGTGTCTTTTCATGCAATCTGGTGCCACATATGTTACCTTTCGAAGTAAAGTTTGTGTTAAAAAATTTCAGTATTTTTAGGAACTAAAAAATAGGCATCAGCATGGCCCAATGAGGTGTCCCCTTCCCCTTTGAAAATTTTTGAAAAATTAGGTGTCCTTAATGCAATCTGGTGCCAAATATGCTACCTTTTGAAATAAAATTTGTGTTAAAAAAATTTACGTACTTTTAGGAGCTAAAAAATAGGCATCAGTGTGGGGGGCATGGCTCAATGGGGTGTTTCCCTCCCCTTTGAAAAATTTTGAATAATTTGGTGTCCTAGCTTACATATCTGGTGCCAAATATGCTACCTTTTGAAGTCAAATTTGTATTAAAAAATTTACGTATGTTAAGGAAATAAAACAAAAATAGGCATCAGTGAGGGGAAATGGCCCAATAGGGTGTCCCCCTCCCCTTTGAAAAATTTTGAAAAATCTGGCGTCCTTACATGCAATCTGGTGCCAAATATGCTACCTTTTGAAGTAAAATTTGTGTTAAAAAATTTACGTATTTTTAGGATCTTAAAAACAAATCGATGCGAGGCCTCTTCAAATGTTTGGAGATGTACGCCTATTTCTGTTTTCGGAGTGTTGTGATCAGAATAGTTCTATGTATAATTACCTTTTTAATGGTCATGAGAAGGAGTGCAAACCGTGACGGATGACCGCGAAGGGCGCCGAAATTTTGTCATTAAATAAGATTTTCCTGACGAAATCTACATTCAGAATCTGCATCGAGACACTTAACAATTGCTACATGCCACTCAAAAAGCCAGTCAAATAGAGCCACGACACTACTCTTTTACGAAAATGTTGTGTTGAAAATTTTGTGTTGAAAATATTGTGTCCCCCACCCATCGAAATGTTGGGGGACTTGTCCCCGGTCCCCCCAGGATTGACGCCCGTGTAATATGTCAAAATTAGTTTTATAGAGCCTGATACAACAATGGTGTAACCAACCTTTGTTTTCTGGAGATGGCACAGTGTTAGCGAAAGAGTTTGAGTAGACGAAAGCTACATAAAAGTTTGGACAGGCATGTATTTGTGAATATTTGCCCATACAGGTTCTTTGAGGTTATCAAGAATTTGATAAAATGAACCTACTAAGCTACCTGAAAGGTAGACGTTTATGTGATCAGAAAGTTACAGAATGATCAACTCTGACCCATAAATGTTAGAAAATATCACGCCCGTCGACCTAATAATGGGTGTGCAGAATAATTCCTTGGAAACGTCTTAATGTTTATGATACACGGACGCTAAAGTTATAAAGTAGCCTACTTTGCAATTCACAACAAATTTCATGCAATATATATTTGTCCATTAACATTATTAGAGAAGGGAAGAGTAAGACAACATATTCGACTTGAGGTGCTTCCTATTTCCTTCTATTCACCCGACGTTCGCAAAATGTGCGTGTGTGTGTGGGGGGGGGGGGCGCTCACACAAAACTGGAGAAAAAAAGATAGAAACGAATTTTTTGTGGGCAGCATTTTTTCAGTAATAAGACGTTGTAGTTACAAATACATATCATTACAATATAATTTTCCATATTACAGTATATAATTTGCAATAGTTCATATAAACGATAAGTTTGGTTGGAAAAGCCCGATCAAATACACTTTTTCAATGAATTCGTGCCACGGATAACCTTCCCTTGCGGTTGAACGTAAAATGAGTGCATTACTTTGACTTAATAACATGTAACTGAGTTTAAAGTCAAATGGTCGGAGAGGCAAACAGCTTACTACACTTCATGATCATTGCAGATATCATATGGCTAGTTTTCTACTGCTCCATTTTCAGCCAATATGTTAAATCGTCGTCATTTCTAAAATGAAATTTTAAATAGCTGTCAGAGGACAAGATGTTTATGATGAATTAAGAGGATGACATTGTCTCTTCATATTTTGCTTTACCCAGCCCAAATTTGTATTAAAGGGGAATTTTCATCATCCCAGACAGTTCCAATTCTCCCAACTATGCAACTTCTAGCTCCTCCCATAATTGTATGAAGCTCCTCCTTGTGCAGGAATAAACCTGTTTCATTGCTCAAGGCCATGTCCTGGTGAGTATACAAGGCTATAAACTGTAATAAAAGCACTCTCTCTCTGCCTTTTGTGGAATGTGAGCTACTCTGCGTCTTTCAAATTTTCAAACTTTGATGTCAATCAAAGAGCAGTCACCAACTGAGAATTTTGATACCCCAACACTTAAAATATACTTTGGGGTGATAACTGTCTGTCTTTAAGGACATTGGTCAATTCTGTAAGTTAATTATATATCCTTTTTTTTTTGTTTCATGTATTTAGCAATTTTTGTTGCTAGTATTAGGGAAACTTCCGGTAAGAACATAAGCATTTACAAACAGGAAGCACTTTAAAGATGAAGTTTCCATGAAGATTAAACTACGATAGGTTGATAAGTTACATAGTTCTATTTTTCTTTGTTTCGATAGAATGTTCAAGAAGTCACTTCCAATTCAAAAATTAAATGGGCCGTACTTTCATTTCCGAATATTTGACGTTGCAAGAACTGTCGGGAAGATAATACCAAAAAAAAAAAAAAAACAAAACGTTCCGTACGGTGCTGTAAGGGGTCTAGAACACGAACTGTACCACCACCCGCCGCTATTAGTACAGGAAGGGCCGCCGCAGCCAGAATAACTTTCCATGACGCAGTTTCCAAACCGATTGTCGTTGTCACGGTCTCGAGTTGTGAAGCCTCGGTTATTGAAAGAACGCAGATGATTACCTGTGAAGTAAACCAAATTCAAGAACAATTTTCATGATTCATTGTGCAAATACAGATACATATTAGTCCATATTACCATTGTCGTTACTTTGGAAAATATTTTTGACTCTATCTGTTGTAATAACTTAATATGATCATGGTCACAGTAACTTCAACGAGATATAGTGCTGTGGGGGTTGCTCCTAGAGAAAGTGCATTTTGCCTTCCAGGGGATGATAGTTGTGTACATTAGTCTACAAGTTTGTAATTTCATTCAGTTTTCGTATTAGGCTCCAACAGTGAAACGAAAGCAACGTTATCTTGTGGTGTTTGACTTACGGTTTTCAGACCCAGTTAACAAAAAGAAAACGTCGTCGAACTATTTTAAGAATTGCCATAATACTTATTAATATATTAAAATGCTTATGAAGCCCTCAATAACGATCCATAAAATACGATCAAAATTTAATCGTCGATTTGAATTTTCTAGAAGACTGACCAAATGTCGGGCACAAAAGGTCAGTAGGTCGTAAATTTTTGACGGATTGAGGAATGAAGAGAGAGCTCTCTTTCAAGAAACAAATTTGAGAGTAATCTTAGAGGAGGCATTTCCCAGGATGAAACGTAATATTGTGTAACATCTCCTATGTGAAGTTTAATGCAAAGGAAAGAGTGTAATAGCTCGCTAATTGCCCGTGGCGTGGAACAGGTTAGTTGAAATTAAAGAAGTTTTGAAGCTAATAAGAGGCACTTGCCCCAACACTTAAACAATCATGTTACCTAGTTCAGAACGTTAAGCATGTTAAGAGATCAGCAACGCGATCAGTGTGAACCTTGTCCGTACTGGAAAAAGTGAACACCTTCCACTGTTTTCTTTTATATGTTTTTTCAGAGCCTCCTGAAAACTACCGCCAACGTTATAGTAAAATTCTTACATCTCAAATGGTCTGAAATGTATCATTAATACTTGTTAGTATGTTGTATTTCAGGTAAATCTCTGTACATATGTTTTGTGGTCACAGATTTGATGGCAACTCAGTTACAAGGGAAAAAAGTACTAATGTTCTAAAAAATACAAACAGATGACCCGCTTGAAGAGCATTTTGATTAATCCCTTAAATATTTTTTTTTATTCAGAAAACATTCTTTTTAAGAGTGAACATTGCATAGACCCTTTCCAATATAACATGTATAAAGGAATGTGGGATTGAGGTTTAGTACGGGAATTTTTGGCTATCGTAAAATGTCATTAGTTAAAAACAGACATTATAAAACTGCATAGCATAATGCTTTGTAATTGCTCTTTAGAAAAGGTCTATCAGGTGAGAGTTAAACTCTAGTGTGCATGCCTCTTTCCGAAACTCCGTCCATTAAGAATTTTGTCTAAGATTCCATGTTAGAAAAGGAATTCCCTTATTTGTCTGGACTTAGTGTAAAGTTACATGCAGTCCTCAGAAACGTAATCACAAAATGAAATTTCAGAGACAGAATTGTATCTGTATAATGTTTTAATAAAGTAATGTCATTGTCCCTACCCTTCAGTGCGGACCTTTGTTGATGAATGAGGCAAAAATGCCGTTACCACACAACCCACGACAAAATGTGTAATTTTATCTTTAAATAGAACTCAAAGTTTTAGTTTCCCTAGCCTATTACGCAGAGCACAGGCAAACCTTCCATGACAGTTTACTTAGTAAAAACGAGAATAATAAAGTAACTTGAAATAGCGGGTATCTAAGAACAGCATACGATTTATGAGCATAAGATTTATGGATGTAAATTCCTACACACCTGCAGTTCCACTGTAGCTCCCAACTCTAAATCGGTAATTGTCTCTCTCGTCACTAATAGTGAAAGTGCTGTACTTGGCATAGTATGGGGCTCCGTACCTGTTGACAAGGTCAACCCGAAGTTGGTAATTTCCTTGACTTATTACGCTATGCAACTTATCATTCCCTAGCCATAGTTCGTGTTCTGGTGATCCAAAGCCATTTTTGTAATCTGACCAATAAAGGTAAAAATCCTGAGATCCATTAACACGACGTTGGAATACCTGACAATACAATAAAAATGATATACAATACAATGAAAACGTCTTCAGTGCTCAGAAATGTCGTTTTCAGGGACAAAAACAAACATTTTTGCGTAAACACGAGCCAGATGTCTTGTGGGGAAATATTACTTGGTTACAAGTGGAAACTTGGCGGTGTTTCATAAAAGTTTGCCTAATGAAAAGCAAAAATCTCTGGATGTGTTTTCACATCAGTTAATATTCTATACGATATGGGCAAACAGGGAACGATGAGACAGCGTTTCATGTTTTGTTTATACACATTCCACATTATCTTTCATGAGAGAAAAGGGAAGTACCACAAATTCATTTTTGCTAGGATTGGGTTTAGAGACGACGTACGTATTATACAATCCGGCAGAAAGTGTAATTATTTACGATAGGTGAAGTGATTCGCTCTTCTGTACAGTAGGCAATGTGAAGATCCATGTATTGAATGTGGCCTTGGGGAGCATAAGGTAAGCTAAAGTGTTCAACTCACCGTCCAGCCTCCTCCGTCAGTCATGTTACAATAAACCTCAAAGGGGTTTCCTTGCCAGGTTGTTGGTTTTATTGTGTAGACACCACTTTCAGTGGAACCCCTATCATATGCATCTTTACAATCTGTGGTAGGAATATCAATGGTACAGTTGACCCCGTCCCCAATGTAACCTTCTTTGCAATAACATTGTAACACGTTGTTACTCTCTTCACAAACTGTATTGGAACTACACCGGTAGGCACTGTCACAAGTAAACTGACCGCTAGTGCAGTAACATCGTTGTGTGCAGCTAGTGTAGACTTCCCCGTCCTATTAAAAGAATAATGCACATAAACTTAAAAGCTGAGCAAACACCTGAAAGATGTGAATATTTCTGATGTATAGCCTATGTCTACCTAAGAGTTAGTAACATTTCCTATAACTTTTCGAGCACCTAGGTATACCTCTTTCTTACACAACAGGAAGGTTATAGGCAACACCTCACTGGAATATATTGTTCTAAATGCACTTTAATGTCGGTACTACTCATCGGCAATTTGTATGTACTTACGCTATTTGGTGGGCACAAAAATCGATTGATTTAATCTGTAACAGAAGCAAAAAAGAAATGAGCGAAGTGCTGTTCAGATATAATTCATTTAAAGAAATCATAGGTATAAGTTCTGTACTTATTGATAATACCTTCTGTTCCATTGTATTGACCAACACTGGCCATCTTGTATTCACCGTACTCATCACTTATACAAAAGTTGTTGTAGGTGACGTAGAAAGACAGGCCATCGGCAGTTGTAACGTCAATACGAAGTTCATAGGTGATTTGATTGGTAAGAAACGATAGTTTTTCATTGCCGATCCAGAACCCTTGAGACAGAAATCCAAACCCAATTTTATATTCTCTCCAAGTCCGGTTGAAAAGAATAGAGCTGTCCTGAAGACGATATATGACCTGCAAAGTGATATCAAGCCAAGATTTACTTTTACGCCCAGAACAGTTATGGTGGGTTAAGGATCGATGGAGTTTTTTCACCTGATTAAACTACTACTGCTGTGTATGTCAAAATGCTTAATAATGTCTCGGAGGAGCTTTTTAATTCTTTAAGAGAAAATTTAGATTGAACAAAAAATATCAGTGTTCGATAGAATCATGTACAAATTTTATGTTAATTTTTCAAACAACTTGAATACAATGAACAATGCTGTCACTAACCGTCCATCCTCCAGAATCTACTGTGTTGTCACAATAAACTTCAAAGGATTCTGGATAACCATCTGGTTTAATTAGATATACACCACTTAAATTATTTGTAGAACATTGATTTCTAGCCTCGGTACAATCTCTTGGATATTCTGGTTGTTGATAAAAGAAATATGAGGAACCTGAAAAAGCAAAATGCTTTAGTGAACCATTTCCTTGAAACTAGTAAGCATGCTTTATAAAGTAAGACCTATTAACGTTTGTCCGTAATGGGGGCTTTTACTTAAATTAAATTCACTTTTTCACAAGTATAATACAGGAGAAATTCACAAAAATACCGAATTATACATAAGGCAGATTTTGTCATTGTTGCTGGGATTGATATAGCTTTACAACAATGTACTAATATAGGGACATTTTGGTGAAAAGGGGTACCTCATGATTGCTTGTCAAAGAGCTGATAATAAAGACTAGCATTACTTAATTAGGAAATATTTCCGTGAAATAAATACATACCAATACTTCTCTCGTTTGATCCACTGTTTAGATGGTTATTCTGAAATCAAGAAATACCGAAAAGTCGCATATTATATTTTTCTTATGCTTATTAAAATTACTTAGAAAAGGTGGGAACGTTACATTCCCAAAAATGTCCCTACTGCAGAGCTTGCTTCAGAAATAAAATATTCTTTTGGTGTAAGCACCTGCCACAATTTTATGGAGGTATCGGTAAGGTGTGCATGCTGGTATATTTGCGCTGATGCTCACTTTATTGGTGGATGAAATAAAGAAATTTCGGGACAAGCAAAAGTAGTCCACACACAATCGAAATTGAATTAAACACATTTGTGTTTGTTTAGCTAGGAAAAACTTGAAACGTATTCTGAAGAGAAACCTTTCTAATTAATGAAGTCCTTCACTCACAAAAAGTTCTGAAACAAGTTAAGAGAGAAAAAGAGTGAAAAAGGCAGAAGAAGTATTCAAAATCCAAAATGCGATTAAAGGTATACTTTGTTAGGCAGTGTTATAATATCTTCGAAAGCCTTTCTCTTGTTTGAAATGACGGTAAGGGATTAGGACATGGTGTGATTATTTTTTTCCGTTTAAGTTTTAAAGCAGCTAACACTGCTACACTGTTTTTTGTAAATCAGAATGTTGCTATTACAAGAAACTTTTTCTGGTACTAGAAGTTGTTATGGGCTTAAAAGTAAGAAGAGGTTGAAGCATCCTGCTTAGCTGAAAAGTAAGGGAGACAAATTTCGTCCATTGCTGTAACATTCCCAGTTGTTTTCCTTAAAAATAAACATGCCGCTCTCAACGAGGTTCAAGGCTAGTCGCAATGGACACACTTATTTTCTATTACATTTTTAAAGGCTTACACCCCTCACAAATTGCTAATATTTCGGGGGAATAATATAATATAACAGAAAATTTGAATTTAACAGACAATATTTCCTACTTGACTGTAAGTAACAAGGGTTGGGTCAAAGCATTGTTTCTCGTCATCCAAATCATGGTAGAAGCAGGTGTAAATAGGATTGACTCAGGTATCATGGTATTAATTGAGAAAAAAAAAAACAGACAAAAGGAGCGAGCATCTTAAGCTTTAATAACCTCTTATTAATAGGTACTCTCTTTTCGGGGAAGTACATCTAGGAATTATAAAAAATTAAAGTTTCGGATGTGTCTCTTTTTAGTAGCAACGCCCTGACATTCTAGAACAGAGAAGAGTTACTTTGAAACACCCAAAATAGATACTGCATCGTAAAGAATAACATCTAGTTTCACATCTATCACCGATTTATCCATCTTGGTGAAGTCCGAACGGTATGCATAAGCTTAACTTTCGAAGAACTATTCTGCTGTAGTCTTTATGTTTAACGTGTCAGGTACCCCTCTTTGTTGCATGAGTTGCCGAATATGAAGACAAAGTCAGTAACAGCTCCACGATCCTGAGGGTCAGATCAACAATCACCGATTTGACTAGATTTTTACCTTAATCTCAAGTAACTACAATATGAAAAAGGATGGAGAATGGCTTGTCATATTGCTTGAAAGGTGATTATGACATCGATAAACTATTAGTGACCATGCATATAGGACATCGGTCTTACAACTGTGTCTTCACTTATTAAAAATGAACTTTTTATGTAGGCAAATTCTACCCTTTTGTTTGAGATGGAAAATGCATTATAAAGAATGATGGTAATGCACGTACTTATCTGAAACTTAAAAGAAGATAAAGTTTCCTTGTTTTTGATTTATCTGGACACGAAAAGTTCCAAATTTCTTCTTTTAACGACATATTGAGAATATATAGAATAATATATTGAAAATGAAGAGAAAAAGGGAGAAAGTAAGTTTATATAAATGAAACGTCTATTTTTCTCGGAGGTTAGCTATTAATAAATATTCAGGTACTTATCAAATTTGTTACCAAAGCTGGTTTTCTCTTTTTGTAGTAAAGCCTCCTCTCAAGTTAATGATGAAGTCTATAGGCCTACATTTTATATCTCAACGTTTTATAAGGTATCCAAAAATCCAAATATTATTTTAGAACACGCCAAAGTAACTTGGGTAGCTATAAGATGAGCTACCCTTTATGCTTTACGCATCAGTACTTATAATGTAACGTAAATGATGGCGAAGAAATGATTTATTGCGTTGCCATTTCACGCTATCAGTCTTTCCCCATCCACCCGTCTACTAGAACTTTAAAGTTACAAGGTGAAATTTGCTTTTATCTAACTATGAGATATAAATGTCATTCAATCAATTCTAACGTTATATCCAAGTATGGAATATTAACTAAACGAATGTAATTTTCAGATAAATTTATGTTTGGCATGAGGTAAAAAGTTGTTCCAAAGCGGAAAAATAAAGCATGGTTTGTTCATCGCTGACATTGTCTCTTACAAAAGATCCTGGGTAGAGTAGATGATTTGACGTAGACGTTAAGTTGATGTGTAATACGACAAAAATGGAAACGTCTGATAAGTTTCTCTTATTTGAAAAGTTATCATATTTAGAGGGTGGTTTGTTTTGGCTCAAATTTAAGTGACTCATGTAAACAAGTATTACAGTTGAAACTACCGAAAAGTCTTCGAATATAGTGCTTTATAGTCACTTGAGCTCGATTGAAATGATAGTACGAATAAAGCTCAACTTGTGCTTTACCCATTTTTGTTTAACACAAAAAACCTAACGAGTCGTCACAATTACTGAGGTTATGTTCATCTTCACAATGAGAGCAAAATTGAGCGCACATCTATGATTAATAGCTTCACTTTCTATTTGTTAAGTTTCAAAACATGCTTTGACAAGATTAATGTAAAATGTCGTACTAATCTGGCGGCTGTTTGGTTTTTCACCACAAAGTTTTCTCTACTTTGATTATTATTATATTTTTTGGAGAGGACAAGGCTTTATACTTGTTGCTATTCTCTTCTCCCTTCATTTGTCTTAAAATTCGTGTTCTCTATTTTTTTACTTTTTATCTATGTATATGTCATGAATGATGAATAAGATAGTCAAATCTTCAATTTAGTATTTTTTGTCGGAATCAATATTTATATTTCACTACGCATGCCTTTCTGTGAATGTTATTTTCAATGCCAACTTGTCTGAGAGATATTAAGGCTTTAGCTTTAAGTCTCAAAGTAATTAGTTTCTTTGCTTTGGTTAATAATGGCTTTGCCATAATCCTATTGTTTGCGTTTCCATTTTCTACTCTACAATTTACTCTTTATTTAGGAATTACTGTCTACAATATTTTTTATTTCATCCAAAAATTGCTGAAGAGTTCTTACTCTAGAGGTAAAAATGGACTTAACTATCCTGTTCTCTCTTCGAAGCTTATATTTACTACTATTGACTCCGGCTTCTACGCATTGTCGAGTCAATATAGTCTTAAATTTGAATTTTGATTTTGCAAACAATATTATCAAGTGGATCTCTGTATTTTAAGGTACTATTGTAAGGCAACACAGTGAAAGGAAACTCGGAAATTAGCTAAACCTGTAGGAAACGTCACATTACAAAATTATTTCTAAAGGGGAATTTCTTTTTTAGGATGGAAAGAACGGTTATATACCATTCACGGATCATAAATTCATATTCTTAAAATGATGTTGGTAGTGCTCTGTTGTCTTTCAAACAGAAGCATAGTTTGGTGTTTGTGCTATCTAGTGAGGTAATTGCTTAAAGCATTTTTTTTTTATATTTTAAGAGGTATTTAATTACTTGGCGTAGAATGCTGTTTGTTACGTTAGAAGTTACCCTAGCCGGTAACACATCTAATACCATGTTAGTGCAAAGATTAAAAAGTTACCTTCCATTGATTTCAATATTATTATAATTATTATTATGATTACAATTTAGTTCCCAGCACGATATTTTGAGTAGCTAAGAGGGTAAAAGAAGTTGGCAATTTAAAAGATGCATTACATTAGGATCTTTGATCTTACCCAAAATTTCTGGAGGTCTTTAGATATGTTTTAATCGACGCCTTCCATGTATCCTAAACTTTTCGAATCAAATGTGGTTCAATTTAGGAGCATAAAACTCTTGAAATAATTTTAACATGTGAAAAACTGTTAATTTCAAAACAGTTAGTAACTTACCACTTCTTGACTAAAGACACTCTCTAAAATCCAGAACAAACACCGAAATAACTGAACCAAGTTGAGATTAGAAAACTGCCGCATGGTTTGCCTTGTAAAGTGCAGTGTTGTTCCCTTCACGACTTATCAAGATGAAATGACTGAATTAAGCTGAGGAAGAAGGTAATATCCGACGTCATTGCACTAACAAGGAGATTACTGGGTAGGGTAAGTTCCATAATACGTTTTGAAATCACACACGTAATCATACATGCTAAGTGTATCAAAACACTTCCTTCACAAAAGTGAAAGAAGGTAAGGTTTACCAAACCAAGTGATGTATTTTCTGTACTATGTGATCATTTGATACTTTTTACATATCTGACATAACAGACACATACATACATACACACACATATACAAATGGGATACAAGAATGTGTCACACCAGCCAATTTTCATAGCATGTACAGTAAATACTGTACATGGTGGAATAACGTTTCCAGTTTTAAACTGTGTATTGGGTAGTCACACCAAGCGACGGAGCTCATATTTATCCCTTCGTTGACGTCTTAAGACTTCGAAGGGTAATCACTTAGGTTGTAATGAAACTGTGAGCAGCATTTTTACCACGGTTAGTGTCCTGGTAGAGCAAGGCAATGGCCATTGACAGGGAATAAAAAAAACTAGGATTGTTGTGAATTTTATTAAAGCCATGATAGCCTTTTACTCTTTTAAAAAGTTTTATGTGATGTAATGTATTACTAAAGTTTAGGTTTTCAGGAAGATGCAAGTGACTATGGAATAAATTGCTTGGTCACTACCATAACGAAGGATGTTTCAGGAATTTTCCGCTTTAAGCGTGCATTATACAAACCATTCGATGTCCACAGAAAGTTCACTAGCATGTGAGAATGCACAACATATCCTACTCTTCTTAGATACAGCCCACAAAACGATTCAGGATACCCTGATTGCCGTTAATGATAGAGTAATGCGCAGGAGTGGGCATTTTCTTTTCTTAATTATTTCTTTTTTGTATCTTCGAGACAAAATTTAATTGTTATTATTGTAATTCGTCGTTATGAGTCCGATGGTTGCGTTTTCGCCGGACATTTTTGGTGCATACCTCAGGAGGTATGATTGTGGAGGATGATGCTAGGAGGCAAGTCAAATAAGTCATCAAGCACGAGTGTTTTAAGGTGTTATCCTGGAAAGGTTCTGGTTATTTTATTTTTTAAAGGTTTTAAAATTCACAGCTTAGTTATAACCTTTTTTCCAGACAAGCATTTCTTGACTTGCGGCTTGAGTTGTCTTGACAAAAAATGAATTGCGACTTAACTTGACTTGAAGAAAAATGACTTGCGGCTTGACTTGACTTGAAGCTTGAATGTTTTTGACTTGGCGACATTGAATGACAATTTTTGTCGCCGAGTGTGACATGGATGCTTTGCCGTGAAATTCTTTAAGAACGCAAGCTTTTCCTTCATGCATTCATAATTGCATTGTGCCGCGAGTAGAAGGCTATTGAAAAAAGTGTTGCTGTAGTTTAGCATAGATTGAAGCAACGATTCTAACACATACTTGCAAGGGCAAGGCTCAACCCTAATTACAAGCACACGTCACATTTAGTGAGGACATCAGTGTTTTCAAACCTTTTTCGGCTCATGGCCGCCCATGAACAGAATGGTGTTGAATGAATAAAAGAACGCCCTGCGTCTATAAAATTTGAGTGACAAGTAATGAAACACATGAAATATATATATATATATATATAAATATATATATATATATGTATATATATGTATATATGTATATATATATATATGTATATATATTTAATATATATATATATATATATATATATATATATATATATATATATATATATATTATATATATATATATATAATATATATATATATATATATATATATATATATATATGTGTGTGTGTGTGTGTGTGTGTGTCAGCGAACGCCTCAAATCTGAGAGCAGGTGGGTCGTTAAACTGTCGACACATATTAGAGGCCTGAACAAGAACCTTGGCATCTTAAGTGACTTCCCCTTTGTAATTAATAACCCTTCCCAAGGTGCCAAGGTTAACTAAACCTGCCTGTCTATCATTTGTTTTTGTTTGTACTTCTTGTACCGTTAATTTTGAAAAATGCTGTAATTTTTCACTTTTCATTTTGCACTGAGGAAGGACACAGGAGTGTCCGAAATATACGCTGTTTTTATCGTATCTGTGCTCTTATTATGTCATCTTTGGAATGTGTTTAACTGATTGTTGTGTTACATGGAGCATACGTGGACTTTTCTCATATTAAATATATATATATATATATAATACGAACAAAAAAGAGACAAGAAATATGTCATTGTTGACAAGAGGAGTACAATGATTTAATATCTAAACGAAATTTTCGACTCCTCTGGAGTGTTCTTCAGCGTATAATGACTACACTATAAATTTACAAGCAAAGAAGGACTGGGTATGGTAAAAAAGCAAGCAACAGAAAACCAACATAACAGAAATAGAGTTACAAGAAAGCAATAGACTTAAAGTTACTTAGCGGTCCCAAATCTCTGTTTAACCCGATCACATTAGATTTAAATTTGAGAATCCAGTGGATTTCGGATTGTTTCAGTTGTCTGGGGGAATTAAAGTTGGAAGCTATCAAGGTGCATCGTAAGTTACCTATAGAGTGATTGGGAAGATTAAAGTGTTGGGCCACGGGAAAGCCTGGTCTATTGTCTCTAATGGATTTCTTATAGTTATTAAACCTTAGGCGAAACGAAGTTCCAGTTTCTCCTACGTAAATACCATGGGGGCAAATATTACAATGAAAAATATAAACTAAATTACTGGAATCGCATGTGAGGGGAGGGGGTTGTAATGTGAGCTTAACACCACTAATGTGCACTCGGGAGCCAGTGGTGATATGTTTGCAAACATGGCAGCGCGATTTCATGCAGCCATAGTTGCCCCCTGAACCGTCCTCTGTTTCTGTGGTGGGAAGTTTTGAAGAGGTGAGAAGGGATCTAAGGTTAGGTGGTTGCCGAAAAGTAAGGATGGGGGGTTCCAAAAAAAAGGTCCTTAAGATGGGTGTCGTCACGAAGGCTGGTAAACTCTATCATTAAGTTATTGGAAAGAGCAGAAATATGGGGGTGAAATTGGGCAGCAAATGGGATGCGTGAACTGTTGGGTTTGGTCTTGTATTTCAATAGGTCATCACGTCGTAATGTGGAAGCTTTGGCAATGGCCTGTCGGATAAAGGTGAGTGGATAACCAGCAGAAAAGAAATACTGACAAAGACTGATTATTTCTTGTTGGTACTGCTCCGGCTGGGAAAAGATGCGTTTGAGTCTGAGATATTGACTATAAACAATGGACTTCTTAAGAGCCAGGGGATGAAAACTGTGGAAGTTCAGGAACTGGTGGGTATCAGTGGGTTTGTAATATACAGAAGGGGAAATCTGACCATGATTAAGCTTAACAAGTACGTCTAAGAAAGAGATTTGAGTATAGGAGGACTCTGTCGTGAACTTGATACTGTGATGAAAATTATTGACATGTCGTTCAAAGTCCCGGAGGGAGTCCTCGCCATGTTCCCATATGAGAAATACATCATCAATGTATCTTAGGAAATGAGTGGGTTTAAGGTGAAAGGAAGATAACATGTCTTTCTCTAGAAAGGCCATAAAAATATTAGCGTAGCTTGGTGCCATTTTGGTACCCATGGCTGTTCCCTGTACTTGTAGGTAATATTTGGAATTGAAACTAAAATAATTATTAGTGAGGATAAAGTGCATCACTTTTTCAAGATCATCTGCGGGAAATTGGGAGTATTGGGAATATATGGGAGAACACGCGGAATCTACTTTTAATATATATATAATATATATATATATATATATATATATATATATATATATATATATATATATAATATATATATATATATATGTGTGTGTGTGTGTGTGTTGTTTCGGACCGCCGTCCTGGGGTGGTCTAAGGGAAGGGGGTGTCCCCCCTCTTTGGAAAATTTTTGAATATTTGAGGGTCCTTAGACGTAATTTGGTGTAATATTTTGCAAATTTTAAGGATCTATTTTTGTTTTTACATTTTTGCCATGATCCCTCCTGCTATACATGTAGGCGGACAAGATCACTTTTCCTCGTTTCTTCAGTTATATCAACTTGAAGAGAATGGACAAATTACCTTAATGAATGAATAGTTACGCATTAGTCTCATAAGTTAAATAAGTCAAACACTTGTAAGTTATACAACTATCAATTGCCAATTGTTAAAAGGAAATGTACAGTAACGTATCGTTGCCACTAACAATGCTCAGAACATATGATAATGGACTAAAAAAACACATTAAACAAGGAAACAATCGTGTTTCCAAAATAAAGACTTTATTACACTTGAATATGCAAGAAAATGCAAGCTAGTCGAGCGGGATTACCGATATTATATCATAAAAAACAGTGGCACCGGCAGATGTTGGTGATGGGGCACTGCAGAAGATGATGCTTTTGGCCCACTCCAGATAAGCCCAGAACGTCGGTGTAAATTGTGCATATTCGCATCTGGGGCAGTTTGCTTGTGAAAGTAATGTCCTAGGGAGGTCTGAGGATGTCCCTCCCCTTTGCAAAATTTTTGTTCATTTACGATAGCTTAGATGCAAAATAATGCTTTTTTCACATATATTTAATTGATTATGTATTGGAAAACTTACAACTTTATAAATCCCTATTTTCGATTGACTGTAAAAGAAAGGTGTGTGTTGTGAAAGTGGAGGACTTACAACTCCCCTTGAAAAATTCTTGTTTGCATAAGGTAGGTTAGATGCAAAATGTGTTATCTTCGGCAAATCTTTCAATTAGTTACGTGCTAGAACATAATTAATGATAATTTCTCATTTGTTAGTGGCATTTTGGCTTTGGCATAAAAATTGCAACGACAAATAGGCCTACATTGCTACGAATGCAACCGTATATGCTACTTATGATATTTATATTACTCTAAGATTCTCTATCGATGCAGGGTTCCTGCAGAGGTCGGAGATGTACTTTTTTCGAACAAGCGTTTTGGTCAAAGTAATTCATTATTGCCCCAGCAATGGTTTCAAGATATGAAGTGTGTGCCGTGACGTGCGCGCGAAGCGGACCGACGTTTTGCATTAGAAATCATTTCCATAACAAAAGTCACGTGAAGACTTTGCACTGAGACGCTTTGAATTCCTAGCAAAATGCATCCGCCACTTAGAGGGCTGCAAAACTTCTGCCTAGCAATTCGTACAAGCTTTCAATTTCATAAAATGTGACTTCCCCTGAATTCCACTACTTTGCATTCTTGGAATGCTGTGTTCCTCCATAATGACTTGTCTGCACAAGAACAATCTATGTCAGTGGCGTCGTCAGGGCTTGGTGATTGGGGCACCACAGAAGACATCGTAAAGTCACCTTGGTCCCCCCAAAGTCTGTGTAAATTGTACCTTTTTATGCGCCCCTGCGGTTGTATACAGCAGACTATGGAATCCTTCCTTTGCCACTTCATAAAAGTGCCGTCCTGAGAGAGGGGTCTAAGGAGGAGTGGTTTCCCTCTCCCCTTTGAGAACTTTTCGTAAATTTGAGGCTGCTTAGATGCAAAATGGTGCTTTCTTTTTGAACTGATCATATATGGCTGGAAAATATCCATAATTTAGTGAATTCTAATTTTTGGTTAGGTGAAAGAAGAGAATATGCGCCCCTGCGATTGTATACAGCAGTATGAAATCCTTCCTTTGCCACTACATAAACGTGCCATCCTGGGGCAGGGGTCTAAGGGAGGGGGTGTTCGCCTCCCCTTTAAGAAGTTTTTGTAAATTTAAGTTTGCTTAGATGCAAAGTGGTGCTATCTTTGAGATTTTTTGAACTGATGATATATGGCTGGAAAATATCCATAATTTAGTGAATTCTAATTTTTGGTACGTGAAAGAGGAGAGTATGATGTCTAAGAAAAAGGTATGTTGTCAACAAACCTCCTGAACCCCCCCCCCCCCCTTTTGGCGTGCGTGGACTTCACAGAAACATTCCTAGACTAATACGAAAATTTTCCTTTGCTTCAGTGTGCATTTAAAAAGGGTATCTAAGGCTGACAGACACCGTGAACGGTACATGGCCTCCTGGAAGCTCTGGATTAGTTATATAAAATGGGGCACTGACATGATGCTTATTACCTGACATCCAAATGATACTATAGAGTATGATGACGATTACTTTACAACTATCATATTTTTACTAAGTTTGAATGATAATCCAGACGAACAGCTTCCAGCAATGGGGAATGGGAGGGAGAGTATAGGTGCAGACCTACCTGATAGGTATAGCAAAAGGGGTTAAGGATAAAAGCGCGTTTCAAAATGCTTTTCGTGGTAAGTATATTAAAAATCACCATCTATACCGGTAATGGCTGCCCGCGAAGGGCACGGTAAAAATTTTTGAAAACTGTATAACGGCATATACGTACTTCCAACCTTTCACATCATACTACAGATTAGATTGAAAGATCCCATAGGCCCCTACAGAGGTTGGAGATGTACTTTTTTCGTTTTCTTTTTTTGAGAAATGTCGTGATCAGAATAGTTGTATGTATTATAACCTTAATAATGATGATGAGATGGAGAGCAAACCGTAACGAATGCTCGCCAAGCGAGCCAAATGTTTTCATTAAATAAGATAACCATGACAAAACCTGCATTCATGTTCTGCATCGAGAAGCTTTTAATTCCCCAACATACCTACATGACAATCACAAAGCCAGACTTTTACCTGAGAACTCGTCAACAGCTTCCAACTTTTGTTGCTGTACTTCTGCGGGAGTTCCTACCGGAAATTATTGATAATAAGGGCAATATTGAGGAAAGGTGTAAAACGCGCGGAGCGCGCGAAAATTTTGATAGTTTGCGAAGGATTTGCGATAATTCTGATAGTTTGAGAACCATTTGTGATAGAAAATGTTTACAATAGATCCATCACTCGGTTGAAAACACACCTCAACTTACCCCTTACAGAAATCTATAGCTTGAACACCTTTTGGGATCATTTTAAAATTTTCAAAAAATATTCTGAAATCGATTGGATAGCACGCGCCCCCATGCCCCCCGTGCCGGCGCCACTGATCTATGTAATTGTAGAACTCCACCATTGAATAATACAAATATGTTTGAGACAGTATTGATGATAACACAGCCATGTATGTGATGAAGCTCCAAATGCGCGGAGCGCGCGAACATTTTGGTACTTATAAAAGGATTTGCGAGAATTGTGATAGTTTGAGAATGACTTGTGGATAAAAAAATGATTAAAATAGGTTCATCAGTGAGTCAAAAACAAACCTCACCCTGGCCCCCTACAGAAATCTATAACTCAAACGCCTTTGTGGCTCACTTTAAAATTTTCGGGAAAATCTTCGGAAATCAATTAGGGGTGCACGTCCCCCACCCCCCCCCCCGTGTGTCACTGGTAAAAAACAGTAAAAGGTAACCGGGCTAGGTGGAATCAGAAAGTTGCTATTTGACACAAAGTCCCTGATGAGATCAACAGTGGCGTAGCTAGATATTTTTGTGGAGGGTGGGGCAAAAGCAAAACATTTCCGACAGACTGTTATCTGGGGACCTTTTTTCTTTTTGCTTTCCGGGCAATTTGAGACCGACTTTTAATTTTTACGTTCACATTTCGATGTGTAATTCTTCTTAAAAACATAAGAAGTGTTGAAAGTGTTTCAAATGAATTGTTTTTTATTTGTTTCCGACAGAGACTAGAAATTTCCGACAGAGGCCTTCTAAGGCTTTGTTGGGGGGGCGACCGCCCCCTGCCCCACCTCTAGCTACGCCACTGAAGATCAGGGAGTTGGTATTAGCTGGAGATACATCGGAAAAACTTTGATCCACTTCAGCTGGTGGGAAATATCGTAAAATCAGGGACCATTGCATCTAACGTTATTGACCTCTTTGTGTGGTACCTAGGCAACCTCAGCCTTGCCAAGTAAATCCTAAGAAAGGGGCTTGACAGGAAACGAAGCTTTCATGTCTAGCAGCCAACATACAGGAGCAAATTAATGTACTTGAATACAAAATGACTGTTTATTGCCACCAAACAATCAGGTACGAGCAGCAAAACACTCCTGTTCTACGCAAATGAGGCAAAAAGGTGTAGGCTTAGTCTAACTTAAAAACTCATATATATGTATATATAGGACAGTGTCTTACCTTTCTTTTTTCTCTCGATCCCCCTTTTCTCCTTATTTCTGGCCCTTCTTTTTCTTTTCTCCTTTCATTTTTTCTCCCCCTTTTTCCCATTTTTTTTTTTTATTTTTCCTCACTTTTCAATGGGGGCTATGGCCCGCTGCCTCCCCGGACACGCCACTGTGAATCGGTGCAGTGTGGGCTGGCTTTCCATTTACCCAAACTGTGAAATCGGAGCGCTTCTGTGTTCGCTGTGCATACTTGAAAGTGCGTACACTTTGTATTGCGGTGGCTGCGAAGGAGGCTCGCTTTCCGACTCCTCATGTAGATCCAATACTTAGAAATGTAACCAATATGTCTTGGGGCCCTATTTTCGGCGAGCTTCGCGGCATCCTTAATATGTGCTAAGTGTTCAATATATAAATCAAAAAGGACACAACGTACTCTGGGTTATTGCAAAACTCCGTGCACCCTTCGTGATTGCCGATTGTAGCTCCCAGTTCTCAAGTCTTCAGCATCATAAAGATATCAAATAGCCCTAAGTCCTGCCTGTTATATATGATACAAAAGGACTAATTGCAGTTTTTTAGGTCTGTTTAGTGCGTACGCAGTACTTTTTGTAGATAGGTCAGTACAAATGGAGGCAAATATTACTATAATGTCCGTAAAGTTGTATTTTTCGGGACATGTATCAGGTGTACTCTTTTTAAACTAACTTCACATAGAACAGAGTGAGTTCTCCGTAGAAATTCTGTGTCCCTCCACCCCACCATTTATCCCGGTGCATCTTGAAAGCAATCAACCGGCGGTTAGTCCGAATGACGTTATTTTTAAAACATATAGTCAGACAGCAATTTTATAGTCTTTTTAGAGCGTATCAATGCCTTTTTTAGACAGTTAAACGTTTTATTCTATTGCTCAAAATCGTGTGGATAATCTAGAGCTTCCCTGGACTTCGCTCCCTGAGCCCCATATTAGCTTGCTACCTGCGGATTCGGGCCTGTTACGATGGCGAACCTATAGCAAATAGAACAAATGTGGTGTAAAGACCAAATGGGACGTAGTGTAGTTTCGATGGGCTGCATTTTACCCTAGAGTTAATGGGGATTATAGGCTGTGACACCAATAAGATGGCTTAAGACCATTTCTTTCGGAAGACTCATGGGTTATAACTTATAGTCCTACATTCAAACCACTAGAGAGCCGACAAAAATTATTGGCACTCTTGTGTAATATGCGATACTGGATATTTTTGTACAATAAAAATTTGTGGGGGAGATTGTTCAAGGAATGTTGATTGGGTAAAATTTGTGCAGAGGTGGAAACATTCTAGTGGAAAACGTCGAGGGAAGACATGCCCTGGGGAGCTATGGTGGAATGTCATGTCTTTCAAACAGAGATGATTAAACTACAAAGTAACGTTTGAGCAATATAAAATTGCACTGGCAGGCCAAATCAACTTGTTGATCAATGTTGAAGAAAATGTGAAATTTTATAAAAAAATCTTAAAAGTTTTATAATACTTGTTTTGCTGCTTAAGTTATTTCCTATCAGGTCTGGAGTCATAGCAATATCTCAAAAAGTTGCAGCTTGTGTCGGTTGAATAGGGCACTCGGTAATTCTCTTCCATTCTTGAAATGGCATAAAAGTCAATAGAGATGCGCTACCAATACTTGGTTAAGGCATTTTTTACGTATCTTTATGATCTATATGACTGTAAAATAATGTTGCATGTACGGCAGAGTAAGATTGACAGTGTTATGTTACACTTCCTTAAGAGTTTCCATGTTAAATAAAAACGCTGTTAAGGACGAATGGAAAATGAATCGGGCAAGTACATTGCAACTGGTGACTGCATTGGGGTATTGATAGTTGAAGTTTAGAAGAAAGAAGGAAGTAAGAATTAAGTGAGAGTCGACGTCACTTAAACTGCTTAAAGGTTCATGCTTGGAGAATGAGTGACAGCTAAATATTTCAAGGGAAGGAATACTAGGGGAATCCCCACTGGACCGATACCGATTGTATCTGATCACCTGACTGGCATAATAGAACTTGTTCAAAACTGAAGTTTAAAAAGCCTATCTTATTTGAGAGTTGATATTAGCAAGAAGAGGTCATGGTGCTTAACACTCTAAACTGAAATTAGTCATAACGTTGTCTGACTAAAGGCAAAGTAAGGAAGATCATATTGTCGTAATTAGTGTTAGATATAGTGTAATATTCTTACATAACAATTAGGTATCACATATTTGCTAAGAGGTAAACAAAACAGCTGTAACAGGATTTGGTTACACAGAGAAGATGATTGACAGGTATATTTTGGATCTGAGAGCAAACGATATCTGCACTGTGTTTTTGTTTAGTCAGCACAGGAAGAAATAAATGCAGGTGCAAGATTTCCTTTTTACAACCTTATAATTGTTCAAATTAAGCCTTTCTACTTCGAAAAGTTCAAGAGACATCTCTGCTGTATCAAACTTTCAACACATATTTTTTGTGCACAACGTTGGCAATTTAACTTTATAAGAAATGAGATATTGGGCTGCTAAAACTTTCATCAAAGGATATTATATTTGCATTGTGTCAACGTTCATGCAAAAACTTTCGTAAACAAGAGATCACACAAAATTGTCGGTAAAAGAAGTACACGATAAAGTTTAGGAGGAAAAATGTAAAAATCACTAGCAGAAAATACAGTATTACCGATTTTTTGACAGCCTGAGGCAAAGTTATGGCGTGTTAGTAGAGGAGACTATTGTAATGCGTTTTGCAAGTGTTCTGTTTGACTAACTTAAGGTAATTAGTTATGGTTGTGATCACAGTATTATTCTAGAATGCTCCCGCCGTGAAAAAGCGCTGGTTACGAAATATTGAACTATCATGACACGATCGTTCAGTCCTTCTGAAATCACTCCCCTTCAGTTTAGTGTTAGATAAGGTCTGTGTCAAAATGCAAAAGTCGTGGCACATTATTACTAATGTTTTTGGTTGGTCATATACACGGCAAAAGCTCAAAGCAAAACAGTTCCTCATTGAAGTCTCAATTCCCTGTGCCCGCAAGGAAATAATCAAGCACCCGAAGATCGTTTTCAGACACGCCCCTTACAGTTCGCCATTATCTTACAGAGGGGTATTGTTACAAATCTGCATCAGTCGACAGTTTACGCCCCGCCCAATCAGCTTCCTTAGTATCCAATAGCTTACTCTCAATGCATTCTGCATATGTCAACATTCCGTGTCTTCACTAAGATTGTGAGGCAGTGTTAGCGTTGTCATCATTGTGATGCAGAGCAGTTGCTTTGTGACGTGAAAAGTTCTATTTACATGTAATATCTTTCATATTTTACATTTTGATTACACAAATGAGTTGCCAATCGTTTGCAATACGTCTCCCTTCTGGTTTACAATGATCATCTAGAAGGCCGTATTTAAGGGGGGGGGGGGGGGGGGAAAGGTGCAAAACCCCTTCAAAATGTTTTCCCTTACAACATTTCAAGTTGCAATTGTCTTAAGACATTGTTAAACATTACGTCTACTGGAAAAAATATTTCCACGCCCTCGAACCTATCTCACCACCTTTCACTACTTTATCTGGCTACCCGCTTGATCACCCCCCCCCCCCCTTGTTGAACTTAATCGGCAGGTGCTCAACGTATTTGAACTGTGAGCTATGACGGCATTATTTGATCAAGTAAATCGCGAAGCTCTGCTAGAAGTAAACATGTTTAACTGAAATTCAGTTGGACGGTCGATTCACGAAATAAAGACGTTCAAGACAGTGGAAAGGGTTCTCATTCTCTTTAACACCAAGGGATATCTTAAATAACTTTAAAGATTCATGTGGGTAGTTGAAATATTCCAGTGTAAGCAGACTGAGTGATTGCTACAGGGAGTTGTTGGGAAAGGAGATCCAATACCCAAATCTGTCAGACAATATGCGCTTGGACATAATTTAATCCCTTTCCAGGCAACAAAATTTGATTCCCAGTTCCTTTTATTCCCCTTGTTTAGCTTTTTCTGGCCTACATTCCTTTCAAATTCAAGTAATCCAGAAACAAAAGTCATTGTTGCCACGTTGCTTTGAAGTGAAGCCTCTTTGCCAACAATTGCCATGCTTCAATAACTATCTTAAGTTAAACGACTGTCCATAAACGTTCAAATAATATAAGTTCTTTGTGTCTCTTACATCTTGATGGGTCGTCTTCTGGACTCAATTCTCAAGCCTTACCAAAAAATCACAATTTTTACAACTTTCTACATTAGTAGCAAGTAGTACTGTCTATAAGAGCGGTTTTAAGAAATTCTTCACTGAAGTTAATTAAAATGAGGTTAACTGTGACGACAAATGACGAAAGCTCAAAATTTTGATAGTTCTCCTTGACGACTGGAAATGTAATGTCAATTGATGAAATCATCATGATAAGTCCTGGGGATGTAGCAGACGACATAATCCATTGTCTTCAGTACCAAATTACTTTCAAGTTTGTAAAGAAGTTTCAAGAGCAAGACAGTAATGGCCTATTTGAGGACATATAGATATGCTGAAAATTTTACTCTCCTAATTATGATTCTAAGACTCTAAAAACCAGGGAAATTGCATGTAAGGATCGACTTTTTCCTAAATTTTCGCGGGGACTCCCCGACCCTGTCGTGGACGTCTAGTTATATGAGTCATTTTTCCTGACAAATGCACTCTATTTCTCCTACATGATCAGATGAGACTAAGCTTGAAGACACCTACGTATACGCAGGCTAAGGATTTTTAGCACTATTTTTCATAGCGTGTTACAGCATAAACTCAATGAGCATGTAACTTTTAATTGTAAGGCATGGAATCTAAAATTAGAGAATGTGTCTATATATGCATAAAAGGACAAGGTCTAAAATTTGCCACCCCCATTTCAGACATATTCCGTCCAATCATTTTCTTGCAAGGCCTACGCTACGGCTTGGCGTCAACCGATGGTGGCTCCCTCATTTGCATACAAAAAGGGAACAGCAGGCATCGGGTACCAGCCTTGTAGGATTGCTATGCCACAGCCGAAACATCAGTAAAATAGTAAACTCTCTAAAAAGGAAAAGAGCCAATTTAAATCTGGAGGACCAAAAAGGTGTAAAGAATAAAGGTGTCACCCCCTCTCTTTAAGAAACATCCCTTTCAATCAAATCCGACCAGAAGTAGAAGAAATTACTTAAAACGATTATTCCTAACGATTATAACATATAAAGAGTTCAACGCGTTACCAGCATTTACCAATGATAACACCATTTTGCATCTAAGCCACTTCACACTGTCAGGAATTTCTCAAGGACTAGGGGTATCGTCCCTTCTTGTTAGACAGCACCTCTTGCTTTACGCCCAGCTAAAGATGGAAAAGTCACCAAATAATGACAATCTGTAAGATATAATCACTTCGCAACTTTGCCAAATATAGCACATTTTGCACCTACGCCAGCCTCATATGTAACTTCCTCCCCCATCACCCTACCCCAGGATGGCACCCATTCATAGATAAAAATGGATGGGCCCTACCGGGTGTCAACTATACGCACTCACTTGGTGCTCCTCTTAGAAAGTGTTATTGGCTTATCCCTAGAGATTTCGCACAGACTACGGCCCTGGCCTGTGATTTTTTCAGTTACATGCTAAACTCAGAGACTTCATGTTGACAGGGCTTACCCTTGCTTTATCCTGAAATGTGATGTTACACAATAACAGTTTTCACATTTACTTGTTTTGATGCATACAAGTTTAATCTATAACGTATTGACATAAAGAATGTTAGAATACCGTTCGCAACGTCTACAAAGTACCAATACCACATTGAATAGATACCAGGCCTGAGTCTAAAATCATATCATGAATAATTAAAATTTCCAAGCAATAATCAGTAGAAGATTTTATCGTTTCACATCTAAAAAAACTTACACCAACACAACACTATCATCGTCAACCGGTGGGGTATAAAATGAACTAAGGGTTTCACCCGTCCGCTAAGAACCCTCCCGCAGGATGTAGAAGGTGGCGATTGATGAAGACTTCAAAATAACTTCCATTCAAGTAAATCCTTAATCGCTCGATACTGAACTTAATTATTAGTGCTTCTCGTCATGACAAATCTTTATGCGCAGCTACAATCTTTCTATCGCGACGAAGCATAGCTGACAGGCCAAATTGACTAGCACCGACAATCTAAAAAGAAGTATTAGTGTTGGCAAAGCAGGTCGTGGTGGTTTTCTTACAAATCAGTCCAACGCATTGACCTTTGAATGCTTAATTTTTAGCTGCTGGTTCTTACAGACATTGCGCATGTCTCAGTTAACGTACATGCTGCGGCAGTCCGTAGACAATAATAACGTCTGGAATGTTAATTACCACAGATAATTCTGCAAACATCTGACGGACTGCCCTGTAGATTTTCTCATTAATTTACCCAAAATATGAGTTCTAAAAATCACGGGACAACAAATCTGGCCTCAGACAGAAACAATCCTCCCTACTAGGTCTACTTCTAGCCCCGCCTTCAATCTAAGAGAAACCCACCGGTCCTTGCCACTTCCACAAAGCTACAATGTTTACTGAAAATGCCACGTCAGTGTCACTGCTGTATGTGTTCGAACTGTGGTACACTCTGAGTGTGTGTTTGAGCTGTGGTACACTTCTGAAATTTCAATTCTGACCAATGAGAGTAATGCTGTGGTTTGAACTTATGTCAGTCACAAGGATTGACTTCAATTGTCATCGGTAACATGATAAATTTATATGTCAAAGATGATGCAACATACCCTTTTCCTGCTCTGGGCTATACGTCACTGTCAACATTTAACGTTATTGAGTCCTTGGTAAGTTTACCAATTCCTTTGAAAATTTCTGAGTACTAAGGCACCTTCTCTTTGACACTGTTCACATTATGCAGAGACCTAAATCTACACTTGTTTTGTAGCGTATGGTTCTCACCAAAGTCGTGCACGTTACAAATAGCAGACGGGCAGCCACTTCAGAAGATGGGACATTAACTTTTTCAGGCCAAGACTCTGATCAGGCTTTGAAAACGAAAACTGATGAATTTGTGAGATCCAAGAAGTTGCTTCCTTCAATGGAAATGCATCAATTGAAAGTCATGCCATTTTATTACATTTTAATTTCACATTACTGGGAGAATGATCATATTGGTGTTACTACAAATAAGGTTGAATAATATATTCCAGAGCCATGACAAATTAGAATTGTATGAGTGACTAATTTTTACACGGTATTTACACAGTGGAACGTGACCCTTCTAAGATATCATTTCCTTATCAAGTGTTCAGATGTTCAAACTTGACTGGACACGCTGCGAAGAGTTTACATGACAGCTTTTTCATTCCCCTATCAGTAACGTCTTACCCATTTTCGATATCAAATTTGAGGAATTCTTATTGGCTTTTGCATAACATTGGGATTTGTTTTGACCAAATTACAAGTTTCAAATTAGAGACAAATGAGCAAATTTTAGACAAATGCTGAAAATATTTGTTAATTGTTTGAAGATAGCAACAAGAACTGAAGTGAACGATCTAAAGAGCAAGAATTTCAGCATATAACTTCCTGAAAATAATCCACAAACTTAAGTTCTTGGAATATACTTTGAGAACTGATAGCATTGCCACACATACTGTCTAAAGTATTGTAAGATGCATTATACAAATCTGTTTTATACTTGCGAAAACACAAATATTACCAGAGGACGCTTACCCGTTCTTATTTTTAATGACGTCCATGCTGATAAGCTTACTATATTTATTAGTTTCATAATGTGAAAATGATTAGTAAATGTTTGAAACTTTGTGATTTTTGTGTAGCAAAATTTAATATATGAAGGCAACGCATAAGGTATATTATATAGCCAAGCATCACCTCTGTTTCCATTTGATGTAGGGAAAGTAATTCACTACAAGTCTACTCCAATTTCAATTACGTGTTATTGGGGTACACCTTTGATGAATGAGATGTTTTACGAGGGATGTGATTTCCTCAGAAAATTTACCTCCAGGTTGGTAAGTTTTGGCAACTTAAAAATTCACTCTTCTGGCGAAATTCATGAAATCTTAAATAATCGTCAGGAAAAATATCTTCTTTCACTCACGAAGGCCGTCAGTTTATCGTTTGCCTAATGGATTTGGAGATAAGAATTCTACAAACGTTCTGAAGTTAAAATTCTATGCATAAGTTTTTCGATGAAAACAGAAATGTTTGTCAGTGCAACTATTTCGAAGAGTCAATTCATTTCGGGTGAATATTCGTATAAATGCCTCTTTCATTCCACAACTAAGTCGGCCGTATTTTCATCTCCGTGTACTTGATGATGCAGACTTCCCCAGGAAGTTTATACCAACGGAGGCAAGTACTTCCGTATGGACTGTTTAGGTGTGCAAAACTGCAAGGACTGTTTTTATACCACCATCCTGCATTGTTACTGCATGGAGTTCCGCAATAGTAATAAGGATGAAAAAGCGTAGCACAGTTGATGCCACTATGAGCATCGTTGTCACGGTCGCGAGTTGTGAACGGTTGACCGTTGATATGATTCAGGTTATCACCTAAGAAATAAACATAAAGAATATTATTTAACATATAAAAATTGTAAACGTCGATACTATTTACCTAATACTTGGTTCATGAATTTCAAATAATTTCTACCTGTTTTTGATCAATATGAATTTTGGGGCTAGTGAGTGTTGTTGAGGGATGCAGACGGGTGCATATACTGCAGGGCAACGAAACATCGAATAATTAAATATACGAAATTTTACGCACATAAATGCAAACTGTCGTGAATATAATAGATAATTGGAGGAAAGGAAAATTGTCGGGCACCATGGCATTATTCTTAGATGTGCAGATAAGAATCACAGACTTTTGAAAACTTATTCCATTTATTGTACGCTTTGGTCATTGATTTATTGTGGATGTAGTGCGATTATATAATTTCTCAATAGAGAGAATGACATTCAGACAGAGGTGAAAATGTATCAATGGGTGTGCAATGGTTTTACAGTTATAATACTCAAATTGCAAGGGTTAGAGTTAGATGAGGTTTTACGGCTCAAGTTCTTACCAATTGGTTTAAGTCGGGCCGGCCACGGCCTTTTTCCAGTTGTGGCTCACTGGGGATACCACATTCTCATGGAAAAGAAGATGGTGACCACGTGACGGTCTTTAAAGATAGAAATTGCATAAAATTGTCAGATTGTGGTATGCTTTAAAAACCAATATTTTTGACATTCATTCTTTCTGATAGAAACCTCAAATTCCAGAATGTACTTTACCATGACATGTCATATTCAAAAGAGAAATATTGCTGACAAGGATGAGCATGAATTCTTATTAAAATTCCGAACCTTTGTAGTGTTTTGGACGATCTGTATTACATAAAAAGGCCATCAAGCCAATTAAAAATGGATTTTATATTTAGATCCTGTTTGTATCGTTTCAAAGTATGCAAGATTGTATGTCAACTTTTGTTTTCAATATTATTTACCATAAATTTTTCGTAATTTTATAACCGAAGGCAATTCTAGCGGCTTAAGCCACGGTCACACTACAACGAATTCGGATCGGATTCCGATCCGATTTTTGTGAGTTTTTATTAAAATCTCCGCCAATTTGGGTCGTAAAGAACCCAAAATTTGCCAACCTGTGTAATTATATGATTTTTATCGCAGGACTTCGAAAATTAAATTTATACGAATTATTTCGTGACGTCACATCGACAGACAACTTTTATCGGACTACGCGTGTCCGATAAAAGCTGTCTGTTGGTGTGACGTTACGAAAAAAAATCAGTTAACACTTCATTTTCATAAACCTCTGATGCAAATCATACATTTACACTGGTTGGCAACGTTTTGGCTCTGTTTGACCAGAGATGGAGAAGATTTTAATAAAAACTCACAAAAATCGGATCGGAACCCGATCCGAATTCGTTGTGGTGTGACCGCGGCTTTAATTTACATGCAAAATATAACTGGAACGACCGTTCAAGGGACTCGGTACCAAGTCTTTCCATTCTGCCAAGTGTCAAAAGTGCCGGACAGTACGGAAGGTGCCGCGTATTGCCGAAGGTGCCAGGAGCTCTCACGGGTTGTGGCAGAAGGAAAGATCTTATTGTTTGTATTTATATTATATCAGGTAAACTATGCTTACACGATTTTAATGTTGACCTCAGGTAACCTCATATGACCATCGACTTCCACCAGACATTGAAAGATTTTTAAGTTAATTACATCTACAAAATGCCAAAGTGTGATATGATTTAGAACTTAATTTTTGACGATCACTGTTTCTTCTACTTTCTCACATTTTCCGTTCTTTGATTCTTTAAAACATGCAAGACCATATAAGCTTTCGAATTAGGAACAAGGAACAACAATTTCGCTCATTTTCAAATCTTTTACGGTATTTGTATTTAGTATTGAGTCAATAAAGCTGCTGAAAATAAACTGTACCCTTTGGAGACTTTACTAACACAACTGAAAGTTTTCGAGACTGTTGTAAAGTTTTGTTCTCCTTATTAGATACCATTTAGTTCCCTTAACTGTCTGACATGAAAGACAGGTTAACGGTTCAAACTTTACGCAATATGCAAGAAAACCATCACCCTGAAATTCGGTGGGCATGTTCTAAAAGAAATCTTTATTATAACCTGAGAAAGCAAGATAGCTTATATATAATAAGATCCTAAAATATAATTTGCTATATTTTCAAATAGAAAGTTGGTTAAGACCCCATAGAAATCTTTTAGAACTGAAAATAAATCTATCTTAGAACATTTTAATTAAACCAGAAGAATAAAACTTATTAAATCAATTATATGCATGACAAACCTGCATTTCCTTCACTATAACTGCCCAAACTCAATGTGAAATTGTCATCTTCGTCACTGATACTAAACGAGCTATGTTTAGCGTAAAAAGGAACACTTAAGCGGTCGACAACATCAACTCTTAGTTCATAATTCTTTTGGGATGTCACACTGTGCAATTTATCATTTCCTAGCCATAATTCACGTTCTGGTGTGGCGAATCCATCTCTGTAATCAGACCAGTAGAGGAAAGAATTCTGCGATCCGTCAACACGACGTTGAAATACCTTGATAATGAGGAGGAGTATTTCATAAATATTTTTGCTGCTTCACAAGACTGAATTTATCATCTCTTGAAACAGAACTTTACTTACACTTTTGAAATTTATCTAGCAGTTCAAACAACTTTGCATTTACAGCGTGTAGCTCTTAAGGAACTGTAAACTTTGACTGTATAATCTTTTCAATTATTTAAATTCTTTTCGAGCAGGGTTGTTTCCCATTTTGTTAACATGTTTAGAAGTATACGTTTAAAAATCTTAAATATTCTTATCGGTATCCTAAAAAAATTAAATTGCTTCTCATAGATCTATAGATGGATTTCAGTCACGTGACTTTAACCAACTAGACGCAATTTTGAAGGGCAAGATCGCGTGTCCTTTTTGTTTTGAAGGGCAAGATCGCGCGTCTCTTTGGTTTTGACGGGCACGCGTCCGTTGTGTCACAGTAGTATCTATGGTTATATACCGTGCGCGTGAGCTGTAAATTCGCTTACCGCGAGTGTGTTTTGCCCTTCAGTGCCTGGAAATCCATTGCGCGTGACGTCACATGAAATCCCTCTATAGTGCTCCCTGCTGTAAATATTCCGAGCACGCTCATTTACGTGGTTCAAAAGTGAATACAACATTAGGTCAAACATTGAAATGTTCTTTAGAGATTATTTCTATTTGGTAGTTTAGTTAAACATAGAAATAAATTTACAAGATGACAACACGATGCTTTAAGTACCTTAATTGTAAAAGGTTTTAAAACGTGACAATGAGTAAAACTATTACTAATAATAATTTGAAAGTTACAGCTCATATTCAAGGAACTCCCGAAAATACTCACCGTCCAGTCTCCTCCATCTGTCATGTTACAATACACGTCAAATGGATCTCCTTGCCACGTGGTTGGTTTTATCTTGTAGATACCACTCTCAGTAGAAACTCTGTCGTATACATCTTGACAATCCGAGATGGCGATGCAGTTGACACCGTCACCTGTGTAACCAGTGTTGCAGTAACATTGTACCACATTGTTCCTCTCTTCACAAGTTGCATTAGTACTGCACTGGTAAACGTCACACACATACTGCCCACTTGAACAGAAACACCGTTGAGAACATCTCGGGGAAATGTAACCTACGTCCTCCTAAAATAAAACATAGGTCACCTTCTGATTGAGGAGGTGTTTCAGATACATACAGATTTTAAATACCACCGTTTTTCTTACTTTGAGAGTTGTAGCAAAAGAACCGTTTTTACACTCAATCTAAAATCTAACTTTATTTCGTTAGAATTAATTTGTCTTAATATTGCTTAAATCAATTATGCAGAGTGGTATTTACATATGTTTAATACTTGCAAAATTAAATATTTAGTGTGATGCAACACACTCAAACTAAACGATCTGGACGAAAATTTGTGAGGTCATAAACGTCTTCCTAGTTTGTCATAATGTCCCACAGGCAACTTACTTTGTCAACAGAGCACAAAAGCTGGTTGATTTTTTCTGTAAATAAAACACAATAATGATAAGTAGTAATTAACAGACTTATTTTCTCAAGAATTACGCAATTACGCTATGAAAAAGCGTTACTAAATTAAATACTGGAACTAATTAAAAAGTAGCTACCTTCTGTTCCATTCCATTCACCATCACTGATTAGCTTGTATTCACTGTACTCATCACCTACGCGAAATCTGTTGTAGCTGACATAGAAAGACAGACCAGCGTCACTTATAACGTCAAGACGAAGTTCATAAGACTTTTGGCTTGTTAGAAATGAAAGTTTATCGTTGCCTATCCAGAATTCTTGATGTAAAAATCCGAATCCAGTTTTATAGTCTGTCCAGTTGCGATTGAATAAAACAGATCCATCACGTATGCGATATATGACCTGAAAGGAAAATAGAGCTGGTTGTGACAAGTATACGAAAAGGTTCCCAAGGATGATGGGATGGCAGCAATACGTTACACCATATTTCACCAAAGAAATATTCTCAGCAAAAATTTTAACTATGGTAAAAATCATGTTATACTTGAAAATGGCTTCCTTGACAGTTAATTCCCTTTAATTTTTTATTTTTCCTAAACTATAATTATAGCTTGAATTAAGGTACTTTCATCTTTAGTAAAAAAAGTATTTTTACTAACCGTCCATCCTGAGAAATCTTTTGTATTATCGCAAAAAACCTCAAAAGGTTCTCTATAACCATCTGGTTTTATCAGATATACACCACTCGAATTATTCGTGGAACATTGACTTCTAACCTCTGTGCAATCTCTCGGATAATCCGGTTGTTGATAAACGAAAAAAGAGGAACCTGCAAAACGAATATGACGTTTTTTAAGTGACCACGTTTAAACTTTTTTATGTTTTATTTTTACTTTTGCTCTAGGAAGCTGAAACAGGATAAGTTATATTCTTATGACAGAAACATCAAACAATTTTAAAATGTGTTTTCTTCGGTAACGGTGCATCATGTAATTTTCACTTTAAATCATTAGTTAACAATGCTTACTTTGCATTCAAAAGAAAATGTCAATCTACTGAGTTCCCAACTCCTTTGTTCTGAATTTAATGTTTACGAAAAAGGAACACTGTTGAAAGCAAAGACGCTGTGTAATTCTATACCAACATACCTACAAATTCCTTGCTTCTTTCACTGTTCTGCAGAAAAGAAAAGCAAATGATAACACATAGAATCATCTGTAAATTAGTAGTTTTTAACGTTGTGATTATCTTTTGTGCACTTACAGAGATAGATTATGTTATGAAGTTTTGTATTTTTTTATGATATATTGCTGGGCATTATGTCGAGAAATTGTCTACGTTTATCGTCTGTACTAGTCACAAACTACCTTTTATCTCTGATATCTGAGTAAAATGTAAAAGATGACGGAACGTATTCTTGAAACAGTTTAATAACACCTTTTGAGATAATAAATGCCAACAGGAATTTATTGGAGCATTTATCGCCTGATTTCTCTTTTTTCAAACAGATTATTTTATTTCATTAAACAAACATGTATTTAAGAAATTGAGTTATTACAAAGGGGGCAATTGGCTACTAGTTTTACGTTTGGTTTGTATGCTTTTGAAACTGGTGTACACTAAACTAGTTCACTGGATTAAAAGATAGGATTTTTAATCTACTTTACGACACAATATATAAAACATGTAAACGTTTCAAATTTATGTCCTATCTGCAAGGTTTCCCAGTTTCCTTTGAAAACCTTAACTATGTCCTACAGATTTCGTTACCTTTCACCTCCAGTATACTTCATCAAAATTTAAAACGTAGATGTTACTTGTTGAAATGGAAGAGTACACACTGTTTAATATTTTATCACTGGGTTGATGGCCGTGCCTGACAAGGTTTTTGTTGATTGGTTGACCGCTTTGTATTGTATTCATTTTGCTCTTTGTTAGGGTCAGGACTAGGTTAGGGATTAGTCTGAGCGTTATCCAATCATTAAAAATCTCGTCTCTCAGCTTTGCGCATCGCCCCAAATAATTTGCAGTTAATCAATATAGCTGTAAATGAATTGAGATATCTCAGTACTTGTAAGCATTCGAAGTAATTGAATTTGCCCTTCAAGCAAAACTTAATTTAAAAAAACATGCCAAACAGAGAAATAACTGATCCTTAAAAATACATCTTCAATAAAGATCTCAATTTGTTATATCGAATACATTGTGCAACAACTAAAACCACTTCCACTTTTTTTAGTAAAGACATGATTCACCATTTCTTTTCACAAGCCAGTAATGAAACTTTGTAGTCATAGACGATCGTTTTACTACAGATGTGTACTTTAAAATCGTCAATTGCTCGGGAGGTGATTGATGGGGAAACTGAAACTGTATTTGGGCACACATATTGTTAAATATTTTTGTTCAGATCTTTTGAGTTAAGGCCAGTCTTGATTTAGATGCAATACGATTTATCGCTTCTATGCTGTCTCTGCTATTTACCTTTGTTCAAAATTCTTTTTTAAACTAATATACATACAAACTAAAATATACATTTCAAATAATTTTGTTAAACAAGCAAGTCTGATAGGTGAGTTCCCTACTAAAGTATGGAGAAGTAAACCATTTGATTTTTCAAATATACAAATCAGCTTTCACAAATTAGTTCCAGACAATCAACCTAAGTTGGTAGAAAGATGAAAAACATGACATTCACATAGCTCGGTCTATCATTTGGAAAGGTTATTACAAATTTGCCGCTTACGTTGCACTTACGAAGCAAAACTGTACTTAGAGGTTGCTACACTATGAGCTCATATACTTTTTGAACAAATTTGAAGTATGTAGGCTTTTAAGGTTTTTGGTGAATATCGAGTGAACGAAACCAGCTGCCTTTCTAAATTTTCACTGCAGACAATGCCGTTGTCATCATCAAAATGAAATTTTCGTTTGTTCAAACGTCTTTTCAGTGAACTTAGATAAAAAGTAGAGAATACAGATAATATTTGTCAAGAAATATGCTTAAAGCGCATCTAAATTTATTACACAATCTACAAATAAAGAACACTTACCGAGTTTTGACTTGAAACACTGACTGAAGTCCAGCAAAAACATAGAATGAGCCGAACAGATTTAGAATAAATTAACCGGGTCATTTTACAGGCCTTGTCGAGTGCAGTATGTGTTGATCACATGTAGAAAGAGCAATAACTGGGTAGGTTAAGTACCATTTTTAGTTTTTCAAGTATAGTGCGTTTTTCTTAGCAATTTAAAATGAAAATGGCTGTATACGGTACATGCGTCATCGCTGTAATTCTTATCAGAAAAATATTTAGGTTCTGTTTATGAATTCCCTGATAATTCAATATATTGCAAATGACTAAGATCAAACTTGGATCAGAAAGGTGTGGTATATCACAAAGTTAATATGTTCAGGAATCGTTGGATAGTTACCCTCTGCTAGTGTGTAAGGCTACAAAAAATTACTCTAATGTTACTTCTATAAGTTATGTCAGGTAAAATTTTGCAAAGTTCTTTGTGCATGATTATTGTCGAAAGTACATGTGGACTACTATAATCTACGGTAAACTCATGAAACACTGGATTCCGTTTTTGTGATTGGCTTATCTTAAAATATGGCTTAGTCCCTTTAGGTGAAACTTTATTTCGAAATTAAGAAAATAATCAAACATGCATAAAATTTCTACCATGCAATCGTCATGCTGGTTACAAGACATCTAAAGTACTCAGAATGAATAAATATCTAACTACTCCTTGTGAATACAGAGCTACCTTCAATAGATATCTAACTACTCCTTGTGAATACAGAGCTAGAGCGATGTCTTATTAGTATATTGTGAAAGCAGATGACCTATCAAAATTATTTATGACCTTTTCTCTCATAAAATGACTCTATTAATTGAGGATAGTTTGATTCTTTTGCCCGTCTGCAATGGGTGGATATTTTTTTAAGTCTTCTGGTTATCCGGAATAAATCTTTTTAGGACGATCCAAATTTCCAAGAGTCAATTTATGGGTTTAGATTGGACTAAAACTATTGCTTACGATCCCACCATTTGTTTGAAACCACTGAGATAATTCCACCGTCTCCTTTTTAGTTATCAATACACTGATAGTATTTGCCCTCTTCATGAGGCAGATTTTTTGAAAAGCATGATTGGTGTATTGTTCGGAGCGACAGATGCAGGAAACTATTCCAAAATATCGGACCTTGAAATATAATAAGTAGACACGTTAAAACAATTGACACAAGGGCGTATAGAGCGAGTTGTACCAAATTAAAATTATATCAATGACCAGAAGCGATAATCAGGGCATCATCAATAAGACATCAATATGAAGTATGAATGATTCTGTCTTAACTGAGTGACACGATTTTTCAACGTCAACCGTATTAAGAGACTCCTTGTGAAAATGCTTCACGGATGGAAAACATATGGCAATATCTTCTCCTGCCTCCTAAGTTTAATGAAGACATTATCACGAGAGCTCATGTCTTAAAACTAACAAATGGTACTAAATAGTCTAGAATAATTTTAAGCACGTTGTATGGAAGAATTAGTCCAACATTGGGACTACGTCACTTTACAAGCTCCGGTTCACTAATGGTTATATGTGTTTTGATATAAACAAGTATTTTTACAATACTTTTGTTTCTGTTGGCATTAGTGACTCGATAATGCAGCTTCATCGGGTGGCACTTCATCGCGTGAAAACCCGGAAAGGGAAAGTACGGTAATAAGTCCATAAAATTTAATTTTAATAGTTAGACCTACCATCTATAGATCAATTACATGGTTTTATTTTACGTCTTGAATAAATGGTGTCCCCCTTTTTTGCTGGGATGTTGTGGACAGACGCTTCCGTACACTGGGCCAGCTTGCTTTGTTAAATACGCATCCTTTTTTTTCAAATCGTTGGTGCAATAATGCTGGGCTACAGTATGGTTTACTGTTCCGGCAAGTTTTTATTGATTCTTTTTTAATGAAACTCTAGCACAGGGAAAGGTATTTTCTGTTTGAAGGGCCGTTTTGATAGTCATAATATCGCTCGCTGGCCAACACAGCTGTATTTTGCGAGGGAGCAACGGGAACGCAATTTACGAGAGAGAATGAAAGTTTTTATTCAAATAGATCCAGATCGCCCCCTTAAAAATGCTTTAGAGAACCATTTCCTTGAAACTAGTAAGCATGCTTATAAAGTAAGACCTAGTAACGTTTGTCCGTAATGGGGGCTTTTACCTACATTAATTCACTTTTTCACAAGTATGATACAGAAGAAATTCACAATAAAACCGAATTCCAGTTAAGGCAGATTTCGTCATTGTGGCTGGGATTGATAGCTTTACAACAATGTAGGGACATTTTGGGTGAAAAGGGTACCTCATGATTGCTTGTCAAACAGCTGATAATAAAGACTAGCATTACTTAATTAAGAAATATTTCAATGAAATAAATACATACCAATACTTTTCTCGTTTGATCCACTGTTTAGATGGTTATTCTGAAATCAAGATTGGTGAAATATCGAAAAGTCGCACATTATAGTTTCTTTATGCTTATTAATTTGCTTAGCAAAAGTGGGATCGTTACATTCCCAAAAATATCTCTACTGCAGATCTCGCCTCAGCAATAAAATATTCCCTCGGTGTAAGCACCTGACACAATTTCATGGAGGTATTGATTAGGTGTGCATGCTGGTAATTTTGGACTGATGCTGACTTAGTTGGTGCATGAGAGAAAGAAATTTTGGGATAAGCAAAAGTAGTCCACATACTATCGAAATTCAATTATACAAATTTGTGTTTATTTAGCTCGGAAAAACTTGAAAAGTATGCTGAAGAGAAACTTTTCTAATTTTCTTTCACTCACAAAAAGTTTTGAAATAAGTTAAGAGAGGAAAAGAGTGAAAAAGTCAGAAGAAGTATTCAAAATCCAAAATGCGATTAAAGTTATACTTTGTGCCTCCTACTAAGTTGAAAAATAAGGTTGACAAATTTTGTCCATTGCTGTAGCACTGCCATTCGTTTTCCTTGAAAGTAATTTGCCGCTCTCAACGAGATTCAAGGCTTATCGCAATGGACATACTTAGTTTTAAATAACATTTTTTAATACATACACCCCTTACACATTGCTAACATTTGCGGAAAATAATATAGTTTAACGGGAAACTTGAATTTAATAGACAATATTTCCTACTTGACTCTAAGTAGCAAGGTTTGGGTCAAAGCATTTTTCCTCATCCAAATCATAGTACAAGCAGGTGTAAATAGGATTGACTCAGGTATCTTAGAATTTATTGAGAAAAAACCGACAAAAGGAGTGGGCACCTTAGGCTTTAATAACCGCTTATTAATGGGTACTCTCTTTACGGGGAAGTACATCTAGGAAGTATGAAAAAAAGTAAAGTTTCGGATGTGTTTCCTTTCAGTAGCAACTCCCTGACATTATAGAGCAGAGACGAGTTACTTCGGAACACCATGAATAGATACTAGTAAAGAATAACATCTAGTTTCACATCTATCACCGATTTATCTATCTTGGTTAAGTTCAAACGCTAAAGCTAAGCTAAACTTTCGAGAAAGTATTCTGCTGTAGTGGATATGTTTAACGTGCCAGGGTACCCCTCTTTGTTGCATGTGTTTTGGAATATGAAGACAAAATCAATAACAGCTCCACGATCCTGAGGGTCAGATCAACAATTACAGATTTGACTAGATTTTTGCCTTAATCTGACATTAACATGATATGATAAAAGGATGGAGAATGGCTTGCCATACCGTATTGATTGGAAGATGATTATAACATCGATAAACTGTTATCGACCATGCACATAGGACATCAGTCTTACAATTTTGGCTTCACTTATTTAAAAAAATGAGCTTTCTATGAGTGCAAATCCTACAGCTTTTGTTTGTAATGGAAAATACATTATAAAGAATGAAAGGTGAATGCGCGGACTTTACCACATGCTAAAAAGTATTATCTGAAACTTAAAAGATGTATAATGATAACGTGTCCTTCATTTTGATTATCTACACTAAATGTTCCAAATTTCTTGGTTTAATGACATATTGAGAATATATAGAATAACATATTGAAAATGAAGAGATAAAGGTAAAAATTAAGCTTACATTAATGGAACGTCTATTGTTATCGCTGGTTACCGTTAATCAATATTCAGATAGTAATCAAATTTGTTACCATAGCTGTGTTTCTCCTTTTGTAGTAAAGCCTCCTCTCAAGTTAATGATGGAGTCTATAGGCTTACTTTTTATATCTCAACGTTTTATAAGGTATCCAAATATTTCCAAAATTAGTTTTTCATTGTTTAGAGCACCTTGAAGTTACTTGGTTAGCTATAAGATGAGCTACCGTTTATGCTTGACGCATCAGTACTTATTATGGAAAGTAAATGATGGCGAAGAAATGATTTTTTGGTTACCATTTCACGCTATTAGTCTTTTCCATCTACCCGTCTAATTGGACTTTAAAGTTACAAGGTGAAATTTGCTTTTTTCTAACTATGACGTATAAATGTCATTCAATTAATTCTAACGTTATGCCCAAGTATGGAATATTAACTAAACGATTGTAATATTAGTAGATAAGTTTATGTTTGGCATAAGGTAAACAGTTGTGCCAAAGCGGAAAAATTGAGCATAGTTTGTTCATTACTGACATGGTCCCTTACAACAGAGCCTAGGTAGAATAGATGATTTGACGGAGACGTTAAGTTGATGTCTAATACGACAAAAATGGAAACGCCTGATAAGTTTCTCTTATTTGAAAAGTTATCATATTTAGAGGGTGGTTTGTTTTGGATCAAATTTAAGTGACTCATGTAAACAAGTATTACGAATGAAACTACCGAAAAGTCTTCGAATATAGTGCTCTAGTCACTTGAGCTCGATTAAAAATGATATTACAAATAAAAGTCGACTTCCTTGCCCTTTTGTGCTTTATCCATTTTTGTTTAACACAACAAAACCTAACAAGTCGGCAAAATTATTTAGGTTATGTTCATCTTCACAATGGGAGCAAAATTTAAAGCACATCTATGAATAATAGCTTAACTTTCGATTTGCCAAATTTCAAAATATGCGTTTGACAAGATTAATGTGAAATATCGTTCTAACTAAGCGGCTTGTTGTTTTTCCATCACTAAGTTTAACTCTATTTTGATTAAGTTTTTGAAGAGGACAAGGTTTAATACTTGGTGCTGATCTCGTCTCCCTTCATGCACTGGTCTGAAAATTCTTGTACTCTCGTCGTATTACTGTTTGCCTATGTGTATTTAATGGATGATGAATATGATGATCAAATCTTACATATAGTACTATTTCGTCGAAATCAATATTTATATTTCACTACTGTAATCATGTCTTTCTGTGAATTTTATTTTCAATGCCGAATTGTTTGAAAGAAATTAAGGCTATAGCTTAAAATTTCCAAAATAAGTATTTAGTTTCTTTGTTTTGTTTAATAATTTTGCCATAATCCTATTGTTTGCGTCTACCAGTTTCTACTTTACAATTTACTCTTCATTTAGGAATTACTGTCTACAATATTCTTTATTTCATCCAAAAATTGCTGAAGAGTTATTACTCTAGAGGTACAAATGGACTTAACTATTCTGTTCTCTCTATTGTCGAGTCAAGATAGTCTCAAGTTTGAATTTTGATTTTAAAAACAAAATTGTGAGGTGGGAGGGTTCGGTTCTGCTCTTTTGTTTTTCGAACAGAAGCATAGTCTGGTGTTTGTGCTATCTAGTGCGGTAATTGCTTTAAAGTATTTTTTTATATTTTAAAAGGTATTTTATTATTTGGCGCAGAATGCTGTTTGTTACGTTAGAAGTTGCCATAGCGGGTAACATTTCTAATACCATGTTTGTACAAAGATTAAAATTTTCTTTCTATTGGGTCCAATATTATAATTATTATTATGATTACACTTTAGTTCCCAACAATATATTTTGAGTAAGTTAAGAGGGTAAAAGAAGTATTGCAATTTCAAAGATGCATTACATTAGAATCTTTGATCTTACCCAAAATTCCTGGAGGTATTTAAATAGTTTTTTACCCGACGCCCTCAATATATCCTAAACTTTTCAAATCAAATGTGTTTGAATTTAAGGGCATAAAACTCTTGAAATAATTTTAACCTGTGAAAAACTATTAATTTCAAAACAGTTAATAACTTACCCCTTCTTGGCTCAAGACACTCTCTAAAATCCAGAACAAACACCACAATAACTGAACCAAGGTGAGATTAGAAACTTGCGGCATGGTTCGTCTTGTGAAGTGCAGTGATGTTCTCTTCACGACTTATCAAGATGGAATTACTGAATTAAGCTGAGGAAGAAGGTGATATCCGACTTCATTGCACTAACAAGGAGATTACTGGGTAGGGTAAGTTCCATAAAAAGTTTTGAAATCATGTACGTAATCATGCATGCTAAGCGTATCAAAACACTTGCTTCACAAAAGTGAAAGAAGGGAAGGTTTCCCAAGGGAAGGTTTCCCAAACCAAGTGATGCAGTTTCTGTACTATGTAATCATTTGATACTTTTAACAAATCTGACATAACACACATGCACACACATACAAATGGGGTACAAGACTTTGTCACACCAGGCGACGGAGCTAACGTCTATCCCTTCGTTGACGTCTTAAGACTTCGAAGGGGTTATCACTTAGGTTGTAATGAAACTGTGTGCAGCATTTGTCACTATAAGGGTAGAGCAAGACAATGGCCATAGACAAAGAATAAAATTCTGTTTGCTAGCGCAATGTAAAGAATTCTGTAAATAGTTCAGAGTTGTGTTTTTGTCCGGTCAGGTTTAAGTTCTCCTTTGTTTCTTCGTGCCCGTTTCTACGGTACGTAAAAAGCACACCATAGACGGGGAATAAAAAACTAGGATTATTGTTAATTCAAAACCATGATAGTCCTTTACTCTTTTAAGACGTTTTTTCGTGATGCAATATATTACTATAGTTTAGGTTTTCAGGAAGATGCAAGTGACCACAAAATAAATTGTTCTGTCGCTAACATAATGATCAGGGTTTTTCAGGAATTTTCCGCTATAAGCGTGCATTATACAAACCATTCTATGTCCACAGAAAGTTTACTTGTATGTAAGGATGCCCAGCATACGGTACTCTTCTTAGATACAGCCTACAAAACGATGCAAGATACCCTGAATGCCGTTCATGATAGAGTAATGCACACGAATGGGCATGTCCTTTTCTTAATAATTTCTTTTTTGTGTCTTTGTGACAAAATTTCTTTGTTATTATAATTGTAAGTCGACCTTATGAGTCCGATGGTTGCCTTTTCGCGGGACATTTTTGGTACATAGGTTAGAAGGTATAATTGTGGAGGATGATGCTAGGGGGCAAGTCAAATAAGTCATCAAGTCAAGCACGAGTGTTTTAAGGTGTCATCCTGGGAAGGCTCTGGGTATTTTATTTTTTAAAGATTTTAAAGATTCACAACTAATTACTAACCTTTTTCTGGAAAAGCTGGAAGCAATGAAAAAATGACTTACAGCACGGTTTCTCCTCATGTGTTGGGAAATGTTTGTTGTGTATCGTAAATGGAGTACACTTGACGGATTCTAAATGATTTTTTTGATTAATACTTTTAAACCACCGCAAGACTTTTGTGTAATTTGTGTCAGATTGCTTGGAAGGATAGTTGAGTTTTGGTTGAATAAATCGAAAAGGCTCGGTTAGTAATTTGCAACCACTGTAGGCACCCAAAATGGTCATCTGACTTTTAGTGCATTAGTGACTAAGTATGTTGTTATTTTGTTGACTAATAGTTCGTTAGAGTCTTACGTCCTAGCAAGTGTGTGGTATTGCCATGGCAGTGGTGCAAAAGATGAGACTCATCATTCAAGTGGTCTTTATAAGTAGCCAAACATGCTTTAATCTGTGTTCGTAACCAGGGGGTAGCTGTCTCTCAATGCTATTCCAAACTCTAAATGAAATTTGACCTAACAATCAAAAAAAAAAAATAAAATTTGTTTGTTTGCATAAGTATGAATTTTAATTAAGATGCTCAACAACCTAAGAAATCGCATATAGGTTTTCTAGGTCCCAGTAGATGCCCTATTATGCTGGTTACTCGTCTTCACATATCAACCTTTCTTAAGGTACTGGATCGCCTTATACCCGCTTACGAATGCTTTAGTCCTAACTACATTTTACACAGAAAACACCGAAAAGGCTTCTGCTGTTTAGCATTGTGTGTTACCTTATACCACAAAGTGTTCTTTCTTCATGAAACAGCCGGTGTTTATTTTCATTTGCATGCCAAAATCAAAGAGCTTGTAGAGTTTACCATTGCTTTCCCCCTAAGAGTAATCTTACTGAGAAAAAAGGGTTTTTAAACTTACTTATTTTTGAAGAAAAAGTTCTTATAATATGTAATATATCAATGAAAAGAAAGGTGAAATAACACTGGTAACATTTAGAAAATGCCATTAAGGCAATCTGAAGACACTTGGTTACTGGTTGTGTTGTTAGGTCTACTCTTCGTATCAAGTACTCGTGGCGCTCCTCGTGATAGAGTACCAACGGGTTTGGGGAGAGATTACAGAAACAGCCTTGGAGAGGTGCATGCACACTTTCACAGCCTAAAATGCTCCAACGCATAAAAACGTTGAGCATATGATCAGTTCGAAGATAGTATCGTTTTACATCTAAGCAAGTTAAACACTAATAAAAGTTACATGGAGGAGTAATAAAGGGAAGGGTGTCACCCGTCTATACCCTTCATCTAAGACCCTTCCTCAAGGAAGTAGCAGCTGGCGATTGGTGAAGACTTCAAAATGAGTTCCATACAGGTAAGTTCTCAATCACTTTTTACAAAATAAAGTACGAGTGCTTTGCATTCAATCCGAGCACAACGTGATTTTTCTGCTGACTTCATTCGACTTGCATATGGGGTATATCCTTACCATGCAGTTATAACATAGGTGACAGTACAAATTGACTAGCATTGACGATCAAAGCCGAATTATTACTGGTATCAAAGAGAGTCATGGTGGTTTTCCTTGTCAGCACACGTTTAAAATTTTTATTCCTTTAATTGCAGATGCTCGTCCATGCAAAAGTTGCCTCTTTCTTGATCAATGATTGAAGCGTAGTTTATATAAATCTGGCAGGGACCGCGGAGCCAATTTTGAAGTAAGGGAGGGAGGGGGCTAATTATCGAAGCGGTCCAATATGTTCAAGAACATAAAAGCCTACCATCCCAGTTTGCCCAAAATGCCCATGCAGAAAAAGGTTGGGGGCTAAAGCCCCCGTAGTCCCCCGTTTCCGCGGTCCCTGACTGGACAAATACTTTGTCACGTCCAGGAAAGGAGCTTGCCTTGCTTGCATTCGGTGGAATCAGAGTTGTTGACTCGTGTCGCTGACTTGGACTTTGGACTTAAGTCCGAATCGATTCGTACTTTTCCCTGACCTGCGGCTTGACTTGAAGAAAAATGACTTGCGACTTGAATTGAATGTATTTGACTTGGCGACATTGAATAACAATGTTTTTCGCCGAGTGTGGCATGGCTGTTTTGCCGTAAAGTTATTTAATAACAGATCGCGAGGATCTCCATCATACATTCAAGATTGCATTGTCCCGCGAGTAAAACGGCTATTGAAAAGACACTTGGAGATGGAGAAAAAGTATAGCTGTAGTGTAGCACAGACTGAAGCAACTATTCCAACGCATTATTGCAAGGGCAAGGCCCATCTCTAGTTACAAGCTCACGTCACGTTTAGTACGTAAACACCAGTGCTATCTAACATTTTTGCACAGAATGGTGTTGAGCAAACGTCCTGTCCATGGGCGTCAATCCTGGGGGACACAATATCAAATGTCTCCCCACATTTCGTAAAAGAACAGTGTCGTGGCTCTTTTTGATTAGGAGATACGTGTCCCAGCATTCTGCATTCATATCATCGTATGTGAGAAGTTCAGTCCCATGAAAAGTGCCCGACGGCACCTGTTTTTGCTCTCAAGAGAACAATTTCTCTAATAAGAACCCAAAATTTTCGGGCGCTAAAAATTCACTCCAGTTTCTTCAATAATTCCATTCCACATAGCTAGATAGCGTAAGTCCTGTCAACCTTACCAAGTAACAGGTAGGCACAGTACACAGGTTATGTAGAGGTAGTAAATCTCATCCCATATCACAAAGCCTTATTATTGTAATCTTGTGGGTGTCATGCGGTAGGTCTGTTAATTCGCGACTCACGGAGCAAAGTTTGGCCATTTCATCGGGTAGTCCAGGTGGTTTCACATATTGCACCATATGTTATCCCCAGTGTTGTAACGAGTCACCCTTAGGTCGAGTCACAAGTCAAGTCAACGGTGGTCGAGTCACAAGTCAAGCCAACGGTGGTCGAGTCACAAGTCAAGTCAAGGCATTCGTCACATTTTCAAGTCAAGTCAAACACATTTTCAAGTCAAGTCAAACACATTTTCAAGTCAAGTCAAACATTTTGGTCGAGTCAACTCGAGTCAGTTGCTATCACATAATCATAGCACATTTAAGACTGGTATTTCTTCTTTGGTGAGACCTGCAGTGGAGTAGCTAGATATTTTTTGTGCGGGGGGGGGGGGGCAAAAGCAAAAAAATTCCGACAGATTATTATCTTGATAGTTGTACAATTCGAGATTCTGTGGACCTTTTTTTGTTTGCTTCCCGGGCAATTTTGAGACCGACTTTTGATTTTCACGTTGACATAACATATCGATGTGTAATTCTGCTTAAAAACATAAGTGTTGTAAGTGTTTCAAATGAATTGTTTTTATTTATTTCCGACAGAGACTAGAAATTTCCGACAGAGGCCTTCGGAGGCTTTGTGGGGGGGGGGGGGCGACCTCCCCCTGCCCCACCTCTAGCTACGCCACTGGAGACCTGGAGACAAATGGTTCCTTTCTGCCTCTTCTGAAGTATATCTGTCACTGACTGCAATCTTTTTCTCTGGTACGCCACAGTACATCGTTTTCACATAACTTTACATGTAATTTGTCAGGAGTATACAATGCACATACCAAAGTACCACACGTAGCTTAGCTTACCCCCAACATACGAATGTTAAAACTACTCAAGCAAGCAATGTTAATTTATATCTACTGGTCGAGACATAATCTCACTTTCACTTTGCCAAGTAGGCCTAACGTTAGATGTCGTCGCCCCAGGATCCACAGATGGCAAAGCCATGGCGTAACATACACTTTAATGGAACGAGAAGGTCTAAGACTTAGTAGGAGGACTGTGCGCCCCTCGGAAATAAACTCTCCGTCAATAACGTATAAAAATGGTCACAGTGACCAGAGGCGGGATTTGATTTCTGGAAGAGGGGGCGGGGGGGGGGGCAAACACGGCCGTGTGGACTGCCAGGCGGCGTCAAAGGTTGGGACTTTGGAACAATAATTTTGTAAATTCGAGATCCAGTACTCAGCGTACGTGCGCGGAAAAATCGCATTCTTTAGACTTTTTAGCGATACGATAAATAAAAAAGCTAAGAAAAGTATCCTCAAGGAGAGGGATCTTGTATCCCTCCTTCGCTAAGCGTCTGTTCCATATTACGGTACCGGAAATGACACTCTCTCGAGCCTCACAAGTTGCATCTAAATAATCTTCAAAATGTCGGTAAATTTACACAGATAGATGGTTATAAACATCTTGCTTAGAATAGGGGGAGGGGGAACTTTCCCAAAGCTGCGTAAGGCCAAAGGTAATTCAAGGATTTCAATGATAATGGAAGGATTTGAACGAAGCTATGAAAATCGAGATGTTCTACAGGAAGTAAACTGGAAACCCGGAACAATATAAAAAACGGGTGCGCGTGAAGCGCGCCGAATTAAGAAAACACTTTGAGTCGTTTGATTGCAGCCTATTGTTTTTCTTTAGTTTTAAAGGCAGTATTGTTCATTACATAAAAGAAATTCTACCTATATCCAGCTCTATGGTTCTTTCTTTCATGCTTTATTTTTGTCGATGGTCTGGGAAAATCCCCCTCAGCCTGTTTTTATTAGTTTGAAAAATAAGGTTGTGTCGATATTGAAGGTTATCAGGTTATAGGGTATAATTATAATTTAAAAAATCAATGAAATGTTTTACGGGTAGTTTTTACATGGACATGGCCAAGGCCATCGGCAGTCAGTTAAATATCATGCAGGGAAGTAGTTTTCATTGGAGGATGCATCTTGAGAAGTTGTTGCCGGCGAAACTTTAAACGGCGAGCGCCGAAGGCGCGCAGCCAGAGGCTGGATACTGAGGGTCCTCCTCGAGGATTTTTTTTAAATTACGGCTTTTGTGGTAATTCTGGACAATTCCTGGAGCATATTTTGCTTCCTCACGTGTAATTTGAAACCCTTATGAAATAGGTTTCTTATGAAAATTATGAATTTATGATGGTAACCGTCAGTCAATTTGCTGAGGATGGTAATAGTTGGTCCAGAAAGTGGAAAAGAGATGTGTAGCTAGGGTTATAGAATAGTAATTTACTCAAGCTGTCCTAATAACGAGGCAATTCCACCAAGTTTCCCTAGGCGCGGCCGTACAGCAAAACTAATGACACATCAAATTATATCAGGCTCATGAGGAGCACGCCGACAAATTTACCGAGAATTGTGATTCCCTATACATGGTTAGAGTCTGGGATTTTTTTTTTCTTGCAGGACCAGGTTGCATTGAACGACGAACAGTATTTTCAATGACTGTTGTGTCAAAGCTTCAGGTCACAATAGTGTGGAGCGTAGGAGATGCCCATGCTTTGAAAGAATTTAACGGTGCCATAGCAAATTTTCAATTGTATTAGTCAGTTTAATCTAGGGGTGCGCGCTAAGCGCGCAGAGAAAAATCTTCCTAGCATTATGGTATTTGATATAAATGTTTTCCTTCATTTAACATTGCAGAGTATAATCATAATAGGCTATTGAAAATTCTCTTAAATTTCTCTTGTCTCGCCTCGCTTTGCTTTTTATTTATTATTTCTATTATTTTTTAACGTTTTCAAAAACAACTGCACTATTTGTTCAAGAAAAGGAAAAGTAATGACAGTAAAGAAGAACTTTAGGTCCTAGCTTTGCTATAAGAAAAGCACTCCGGATTTTCAATGGGTCGAGTAAGGACCGTGTATAGGGAGCTATTGGCGACTTGCCATACATTATTCACTGAGAACTAAACCAGTCCGATCAAAGTTGCACAAGCAATATTACTGAGTATTGCTTAGTATGCAGAGTTAAAAAAAAAATATTAGAGTAGATAATGAACAGACTCATGTTACAAATCTCTAAAACGAAAGTGCCTGAACTACACCAGGAATCATCCAGATGGGAACCCTGTCTGTGCAACATGCTGTCTTTCGATCGAAATCACTGAGACTGGTGATCGTAATGGTCCATGCCTGGCATGCTGTGTACATAAACTGATATGACATGCTTCCACAGCAGTGAGTGCGGATTTGACGAACTGCCCGGCCCGTCCCGTTTGTCAAGTGGCAACTACACTATAGCCATGCAATGCTGGTATGGAATAGACACGAGCACTGTGTATTACAGCCGTGTCTACCTCGCGATATGTACGTGCACAGACCAGAATTGTGTACATTTACAAACATCAGAGTCGCACATTTTCCCAGACTCGAGTCTTCAAGTGGACTCGAGTCATTCTACGCTCAAGTCCGAGTCAATTAAAGTCATTTTAGGTGATGAATCGAGTCATATCAAGTCATTTAGGGCTCCACACTTGAGTCAAGTCAAGTTTTTTTGGCTGATGACCAAGTCAAGTCAAGTCAAATATGCTACTCGAGTCCGAGTCAGTGACTTGACTTGTTACAACACTGGTAATTCCCGAAACGGTCTACAACCCCTACATTTTCTATGTTTTTTTTTCTTTTTGTTTTAATGATTACATATGAGTTTTTAGTGTAAGCCTATTGAAAATTTTCGTTAGTTTTGCAATTCCAGGATTCAGACTCAAAAGAACACTATCAGGGTGCAACTTGGCTTTCGAAGCATTAAGTGGTATTGTGCAAAATATAGCTTGCAATGGCATGGTATATTTAGGCTCTTTCATATCCCTTTCTCACCACCCCCTCGACATAGGGGTTGTCGGAACTTGGGGTCTCTGGCATGACCCGGCCCCCTGTCAAGAAAATTCTGTCGCCACCAATGATCGGTTCACTTACTTTGGCTTTCAAAAGGGTCATTTCTGCGATAAAACCGAAAATTTTTGGTACGCTTTGCCCACTCTTCCTCAGTTCCCTTACTTATAGCTAACAAAGTACAAACCCTTACCATATTTTCAAGTAACTAATAAGTAAAATACATGGATTTATGTAAATGTCAGGAATTTCATTTCATTTCGCTAATCTTAGTCTGTCTTATGTCTGTCGTGCGGTACGGCTAGTGACTCGAGGAGAGAAGTACAATGTGAGTTGTGCCCGATAGGGACCAACTGCCCGGACAATTGGCCTATATAAGCTTTAAATAAGTACAGATTCTTTTCAGTGTAGGCTAACCCCAAAAATTTTCGCGTGCTTTGAGCGCTTTTACACAGTTTAGATTCCTGGAGAAATCTTACATCAGAGTGGAACTATTTTCCTCTAGGATATGCAAATTTTATTCAATATGATATGACCCTCAATTGCATGGTATAGTACACAGGTTTTCTTCAAATCCTCTCACCAACCCTTCGACGGCATCCTGGCTGTTGGGGCTTTGGGTCGCTGGCCCCCGTCGGACAAATGCTGGTACCATCCCTTGGGGATGGGAAATTTTTCTTCATACTATATGACTTGCATATGTGTTATGAAGCAATGGACTTGAAAATGGAAGCTTGATTGTTTGGAGGGCTGCAACACTTTTTGATTAACGGCCATTTTCACTCGGAGGGAGGGTCGCTCCTCTAAAACCTCCTGTGGGGGAACACTGGGATCTAGTATTAAAAGAAGCACAGTATAGCACCATTTTGCATCTAATCCCTTTGAGACAGCAAAAAAGAAATCAAAAAGGGGAGGGGGACACCGACGATGAGTCGGCTTTGCTGCCCAACACCAAAAAAAAAAAAAAAAAAAAGGCTACACCCCTGAATTTACGGAAATATTTAACAGTGTAGTGACGTAACACAGGAGGAAGGGACCAAGTTAAGCGAAAACAAAAGTAAAATGTTTGGTGATAGGATGTCTGTCCATACAATAACGTTGTTAGTGCGACAAAGGGTGGGAACAGGGCTGTCTTGACCGGGGATGTGAAGGATGCCTCACCTGATCCCCCAAATTCGTCAGAACGACGATAGTCGGAAAATCTGAAATTTTACTTGGAATTTCTGATATCTCAGTCTAGCACATTTTCCGATTGAGCCTATTCCCACGCAGTATGTATTTTTCAACTAGATTAAATGAGAATACTACCGAAAGTTATTTTCCTCACGAAAAATCGAATCAGAACTGTTCTTTGCCGTCTTATTTAATGAAAGATTTTGGCTCGCGCATGCGTTACGGTTTGCGCTCTATCTCGTTACCATTATGAAGGTGATTATATATGAAACTATTCTAATAACAACACTTTCCGAACACAGAGATACATCTCCAAACATCTTTAGGGGCCTAGCATCAATATATTACTAAATCTAATATGCAGCATGATGTGTAAGGTTGAAAGTGCGTATTTGCCGTTATATATTTTTCAAAAAAAAATTAACAAGCGCCATTATCGGTATGTATAAATGGTAATTGTTAAATAATACACTTACGACGAAAAGGTATTCTGAAATGTGCTTGTTAGTCCTTCACCTATTTTGCTATACCTATCAGAGAGTTCTAATATAGTCTTTCCGCACCTATTCTTTACCTCCTGCCCATTCCCCATTGCTGGAAGGTGTTCGTCTAGATTTTTTGTTCAAAATCAGTAAAAATATTAAAAATGTAAAGTGCTCGAAGGCATACCATATGTTATCATTTGGATGTCAGGTAATAAGCTTTATGTCAATGCCCCAATTTTATATAATTGATCCAGAGCTTCCAGGAGGCCTTTAAAGGTATCAACCAGCCTTAGATGCCCTTTTATAATGCACAATCAAGGAAAGGAAAATTTTCGTAATAATCCAAGCAGGGAGGTGATCTAATATCACCTCCCTGATCCAAGAATGTTTCTGTTAACTCCACGCATGTAGTTTGGGTAAAAAATTTCCCCGAATAGAAGACAGTAAAGTAACCGAAGGGGGGCTTAGAATTCACTCGGTTATGGACCTTTCCCGGCCATATAAGATCAGCTCAAAAATTGTCCTAAAGATAGCACCATTTTGCATTTAAGCAACCTAAATTAATCAAAATATCTCAAAGATGAGGGACCCTCCCCCAGGACGGTAATTTTATGTAGTGACAAAGAAAGGATCCCCACTGCTGAGTTCACTAAATTATGGACATTTTTCAGTCGTATGATCAGCTCCAAAATGACCCAAAGATAACACCATTTTACATCCAAGCAACTTAAACACAATTTCTCAAAGGGAAGGAGACCTCCCTCCCCTTAGACCCCTCCCCCAGGACGGCACCTTTATGTAGTGACAAAGGAAGGATCCCCACTGCACTATATTATGGACATTTTCCAGCATATATGATCAGCTCAAAATACGTCAAACAGTTAGAACCATTTTGCACCTAGGCAACCTTAAATTAACGAAAAAATTCTCAAAGGGGAAGTGAAACCCCCTCTCCTTAGACCTCCCCCAGAACGGTGCCTTTATGTAGCGACAAAAGAAGAATCCCCAATGCTATATACAAACGCGGGGTGTGTTAAAGAGATTCAATTTATGCGCTGCCACTCAGTTGGAAAAATATCCGGCCAGGAATTTGGGAACTTGACACCCCCGAAACATATGACCCCATAGCTATAAGGCCCTGGGTGGGAATAGATTACTTTCACGACATTCGATATCTGTACCCTCCTCGCCTTCAGGAATGCACGTCAATAACCTTTATTTCACTCTTGGGATCCATGATCTCTGACAGTGATCCACGCTGCGGAGCGAGGTTTCAGCTATTCTGGGACTGATTACAATTGTATCTTGAAGTATTTCCGTAGACTCCGTGTATTTCAACTGGCAGATCATCTGTGACGGTGATGTTAACTTTGGAATCCTATTTTGTTATTAGAATAGGACGTCAGTCATCATACAGGGGAACAGGGAAAGGTTTATAAGAAGACACCCCCTCTTCAAAGCCAAAGGGCTTGGGTTGTGCTAAGTCATGCATGACCCCGTCCCCAATATTTCAATACGGATTAACGCCCCTGGTCCTACAAAGTATGAATGAAAATAAAAGAAAGCCCTGTGTCTATAAAATTTGAGTCACAAGTAATGGAACCACATGTTTAAAAAAATGGTTTTAAGAAGTCTTTGCTTATGTGGATCCAGGTAATTGAAAACCCATGGGGGTTCACTAGGTCATAACCCAGACGACACTTGCGATCGTCAAAGGAGTGATGACTTGATAGCGTGAGAGGGTCGTCAAGAAAATATCCCATTAAAACGCTGTTAAACGCAACTTCCTAGTAAGTGACAATCAACATTAGTAAGCTAATGGAAACATTTCTTGAACTCTTGTAGCATTTTGCACTGTGACCTCTGCAATTCTGTAAAAGGGTAGCCAGTCTTGACTATTCATCAGTCAAATTGCCATGGCATGCAGTCTGTATGTAGATGGCAAGGTGAGCAGGTGGGTGTAGAAGAGGCCAACTCGGTTTCCGAACCAACTCGTCCTCAGGTAACCCGACAGCAAGTCAACTCTGACCCACGTAAACTCCACTCGAATGACGATTTGTCCAAGCAATTTTATAAGATTTGGGATAGAGAGAATATGTTACAACTAGAGATTTCAATCTGCATTGCTCTCCAATAATTCGCCCAAAACATGAGTTTTACAAATCAAGGAAAAACAAATCTGGCCCCAGACAGAAATAATCCTCCCTGCTAGATCTACTTCTAGCCTCGCCTTCAATCTAAGTGAAACACACCGGTCCTTGCCACTTCCACAAGGTACAGTGGTGTGTACTGAAAATATCACGTCAGTATCACTGCTGTATGTGTTTGAGCTGTGGTACACTCTGAGTATGTGTTTGAGCTGTGGTACACTTCTGAAAAATCAATTCGGACCAATGAGAGTGATGCTGTGGTTTAAACTTACTTCAATTGTATTCGGTACTATAACAACTTTATATGTTAAAGATGATGCAACAGGCCCTCTAAACGTTATGGGACGTAGTTTCCTGCTCTGAGCTCTACGTCACTGTCAATATTTAACGTTATTGAGTCCTTGGTAAGTTAACTAATTCCTTTGAAAATTTCCGAGTACTAAGATACCTTGTTCTCTTTGACACTGCTCACATTATGCAGAGACCTAAATCTACACTTGTTTTGTAGCATATGGTTCTCACTAAAATCGTCCACGTTACAAACAGCAGGCGGCAGCCACTGCAGAAGATGGGACATGAAATTGTTTCAGGCCAAGACTCTGATAAGGCTTTGTAAACGAAGACTCATGAATTCGTGAGATCCAAGAACCTGCTTCCTTCAATGGAAATGCATCGATTGAAAGACATGTCACTTTAAAACATTTTAACTTCACATTACTGGGAGTATGATCATATTGATGTTGCTTCAAATAAGGTTGAATTTATGTTCCAAAGCCATGACAAATGGGAATTGTATAAGTGACTAATTTTGCATCGGTATTTTCATAGTGGAACGTGACAGTTCTTAGATATCATTTCCTTAACAGGTGATAATTTGAATTTTTAATGCATTACCCTCCACACTGACAACGATGTTAAAATTTGACCGGATAGGCTACGAAAGGTTTACATGACAGCGTTTTCATCCACCTATCAGCAACTTTTTACCAATTTTCGATATCAAATTTGAGGAAGTCTTATTGGCTTCTGCATAACATTGGGATTTGTTGTGACCAAATTGCATGTTTCAATGTAGAGACAAATGATAAAATTTCAGACAAATTCTGAAAATATTTGTCAATTGCTTGAAGTATAGCAACAAGAACTGAATTGAAATGTTAAGAGAACAAGACGTTCAGCATATAACTTCCTGAAAAATAATCCTCAAACTTAAGTTCTTGGATTCTACTTTAAGAACTGATAACATTGCCACGTATATTGTCCAACGTATTCTAAGGTGGAGCATACAAATCTGTTTTATACTTGCGAAAACGCAAGTATTACAAGAGCACGCTTACGCGTTCCTTATTTTTAATGACGTTGAGCTGATCAGCTTACTGTATTTATTATTTTTATATTGTAAACATGATCAATAAAATCTTTTAAACTTTGTTACCTTTGTGTAGCAAAATTTAATATATGCAGTCAACGCAGGAGGTAAATTATATAGCCAAGCAGTACCTTTATTTCCATTTGATGTAGGGAAAGTAACTCACTACAAGTCCACGCCACTTCAATAGCGTGCTATTGGGGTACACCATTGATGAATGAGTGTTTTCTGAGGGATATGCTATCCTCAGAAAATTTACCAACAGGTTGGGAAGTTTTGGCAACTTAAAAATTCACTCTTCTGGCAAAATTCATGAAGTCTTAAAAAATCGTCAGAAAAATAAATCTTCTTTCAGTCACGAAGACCGTCAAATTTTTGTTTGCCTAATAGATTTGGAGATATTGTATAAACCTTCTGAAATTATAATCCTTTTTATAATTTTGCGACGAAAACAGGAATCTTTGTCAGTTAAACTCTTTTGAAGAGTCAAGTTATTTCGGATGAATATACGTAAAGAAATGCCGCTTTCATTCCACAACTAAGTCGGTCGTATTTTCATCTCTGTGTACTTGATGCTGCAGTCTTCCCCAGGAAGTTCATACCAACGGAGGCAAGTACTTTCGTATGGACTGTTGAGGTGTGCAAAACTGCAGGGACTGTTTTTATACCACCATCCTGCGTTGTTACTGCATGGAGTTTCGCAATTGTTATAGGAATGATAAACACGAAACGTAGCACAGTTATAGCCACTCTCAGCATCGTTGTCATGGTCGCGAGTTGTGAACGGTTGACCGTTGATATGATTCAGTTTATCACCTAAGAAATAAACACAAAGAATATTATTTAATATATGAAAATTGTAAATGAAAATATTTACCTAATATTTGGTTCATGAATTTCAAATAATTTCTACCTGTTTTTGATCAATATGAATTTTGGGGCAAGTGAGTGTTGTTGAGGGATGCAGGCAGGTGCACATGTTGCAGGGCATCGAAACATCGAGTAATTGAGTATACGAAATTTTACGCACATAAATGCAAACTGAATATTATAGATAATTGGAGGGAAGGAAAATTATCGGGCACCATGGCATTACTCTTAGATGTGCAGATAAGAATCACTGATTTTGGAAAACTTATTCCATTCATTGTACGCTTTGTTCATTGAATTAATTGTGGATGTAGACGATTTTATACTTTCTCAATAAAAAGTATGACATTCAGACAGAAGTGAATATGTATCAATGGGTGTGCAATCGTTTTATAGCAATACTACTCAAGTTGCAAGGCATACCACGTTCTAATTGAAAAGAGAAAGGTGACCATGTGACGGTCAGTAATGAAATAAATTGCATGAAAATGTCAGATAGTGATATCCTGTAAAACCCCATATTTTTGACATTCAACCTTTCTGATAAACCTCAAGTTTTCCAGAATGCACTTTATCATGACATTCCACATTCGAAAGAAAAGAATTGCTGACAAGGATGATCATGTGAACTTTTATTTAAATTCTGAACCTTTGTAGTTTTGTGGACGATCTGAATTACGTAAAAAAGCCATTAAGCCATTAAAAATGAAATTACATTTAGATCCCGTTTGCATCGTTTGAAAGTATGCAAAAATGTATGTCAACTTTTGTTTTCAATATTATTTACCGTACATTTCTCGTAATTTTATAACCAAAGACAATTCTAGGGGCTTAATGTACATGCAAATTTTAACTGGAACGACCGTTCAAGGATTCAGTGCCGTGGAAACTAAAACACGCCAAGTCCTTCCATTCTGACCGACTGCATGGTCAAGTGGGTAGAGCACCCGACTTGCAGCCGGAAGGTGTAGGGTTCGACTCTTGGCCGGGTCATAGCAAAGACTTTAAAAATGGAAACTACTGCCATTGTGCTTGGTGCTCAGCATATGCAATGGAGTAGTGAAAACAGGCCAGTGAGCCACAACAGGAAAAAATTCCGTGGCCGGCCCGACTTAAACATTTGGTAAGAAAGTAAGCCGTAAAACCTCATCTAACTCTAACGCCATTCTGCCCGGTGTCGCAGGTGCCGACCGGTACCGAAGATGCCAGGAGTTTCCGGCTTGTGCCAGAAGGAAAGATCGTATTGTTTACTATTCATAGTACATCAGATAAACTGTGCTTACAAGATTTTAATATCGACCTCCACAAACATTGAAAGATTTTTAACTTAATAAAATCTACAAAATACCAAAGTGTGATATGATTTAAAACTTAATTTTTGACGATCATTCTTTCTTCTACTTTCTCACATTTTCCATTCTTTGATTCTTTACAACATGCAAGACCATATAAGCTTTCTATTTAAGAACAATGAATAAAAAATTCTCGCATTCCCAAAACTTTTAGGGTATTTATATTTAGTATTGATTTAATAAAGCTACTGAAAATGAACTATATTCTTTGGAGATTTTACTAAGTTTACGAGACTTGTAAAGTTTTGTCCTCCCCCGTACAAAACAAAGTGTGGCATGCCACATGTGAACACACATAATCACGTGTGGCAGAGCATATGAAAACACATAAGGAAAAAAGTGTGGTTATGCGTGGTGACACATGTGGTATTGGAACCAATCTCACACACAGGACCACGCTTTTCCCTGCATGATTGTCACACCTTGAAAGTGTGTCAACAGTTTATTAATGACACACATTGTCTAGCAAAAATTTAAAGAAATTTCACGCCTCTCCACACCCCACCATAGTTTTGCACAGTTTGACACAGTATTTCACGTGTGGTATTGGAACTTTTGCCACACAATTTTTTTTTTGTAAGGAGCCGTCTTAGGTACCATTTAGTTTCCTCAACTTTTGTCATTAAAGAAAGTTCTAAAGGTTCAAACTTAACGCAATATACAGGAAAACCATCACCCTTAAATTCAGTGGAAATTTAGTAAAAGAAATCCACACTATGACATATGAAAGCAAGATGACTTACATACAATAAGATCCTAAAATATTATTTGTTATATTTTCAAATGGAAAGCTGGCCAAGACTCTGTAGAAATTTTTTAGAATTGAAAATAAATCAACCTTAGAACATTTCAATAAAAAACAGAAGAATAAAACTTATGAGATCAATTAAATGCATGACAAACCTGCATTTCCGTCTCTATAACTCCCCAAAGTCAATCTGTAGTTGTCACCTTCGTCACTGATACTAAACGAGTTGTGCTTAGCGTAAAAAGGAACACTTAAGCGGTCGATAACATCAACTCTTAGTTCATAATTCTTTTGGGATGTCACACTGTGCAATTTATTATTTCCTAGCCATAATTCGCGTTCTGGTGTGCCGAAACCATCTCTGTAATCAGACCAGTAGAGAAAAAAATTCTGCGATCCGTCAACACGACGCTGAAATACCTTAATAAAGAGGAGGAATATTTCATATAAATTTTCAATGCTTCACAAGAGTGAATTTATCATCTCTTGAAACGAAACTTTACTTACACTTTTCAAATTTATCTAGCAATCCAAACAACTTTGCATTTACAACGTGTAGCTCTAAAGGAACTGTAAACTATGACTGTTCAATCTATTCAATTATTTAAATTCTTTTCAAGCACCTTTGTTTTCCCACGTTGTTATAGAAGTATACGCTAAAAATTCTTAAATATTCTTATCGGTGTCCTATAAAATTTAAATTATTTCCCATAGGTCTATAGTGCTCCCTGCTGCAAATATTCCGAGAACGCCTATAAAGGTGTTTAAAAAGTGAAAAAACATTACATCAAACATTGAAATGTTCATTAGAGATTATTAGTTTTTTATAGTTTAGTTAAACATAAAATAAATTCACAAGATGACAACACGATGCTTTAAGTGCCTTAAAAGTATTTAATTCGTAAAGTTATACCTCTTTACCGATATTGTACAAGGTTTTAAAATGTGACAATGAGTGAAACTTACTAATTATAATTTGTAAGTTACAGCAAATATTCAAGGAACTCCCGAAAATACTCACCGTCCAGCCTCCTCCATCTGTCATGTTACAATACACGTCAAATGGATCTCCTTGCCACGTGGTTGGTTTTATCCTGTAGACACCACTTTCAGTAGACACTCTGTCGTACACATCTTGACAATCCGAAATGGCGATGCAGTTGACACCGTCGCCTGTGTAACCTGTGTTGCAGTAACATTGTAACACACTGTTCCTCTCTTCACAAGTTGCATTAGTACTGCACTGGTAATCATCACACACATACTGCCCACTTGAACAGAAACATCGTTGCGAACAATCCGGGGAAATGTAACCTAAGTCCTCCTAAAATAAAACATAGGTCACTTTCTGATTGAGGAGGTGTTTGAGATACATACTCATTTAAAATACCACCTTCGTTTTGCTTACTTTGAGAGTTGCAGCAAATGAACCGTTTTAACACTCAATCTAAAATCTAACCTTTTTTCTGTTTGAATTAATTTGTCTTAATATTGCTTACAACCAATTACGCAGAGGGATATTTACATACGTTTTATACTTGCAAAATTAAGCATTTAGTGTAATGCAACATACTCAATAAGGACTAAACGATCTGGTCAAAAATCTGAGAGGTCATAAACGTCGATCTTCCTAGTTTGTCATAATGTCCCACAGGCAACTTACTTTGTCAACAGGGCACAAAAGCTGGTTGATTTTGTCTGTAAATAAAACACAATGATAAGTAATTAACAAACTTATTCCCTTAAGAATTAAGCTAGGAAAAACCGTTACTAAATTGAATAACTGAACTAATTAAGAAGTAGCTACCTTCTGTTCCATTGTATTCACCAACGCTAGTTAGCTTGTATTCACTGTACTCATCACTTATGCGAAACCTGTTGTAGGTGACGTAGAAAGACAGACCAGCGTCACTTATGACGTCGAGACGAAGTTCGTAAGAATTTTGGTCTGTTAGAAATGATAGTTTATCGTTGCCTAACCAGAATTCTTGCTGTAAAAATCCAAACCCAGTTTTATAGTCCGTCCAGTTGCGATTGAATAAAACAGATCCATCATGTATGCGATATATAACCTGAAAGGAAATAAAAGTAAGTTGTGACAAGTATACGAAAAGGTTGCCAAGGAAGATGGGATGGCAGCAATACGTTACACCATGTTTCACAAAAGAAAAATTGTCAGCAAAAATTTTTACTATTGTAAAAATCATGTTATACTTAAAAATGGCTTCCTTGACAGTTAATTTCCTTTAATTTTTTATTTTTCCTAAACTATAACTATATCCTGAATTAAGATACTTTCATCGTCAGTAAAAAAGTATTTTTACTAACCGTCCATCCTGAAAAATCCTTTGTATTATCGCAAAAAACTTCAAAAGGTAATCTATAACCATCTGGTTTTATCAGATATACACCACTCGAATTATTCGTGGAACATTGACTTCTAACCTCTGTGCAATCTCTCGGGTAATCCGGTTGTTGATAAAAGAAAAAAGAGGAACCTGCAAAACGAATATGACGTTTTTTAAGTGACCACGTTTAAAAGTTTTTTATATTTTTTTTTACTTTTACTTTTGCTTCAGAAGGCTGAAATAGGATAAGTTATATTCTTGTGACAGAAACGTCAAACAATTATAAATTAAGTTTTCTTCGGTAACGGTGCATCATGTAATTTTGACTTTAAATCATTAGCTAACAATGCTTACTTTGCATTCAAAGGAAAATCCCAATCTTTTGAGTTCCCAACTTCGTTGTTTTAAATTTAAGTTTTACGAAGAAGGAATATTAAAAAAGTATAGTGAATGATTTCGCTATACCACAGTGTCGTTATTAAGTAGAATTACGGAAGAACACTGTTGGAAGCAAAGAACCTGTGTAATTCTATACCAACATACCTACACCTTCCTTGCTTCTTTCACTGTTCTGCAGGAAAGAAAAACAAATGATAACACATAGAATCGTCTGTAAATTAGTAGTTTTAAATGTTATGATTATCTTTTGTGCACTTACAGAGGTAGATTATGTTATGAAGTTTTGTATTTTTTATGATATATTGCTGGGCATTATGTTGAGAAATGGTCTACTACGTTTATCGTCTGTACTAGTCACAAACTACTTTATATCTCTGATATCTGAGTAAAATGTGAAAGATGACGGAACGTATTCTTGAAGCCGTATATTAACACCTTTTGAGATAATAAATACCAACAGGAATTTTATTGGAACATTTATCGCCTGATGTCTCTTTTTTTAAAACAAATTATTGTATTTGATTGGACAAATATGAATTAAAGAAACTGAGTTATTGCAAAGGGGGCAATCGGGCTACTAGTTTTACGTTTGGTTTGTATGCTTTTGAAACTGGTGTACACTACTAAATTAGTTCATTGGATTGAAAGATAGGATTTTCAGTTTACTTTACGACACAATACATAAAACATGTAAACGTTTCAAATTTATGTCCTATCTGCAAAGTTTCCCAGTTTCCTTTGAAAACCTCAATTATGTGTTACAGATTTGGCTTCCTTTCACCTCAAGTATACTTCATCAAAATTTAAAACCTAAATGTTGCATATTAAAATCAAAGAGTGCACACTGTTTAATATTTTATCACTAAAATTGGGTTGATGCGTAATGCTTAACAAGGTTCCAGTTGACTGCTTTGTATTGTATTCATTGTACACTTTGTTAGGGTCAGGATTAGGTTAGGGATTAGTCTGAGCGTTATCCAATCATTAAAAATCTCGTCGTTCAGCTTTGCGAATCCCCCAAATAATTTGCAGTTAATTAAAATAGCTGTAAATGAATTGAGATATCTCAGTACTTGTAATCATTCGAAGTAATTGACTTTTCCCTTCAAGCAAAACTTAAATTAAAAAAAAGTGCCAAACAGAAGAACTGATCCCTAAAAATTCATCTTCAATGAAAAAAAAATTGTTGTTATAGACGATCGTCTAACTAGAGATGTGTACTTTAAATCGTCAATTGCACGGGAGGTGATTGATGGGAAAACTGAAACTGTATTTGGCAATACATACTGTTAAATATTTTTGTTTAGATCTTTTGAGCTAGGGCCAGTCTTGATTTAGATGCAATACGATTTATCGCTTCTATGCTGTCTCTGCTATTTACCTTTGCTCAAAATTCTCTTTTTAAACTAATAAACATACAAACTAAAATATACATAAGAACATAAAAATGCATTCAAGTAATATTTTTTAAACAAGCAGCTCTGACAGGTGAGTTTCCTACTAAAGTATGGAAAAGAAAACCATTTCATTTTTGAAATGTATTAAATCAGCTTTCACAAATTATATCTAGACAATCAGTCAAAGTTGGTAGAAAGATGAGAAATATGACATTCACATAGCTCGGTCTATCATTTTGAAAGGTCATTACAAAATTGCCGCTTACGTTGCACTTACGAGGCAAAACTATATCTAGAGGTTGCTACACTATGAGCTCATACACGTGTTGAAAATATTTGAAGTATGTAGGCTTTTTTAGGTTTTGGTGAATACCGAGTGAACGAAACCAGCTGCCTTTCTAAATTTTCAGTAACGAGAAGGTATGCTCCATTACATGAGGTTTGGAAACATTTCAAAGTCTTCGAGGAAAATATAACAATATTAAAATTGTTTGAGTGTTGAATTCTCCAAAGTCTTCTTGGAGTAAAATTTTTGTAAAGTGGGTGGAATTTGAGGTACTTATTCAATTTTTTCCATAGAAAAGCGGCAACCTTAGTCATGTCGTCACCGAATTTAAGATGTATTGTAATTTGACTGTTAGCTCGAAAGTCATATCATAATTCCTCGGAAAAATCAAAGAATCATTTTACTCTCTTTTTAACTATAAAATCAGCTTACGTAAATCCACTGAAAGAGTATGAAGAGTCGAATTTACTCTTTTAGCGCTCTTCTAATATGAAAACTTTCACCCACGTCCGGGTTTAGTATACACTGCAGATAATGCCGTTGTCATCATCAAGTTTCGTTTGTTCAAACGTTTTGTCAGTGAACTTGGATTAGAGGTAGAAAACACAGATGCTTAACAAATAAAATCTGTCAAGAAATATGCTTATAGCGCATCCAAATTTATTACACAATCTACAAATAAAGAACACTTACCGAGTTTTGACTTAAAACATTGACGCACCAGAACAAGCATAGGATGAGCCGAACAGATTTAGAATAGATTAACTGGGTCATTTTGAAGGCCTTGTCGAGTGTAGTAGTGTTTTCCGCTTCACCTCCTAACACTAAATGTAATACTTGGATAGATGTGTTGTCCAATATACTAAACTTGATCACATGTAGAAAGGGCAATTACTGAGAAGGTTAAGTACCATATTAATTTTTAGTTTTTCATGTATACTACGTTTTTTCTTAGCAATTTAAAATGAAAATGGCTTTTAACGGTACATGCGTCATCGCTATAATTCTTATCAGAAAGATATTTAGGTTCTTTTTATGAATTCCCTGATATTTCAATATATTGCAAATAACTAAGCTCAAATTTGGATCAGAAAGGTGTGGTATATTCCAAAGTTAATATGTCCAGGAATCGTTGAATAGTTAGTGTGTCAGGCTATAAAAATTATCGTTATGTTACATCTAAAATTTATGTGAACTAAAAGTTTTGCAAAGTTCTTTGTGCATGATTATTGTGGAAAGTAAATGTGGACTACTATAATGTACGGTAAACTCATGAAACGTTGGATTCCATTTTTGTGATCGGCTTATCTTAAAATATGGCTTAGTTCCTTTAGGTGAAAGTTTATTTCGAAATTAAAAAATAATGAAACATGCATAAAATTTCTACCATGTAATCTTCATGCTGGTTACAAATATCTAAAATAATCAGACTGGGTAAATATCTTACTACTCCGAGATTGTGAATACAGAGCTAGTGCGATGTCTTATTTGTATATTGTTTAAGCAGATGACCTATCAAAATTATTTTATAGCTATAGTTTCTTGCAAAGACTCTATTGATTGTGGATCGTTTGATTCTTTTGCCCGTCAGCAATGGCTGGATACCTTTTGATGTCCTCTCCAGGGACTTTTGGTTATCCAGAATAAATCTTTTTAGGACGATCCATATTGCCAAGAGTCAATTTGTAGGTTTATATTGGACTAAAACTATTGTTTACGATCCCAACATTTATTGGAAACCACTGAGATAATTCTACCGTCCAATTTTCAGTTACCAGTACACTGATAGTATTTGCCCTCTTTATGATGTAGATTTTTTGGAAAGCATGATAGGTGTATTGGTCGGAGCGACAGCTGCGGGTAACTATTCCCAAATATCGGACTTTGAAATATAATAAGTAGACATATAGAAAGAAGGGACGCAAGGGCGTATAGAGCTAGTTGTGCCAAATTAAAATAATACCAATGACCAGAGGCGATAACAAGGACATTATCAATAAAACGTAAATAAGATGTATGGATGGTTCTGTTTAAACTGAGTGATACGATTTTTCAAAGTCAACCGTATTAAGAGACTCTTTGTGAAAATGTCTCATGGATGAAAAACATATGGCAATGTCTTTTCCTGCCTTGTAAGTTGGATGAAGACATTATCACGAGATCTCATGTCTTAAAACTACCAAATGGTATAAAGTAGTCTAAAATAATTTTAAGCACGTTGTATGGAAGAAGTACAACACTGGGACTACGTCACTTTATAAACTCCGACTCACTCATTGTTATGTATGTTTTGATATAGAGGTTGAACAAGTATTTTGACAATGCTTTTGTTTTTTGGTGGCATGAGTTACTCGATAATGCAGCTATTTTTAATGCCTCTTCATCTGCTGAGAGCACGGAAAGTACGGTAATGAGTAAGTCCATAAAATTTGATTTTCCCACCATCAACAGATCAATTTCATGGGTTTATTTCACGTCTTGAATGACTGGTGTCCCCCTTTTGTACGGATGCTGTGAACAGACGCTTCCGTACACTGGGACAGCCTGCTTTATTAAATACACAGCCTTTTTTCAAATCGTTGGTGCAATTATGTTGGGCTACAGCATGGTTTACTGTTCCGGCAAGTTTTTATTGATACTTATTTAATAAGACTCTAGCACAGGGGAGAGTATTTTACTGTTTGAAGGGCCGTTTATAGTCATAATGTCGCTCGAGGGCCAACACAGCCGTATTTTGCGAGGGAGCATGAAAGTTTTATCCAAATAGATTTCACCCAGTTGCCCCAAGAGTGCCCTGGTGGGATCCTGTGGAAGATCCCGGTGAGGAACCAGAGGATAAGCTCGCTCTGGAGTATGTGAAGATTTGTGAACATTAAGACGACGCATTCATCTACTATCTTAAATGACATTAGATGTGAGAAGCTAATCAGGACAGAAGTATCTCAGTTTGATCATTTATCTTTTAATTCCACATACATTAATAAAGCTGAATAAAAACATTAAAAAATCCAAGCAAATCGTGCCGAAAAAAGGCGTCCATGATGTATCTAACTTTCACTATACATTGCTAATTTATCTATTTTTTGAACTGGGCCCATTTATTCGAGGAAGAGCAGTTTCTGACCCTGAGAATCTACTTGATATATCATAGTTCCTGGGCAAGTATTTTAACTTTCCCAAGGGCTGGGGGAAAATGTAACAGTGTAAGTTTTGGTGCCTGGTTTCTTCGTTCCGACATGGTATGCAATGTATACTGTATTTTGCATAATGACGGGTGTAACGTAACACTATGCAGTATTGCGCAACGTATTTACCCAGTTGGCAGGATATATGGTAGGATAAAAACTGTTATTGGTTGAACTTCACATGTTTCTAAAATTATATTTATGAATTTACTCACTGGCAGGATGAAATAGCCTCGTTTACGGTTTTTCTGTCCGCGGCCGGAGGTTCCCCGGCCTTACTTTTGAGGCTTACTTTATAGGCCCGTAGCCCTATAACAACCACACCGGACTAGTTTTGCTACTCTGTAGGCTTACCAGAGTTTTCTTCACCGACGTTCTTGTATAGTACGTATATGTAGAGTATTATGTGGAAGTTGAAACTGGTGAAAGTGGAACAAAGTTTGGGACGGTGTAAGCACTGGTCAGGAGCCTACCCACTATCAAAGATTTCTCAAAGGTGTCTCTCACATTCTCTTCAGACTTATTTCTTGCTATGTATATGAGCAACACAAATCAATGAAAATCGATAATTCCATAGAAATGTTAAATATGATGGATAACCTCTTCAATGTAAAACGAAGTAAAACCTTACACACGGCGCATGCATGCACCTACAAAGCCTTACGACCTTAGGACAGCATTAGAGAAATTATTTCAATATCATGTGCAGCCTCTGCCTTCATCATCACTACTCGCAGAAAAAAACACCGGAGCTACTTTACTGATTAGATATTAATCCAATTTGAAAAAGCGTAAAGATAGTCAAATTGTAAAGAGATCTGTATAGATCATATCCAAAGTGCTATTAAAACCTCAAATTTCTTCATTCCAAATGACATTGGAGCTTTAGGGGCACTTTGTCAGGAGGGGCCCTGCGACCTCATACTTTAAAAGAGCGCTTCAGCTACTGTGGCACCTTTGTTTAATTTTCTTATGCTGGCCTGACGTACTGCGACATTTAAAAACGTTGCACCGTCACTGGTCCTAACAGACCTGTGCTTGCCTGTGATGTCCCGAGAATGAGAAAAAAAAAAAAAAAAACGCGATAAAGTTACTTGAAAAACCTCTGATCTCGGGTCCGCGGTCAGAAATCTTAGGCACCTAAGGCCCCATAAAAATTACTTCATTCTCATCACTAGTGACTTCTTCAAAAATCTGTCGCCCGGTCCTTTTTTGTTTTTTATTTTTTATTACCAATTAATTTTCAGTTTGTTCTTTCTGGGCCCTATTTTGTACTATATATCATGTACCCGGAGTGTTCTTGTCAAGTCGGCCTTTCATAGAGCATCAAGGAGTAACACTCACCTGATATATGAAAGACCAGTAGCCTACATAGAGATGCCAGATAGATCTAGATGAAAGATAAAATTGAGTACAGATCTATATTCGCATATGCATTTCACAATGTTTGACCCCTATGTAGATTTTTTAATGAACGAATACAAAAATACACGTTGACACTCTTAGGAGCTATTCTTAATTTGAGTCTCATTCGATTGTTGTCGAGACTTACAAGGTGGTGGAAAGGCGTTTGATCGAGCAAAATTATTGGCCACAACTCCCACAAAGAAAGATTCTTAAATAAGCTTAGTTTCAGCCTGAAATTCATTGTTGGTCCTGCCCAGGGGCTTACACCCATACTAAAATTAAGAAAAAATGTATTTGACAAAATTGAAAAAATATGAGTGAGGTGAATAGTTACGTGTTGTGCTTTCCTGCTTCCACTGTGCCATCACTCACTTTTTTGAAGCTTTCTTACTCTCTGATACCTTACTATTCACACACCCTTCGGAACTAGCTTCCCTTTGATTAATTTGTTTACCCACAATGTAAGATAAGTTATCCCAATCAACTGCGACCCCACTTCTCTCGAACGGTTTTCCAAGGGGGAAACACATTCTAATTAACAACAATTACTACGAAATTATAGAATTGATGGCAAGAATATACCATAAGATTCTTTAATAACATTGGAAAGGGGTCACACCACATATGGTATGGCTGTACCTGGAGTTCCACTCAAAGTTTCACTGCTCTGTTGACCGTATTGTCCCAGTCATCTCCTTACAGGTCATTCCAAGGGCTAGGGCTTAAGTTGTAACCAGAGGATTAACTATGGGTTGTCTAAACAGACGGTCGTATACAGGCAAGTCTTATACAACATCCTTCTGTTCTTAGCTCAGGTTATTATGCTAGCATATTTTGAGCTTGTCGTTTGATTAAGTATTCTGCTGGGTGCTGTTTCCTGATAGTGTACTCGTCATCGATGGTAACCTTCAAAGGGATATGGATGTCCAAGACATTCAGACGATCGTATAAAGTAATGAAGATGTGAAGGGCAGTAAGATAAATTACTTTGGGAAAGATCTCATACGACACTTACATTTAAGGAGGTCAAACGTGACAGCCATAGCAGGAAGAGCTAATACAAACCTAAGATGATTGACAGTTTACAAGTTTATTTTTAGTTTCTAAGATGAAATTAGAAAGCAACTCTCAACGTGTTACTATTGTTTCAATTGAGGAAGTAATTAAAAGTTACACGGCAAACAAACGTAACGAAACAGGTAAGCGTTTTTAAAGGCGTCTATTGCCATCTTAACTTTACACGTACAACAGAATTCTGTTAAATGGGTGCAATATTTGAAGAGGTCGAAGTGCATGTTTATGGTGCTATTCAGTATCTTCATATCACACCGTAGGCGTACAAAGGTATTTTTGAGGGGGAGGAGGGGGAAGGGAAACGAAATAAAAAAACATATGGTCAGTGGCCTCTTAAAGGGTTTGTGATACTATTTAGGGGGCGTCACTTTCGGTTGGCGGGTAGCGTACCAAGAAAATTAGCCCAAAATTGTTCTCCAGATTGGAAATGGCACTAATTGTGGTAAAAAAGAGAGGTTGCCCAAAAGAGAGAGTAATGTTCTGACCGGGTAGGACCTCCGTTCCGCATGTCTGTTATTTCATGTAACGTACTTCCTACTAATTCACAAGTGTTTTTTTTTTCAAAACTGAGCCTCGTTCATTCTATGGGCGGGCCAGATATTTCCTTCTTGAGACATAAAAAACGATAACAGCCTTTGTTAATATTAAGTGATGTAATGAATCCCACATAATGTCGGTAAAACGTTTTTCAAATATAAATTAATTCTTAATCGGTCGCAATTTTATTTGTAAGTAGGCCTATTTTAAATGGCAATAGCCTCCAGGAAGATTATACCAATGTAAGCAGTTACTCCGAATGAGCTGGTGAGAGAAGAATGAGCACAACTATTTGTAAATCATCAGTCGCACAGCTAGTGCCTCTCCAAGCATCGTTATCTCGGTCTCGTGTACTGTAAGCGTCTCTGTTGTAATAACCCAGAGAATTACATAGACACAAATGATCCAGCTGCGATGTAAAGTGTTTAGTATAAAGTTGAGCAGTAATTATGAAAGGCAGCACTTTCCGTGATTATAATTCCATTCATATTTCGCTTATTACAATATTGAAGGCACATCAAATTGTCTCTCAGACGATATAAGTTTAACCTGTACATTTTATGTTCCAGTATTACCGTATAAAGCTGTTAAATATTCTGTTTGCCTCTCACCAAATATGTGACGACCAGTCTCCTTTAATACTTTCTTTGATATTTTCAAGATACCATAACCTAACAACACTGCGAGTTGCAACATATCTCGAGAGCTTCGCTGATGTGAATAGCTAGCTTTTAGTAGTTATGGATCGTATGAACGACCACTGTTCTATACCAAAATTTTAAGCTGGCTATTTACAAGATTTAAAAACAAAAACAAAGCTTCATACAATTTTGTGGTCGCTGCAAATGGAAATAAAGCATTTGTAGAAGTACGAGCGACAATACTTCTCCTAAGAGGGAAAAATACCAAATCAAGTTTATGCCTAATCATGGACAATAACTGAATGGAAGGCATCCACAAGAGGCAAAATGGTGGCAGAGATTATGTCCTGATATTTTGCAGATAAATTGCAACCGACAGTGCATGGCACTCCTTGATATTATCATATTTCTCTAAACTGTTTCAGTACTTTAAATATTAGTAAATGGCATGCCCAATATTATTTCTATAAGCTGCATTATTTACCTTTCAAAAAGAAAGGATCTGATGTTAGTTTTAGTTTTTCCAGCAGTATCATAAGAGGATAAAAATGAATAGTACAACTGTCTTGTGTGCGTTTCCTATAAGCCCTGCCAGTGTACAAATTTTGTTTACATTTTGTTACGTATTTTGTATTTACGTATGTCAAAGATTCACAAGACTCATCACTAATGCGGAACTTGTCGTAGATGACATAGAAAGACAGACCGTCGACACTTGTGACGCCAATACAAAGTATATAAGACTTTTGGTTTGTTAGAAAGGATACTTTATCGTTACAGCGTAATGTTTCATTTTACAGAGATGAAAAGACATTCAATTTAATTTGCCCTCGACATTCCGCTAAACGACACATAAAATGATTTTCCTTGCCTCATGTCCTTATATGATGTAATATCTAAACATTTGTGATCGAATAGACCTAAATTTATCGTGAGGGGAAAAAGCGACTACCGGAGAGTTAAATTTGCATAGTGGGTTTTGAAATATTGCAAGACAATTTTACTATTCCCAGATATTTTTACATAGTTTTCTTGGACACCTCAGTCGTTTACAATAGCTTTCACTGCCATGACAACTTTTAACGAAAGTTCAGTTACTGTAGAAGTACCATAATTGTAATCACTGACAAATGTATGGTAATTTGAACTTCGACTTTGACTTATTTAATACATAAAAAATACATGATATGGCGAGTGTTATCTCTTGGCAAAGTATAGACTAAGGTAAATTACTTTTTTTGCTAGTTTTCATGAAGCTACTTCAAGACGACTAAGCATACGATTGTTCCTAAACTTAGGAATAATAAGAATAGATATTTACACATAAGTGACTTCATTTAGTGGTCCCATGTTCTTCTCGTCCCATAGACCCGTCAGATATTCCAGAAAATTATGATGTTACCGCCTATTGCAGGGGTATGTATAAACGGATTTGCGATTAGGTGGTTCAGTTGTAAATCCCGTATGAGAACTAATAATTGTTACGTAACGACATACTATTAAACGATAGGTTTATACTTGTCGGAAGACTTTTCTGTAGATACTGGACCTTGTTCATCAAAGCTGGACCCATGGACATTTGGAAATTTTCCGCGCATGGTTCCGAATGTTTAAGATCACCGTCATTAGGTAAGGGCAAAGGAAAGGAGTCCCCTCCCCTGTTTGGAAAAAATATGTGTATTTGAGAACTCTAACAAGTAATTTAATTGAAGGTGAAAATCTGGCATTTAGGTTTTCTAACACATTTTAAAGGACCGAAAATTTGTGATCAATTTTATTGTTTGTGGTCAACTGGTAGCCTGGTACGCTTCACAAAGGACAGGTTTGATGAAGAGGCGTGACGCCTGACGAAAATCGCAGTGTTCTAGAAACGAGGACCTTGGAATTTCTGGCAATTAAGGCTTCTGACTGTTTTTTAATATATAAACCCTAAAGTCACTAAACCTTTTTTGCGCCCCTCGTCCATTTTCAAACGATATTGTGTATTCCTGGAAAACGAGATTGTCCTTATCCAACCTGGGAATAAAATATACTAGGCTAGCCGCTCGCTTGTAGCGTAGTACCTTGTTTCAAAAGTGGACGACTACTGATTCTCTGGAGTACGGTATCAGTGCTGTACATACGGTATCATTAGTATATTATGTTACAGATGAAACGATGGGAATTACTGAAACAGAACTTTTCGCTGCATTACATAATCAGACGGACATTCGTCGGAATGGAATGTATTTAACTTTTAACTTTCACCGAGTTTAAGAAAACAGGCTGAACTTGTCAGTCTCTCTGATCTGAAGCTAAATAATCTCCTTTCCTTTCACTCATTTTCTTTTCTCTTTCTCTCTGTTTCTCCCTTTCTTCTTTCCTTAATTTGATCTTTCTTCAACCCGCTGGTTTGAGCTGATCTTCCCTGTCGAAACCGTCAGGGGGGGGGGGCACTTTGCCCCCCGCCCCCCGGCAGATACGCTACTGAGCCAAAGGCTCACAGAAAGATGGTTTGGGTAGGGTTTTATGTCATGCGGTCAGAGAAAGGTGATGAGAGCTTTCTTGGTGAGCCACTGTTTAGCATATAAACTACGTCAATAGTTTTGGGTCGTTCCGACAAATTACCACTTAGCCACTAACCTGTTCTCCGCTTAGAAACCAGTTCACCACAGGTTGCCAGTCAGGTTTTGTTCTACCAGCATACGGTTACGAACATTTTCGAATGAGGTTAATATGCACTTAAGATTGATTAAACTCAAATTTAAGTAATTTAAAAACAAATTCCTTTTTTTTCTGATTTCTTCCCACGATGCGCTCAAAATGATAGTCCAGGTTGCAAATGAAATTACCAGGTTTCCGTTTACTAACGCCTCAGTCTCACTCGTCGTTTTGCAAAAACAGGCAAAGACTAATATGTTTCTTTCGTTTTTCTTCCAGTAGCTTAACAATATGAATATTCACAGACACATCAAATGGTAGCATAAAAACGCGACAAGTACGTACATTGGGCGAAAAGACTTGCACCTGGGACGGACTGGCAGTGGGGCCGAAAGACCGGGCGAGTTGGCGTGATGAAATGAACGAAACACCCGTTACCCCTCCGTTCATCTTCGACTGATTTGATTTAATGGCGTAATTTTCCTCCATTTTACATACACAGTGTATGTCGTTATATGGCATAGTATAGAAATTAATGATTAGAATATATAAGTAGGGCAAAACGTTCGCATCTGATGTGAACTTTCACGTTTGGATCAATTGCATTCAAAGGACATCTAATTCCATGTTAAATTCATCTGTACGTTGGCCATAGGCGTACGGGACTCTTCCAATGGGGGGGGGGGGGCTGAAAAGTTTTGCCCGAATCTCAAACAGTTGCCCGAATTTCGTTGCAGTTCAGGTGCATAAAACGGATCACCAAACCACTACATGCGCGCGAAGCGCCAGAAAATTTGAGCACGTTTTTTGGGCATTTGATCAAAAATTCGGGCACTCAGTAGAAAATTCGGACAATCTCTATACTTTTACTCCATCTCTTCCCCCTGCCCCCTGCCCCTGCCCCCGCCTTGTACACTTATGACGTTGGCCACACGACCCTTTGGGTAAGGTGTGTTCGAGGTTGTGTAAAAAAGGTCAAAGGTAACTTAGGGCCAACTGATAACCCATTTTGTAGTTCTTAAGGAAGTTTTCCCGATGGATACATCGCAGAATTATCATAAAAACTATTCACAAGCAAAACAGAAATAGGTTGATTTGCAGTTGTGTCTTGACTTTAGATAAAAAATCACCTTGTAGCTTTTTCAGTCGATTTCTTAGACCCATAGATAAGTCTGTAGATCATTGAATCGCAACCCTTCCACCACATTTCCCTGAAAGCCAGCAATGGATGAGAGGTCAGCTAAACCAGTGGTTGCCTATGTGTTTATGTTACAATAAGTTAAATTAAAGGTGAGCTGTTATGATTGTTATGATTGGTATTTTAAAGGTCGTTAATAAATTGACACAGCCTTTACACTTAAAAGATGCTCTCTGCCAACAGACTTTAACGATTTAAGTTACCATAAACATACTGAATGTATAGTGCTCAGAACTATACATCCCTCAATCCAAGCAGATTGCTTGATGTTCATTCGAAAGGTTTGGAGACCTCTTTTGAGACAAACAAAAGGCAAACTGAATAAGCAAATGGTGGAATAATTAGTGGCGTACTACCTACAAACTTGGCAAAGTCAGCATATAGCCGACATACGCAGACGGAGAATCACATGACAAAGACTGTCGCCACCCTAGATGCATCTTGCAAAGATTTTGGTGCATGCATATAAGCTCCACCGTGTAATGTAGTCATGTTAGACTAGGTTGTAACATGGAGCTGTGATTGTACCTTATCATAAGCTTAAGTCTTAGCCTAGCTTTACTTCACTGGCTTGGTTTTAGACTAAGTCCAGTACCACTAGAGTTTCAAAAGTAGGAGAAGAGAGCGTGGTATGCAAAAGTTAAAGAGTCGGAGCAAACTGTAGTACTGAGCACTGTTCCTGCGCATCCACCAAAGGCTTAACAATATGGTCGACTGTCGCTACGAGTGTCTGACACATTTGGTAAGGTTTGGTAAGTGCAAAAAAATGCTAATTTCAATATTCAGCAAAACGTTTAATTAAAGTAAGCCTGTATTAAATTTTACAATTTTGCTCATTCCCTTTCGCAAAAGCTGGAGTTGAGCCTATCGTTTGCTGAAGGATAACTGGTCCAGTCCTGTTGTCGGTAAGTTGGTAGATCGGTGTTAAACTGCTTCCGTAACGCTAATGTAGCACTTGGCATGTCCCTTTCATTCACTTCTAGGTTATTGTAGTAGGTGCACTGCCTATAAAGGTAAAGCTTGAAATGGAAGTGAAGGAGGAACATACAAGTCAGGTTGGTACCCTGCACGGTGGTCTTATCTCAACTTTGGTTAACAGTGCCACATCCTTAGCACTGATGACCACTGAAAAAGCGACTCCTGGAGTTAGCGTGAGCTTAACCATCAGGTAAAATATTTCTGAGAAGTTACTTTTGGTAGTAAGTGTAAAGGCATTACAGAACGTAGAAAATATTCACAATTGCCATCGAAATCCATTAAAAAGACCATTTTATGAGTTAATATATACATGACAACTTCAGCATAAATAAAGCTTTTTCGATAAGTATCCACCGTCTGACGTTTCAGGGGTCGGGGACTGATGGGATACTGTCTAATTTGTTCCTTTGTTTTCTCAACTCTTTCATTTCTAGGTAAGTTGTAACTGCCTCTGATTAACAACCCCATCTAAAAAGACCCTTTGAAGACTGTTACCAAACTAAAACACTCCATTGATTTCGATCTTTGCGAGAATCCAAATACACATCAGTGTCTGTGACATAATGATTTTTTTAATGATTTAAACATAATGATTTAATTCAATGGACTGCACTTTGCAAGGTTGGTTACAAAGGGGTGTTTACATAATTCGTAATCTAATTGACGAGGATGGCAATTGTCTTTCCCTTAACAGTTTTATTCCTCGTTATCACATTAATACAAATTTTTTGCGGTATGAAGGCCTTCTACGATCGGTAAAACGCTTCTCAAACGGTCTTGCGTGTTGTGAAGTACAAAGATAATTATCTCCGAATTGTATGCTATTCTACTTCAATCAGTTAAGGGCGGTTCCGACTTCTACAGAAAGATATCCCATGCCTCTGGTATTTATATTAAGAGTCAAAATAAATGGTATGACGAGCTTGGTTTTAAAAATCTGAAGTGGGATTTAATCTATAAATTACATTTTAGTCTCAATTTGGAAAGTTAGTTTCTTGGTTTCAGTATAGGACAAATACAAGGATTTTGGCGACCAATTGCTACATAAAAAATTAACATTTCACATCATGATTTGTGTACTTTCTGTTCCAAGGAAAAAAACCAGTCACTTAATGTTTGCTTGTGAAAAAGTACAGCCAGCATAGGAACAATTAAGAATTTTGTTTATACCAGCACCAGTGATACTTTATTTTAATAGTCCTATAACTTAAAATAATTTTTGGTATAACCTATTACCAACGTGACAATGATACCACAAATAATCTATTGATCTGGTTTGAAGTTTACATTTACAGATGTAAACTACAAAACGATGCGTTGAATTTCCTTAGTTTTAAGAGTTATGTTAAGAGCTTGCTTTCAGTTCTGTACGACAATAATTGTGTTAGGCTTAAACGTGAAATTTTTAAATCGATGGTGGCCGTGGCTCCTTGGTTTACAGCTTGATTTCTGTATTGTTTTCGTATCCTCTTCGTTCTTATTTCAGTGTACTACTTAAAGCATTATTAGTTTTGTCAGTGATTGTTTCGGATTAATTTCTTTGTACCACTTGTCTTTATTGCTTTTGTTGCTGATTGAGAAGAATGAAAAAGACTGGTCTCCTACGCATTCATATGACTGACTTTGATTCCTGCCGAAGCAAAAGGAATGCATGCAGTCATGGGCCACTTTTGTATGTGAGTATGGGTGAGTTAATTTGACTGTCAGACTGAGGAACTAAAAAATGGATTTCTATGTTCTCTAAAGAAAGTTCAATAGATTTCTCAAATTCTCGGAAGTGTAGCAATAGACAGACTATTGTTAAAATTATGGATAAGGACACAAACACAAAGTAGAAAACAATTAGTCGTCGGTTAATGTGTGAAGAAAACCTGGATGTGTATGCGCGTATGTGTGTTTGTGACACTTAGCTTGTAAACACAATACCTCAAGACAGCATTGGTGAATACTTCTCATACTTGGCATTAGAGAGAAAGAACACTATTGTTTTAGACAGAGGTCAGATGTCATGTGGGCTAAAAAGAGATTAAAACCGAAAACCTTGTAAACACGATATCTTGAGGTAGGAAGGATGAATAATTTTCATACTTAGCATGTGGATGCAATATAACAAAAAATGGACCCTATTATTTTGGGTTGAGGTTAAAGGTTGTATGAGTTAATACGAAAACCTTGAAACTTGCTTTTAAACGCGGTATCTAAAGATAGGAATGATGGACTATTTTCTTCCTTAGTATATAAACTTATCATATTAAGGTGGTACAGTGGTTTAAATGCGAGTACCTTATAAAATCTTCCACTATAATACCTAGTAGTTTACGCAAAGAGTTCAAAAGACAAACATTGGTTTCATTAATTTGTTAGCAACAGTATTTGACACGTACTTCAGATTGTTTGGAATGGTTAATTTCGTAATTTGAGGCAATTATTTTTCTTTTAAATCAAACGTGCCGTTAATGGTTTTTCAGCAATGCCATATAAAAACACAACAGGTTTGACCGTTTTCCTAAATTACAATCCCTTAAAGTGCTATATGAAATTATCTAATAGAATGATAATGTTTTCTTGCCGAAATCGAAATGCAAAGTACCCCCATAACCCGCAACATTTGGGACAGACATGCATTCTACTTTTTTCAATTATTGTGCTTATTGAAAATTCCTCATTGTTTCTAAGATGTATGAAAGTTAGTACCTGATCACCTTCAAGAGGGCCTTGACCTGTATCTTGAATCTTAAATACATCATGTGATGTATTGAAAGGGTTTACGTCTCCGTAACCCCTTTTACGGAGGGGTCCTTTAAATGTTGCCCAGATGAAGGTAAATCCGATTTAAGGGCGTTTTGTAGAGCATATGATGTTTTGATGGCGTGATTTCTAAGTTGTCGAGAGGCTCGTTCACAGATTCTTTGCGCGATTTGCCTGCTTGATGTAGATTGTCCGTAAAGTGGTTACGGAGACGTTAACCCTTAGGAACTATGTCTAACTGCTTGCATTGCGAGAGGAAAACGATATCCGATCTAGTCCTTGATAGTTTGTCCAACAGATATCCATGTTGGCGTCTAGGGTGAAGTGCTTCGCCGTCAAAGCGAGGACCAAACATAAAGAGAAAAAAAATGAGATATCCACGTGTACTCCGAAATAAATAACCGATAAAAGGACACCCTTCCTGTTTTCGTTGACACAGATCCCGTGTTTAAGGCCCTAGAAGACTCTTTCAAACGTAAGTTGGATTCCTATTTCAAACTCATATCTAAGAAACTGATTAATCTAATCAAACGGGACCCGATAACGAAATTGGCAGATGACAAAGACCTTCCGTTTCTTACCAATAATTTTCCTAAACCTGTTCGCCTCAAAAAATCTACATCTGAGGAGAAAATAGCTAATTTATCTAATTATCAACTTTCAAGTACTGGAAAGTCGGTCCTTGAAAAGGGACTCTCATTTTGACCTTCACGACTCCTTGATGCAGTTGGAACCTGCTTGATCTTAAAGAGTTTGTACGTCGAGTACGCCTCAAGGAATATTTTGGTGATGATGACATCTTTGAAATATATATCACAGACTACGTTAGTTCCCTACAACCCAAATCTACATGGACCCCTCCTGAAGACCGGAATGTATACATCGACAATTTTACCAAGACAGCTAGAGCCCATCTAGACTCATTTCTAAGCGACCATCGACACCATGATATCCACCGGAACCTCACTCCATCATATTACAAGGCCATTGGAAGTCTACGAAGAAACACCGAAATTATTATCAGACCGCTGATAAGGGAGGATGTGTCACCCTTCTTAATACACAGGATTATGTTGTTGAAGCTGAAAACCAGCTTAACGACTCTAGGTTTTATCGGCAAATTAAGGACATTCCTTCCTTGTCTACTATTCCTTGCAATTTGTTTGACACTCTCAGATAATATTTTACCAGTTGTTCAGAAACTTATACCCAGTGACCCTAAGGTAGGCACCAGTGGCACCGCCAGGCTTTGGTGATTGGGGTGGGGCACAATAGATGATGTCATAATAGCACTTCAGTTAACCTCCCCAAATGCGTTGTGTGTGTGTGGGTTGCTCGCGCTCCTTGCGTATACAGAGTGGGAATCCTTTGTCAGGTGTAACTACACTAAGTTGCCGTCCTGGAGGAGGGGTCTAAGGGCAGGGGGTGTCCCCCTCCCCTTTGAGAAATTTTTGTTTATTTAAGGCTGCTTAGATGCAAAATCGTGCTATCTTTGTGATATTTTTGGAGCTGATCACATATAGCTGGCAAATGTCCATAAGTTAGTAAATTCTAATTTTTGGTTAGGTGAAAGAGGAGAGTATATTGTCTTAGAGAAGAATACGTTGTCAACAAGCCTCCTGAAGACTCCTTTTTGGCTACTTTACCGCCTTCTATTCGGACAAAGTTTCTACCCAAAATACGTGCGTTGAGTAGACAAACACATTGTTGGACTATAGCGAAATTTTTCCTCTCCTTCATTGTGCATTATAAAAAGGCATCCAAGGCTGACAGATACCTGTAGAGGGCTTCCTGGAAGCTCTTTATCAAGTACATCAAATGGAGCAATGACAAAATGCTTATTACCTGACATCCAAATGGTAATATAGAGTATTACGCAGAGCACTTTACAACGTATTTTTACTAATTTTGAACGAAAATCCACATGAACAGTTTCCAGCAATGGAGAACGGGCGGGAGGGAGAGTATAGGTGCAGGACGTTAATATTAGACTTCCCTGGTAGGTATAGCAAAAGGGGTGAAGGACAAACAAGCTCGTTTCAGGATGCTTTTTGTCGTAAGTGTATTTAAAATCACCATCTATCAGGGGCGTAGCCAGGAATTTTTCAAGGGGGGCGAAGCCCAAAGACAGACTCTCAGCGCTTCAAGCCACCATGGGTTGGCGCACAAGAAAATTTTGGCCCAAAATGCCTCCTAGATCGCTGAAAATGGCACTTCCCAGGCCTATTTACCGCATATAATTAGAGGAAACACTAGCAACATTGTAAAACTAAACATTAAAAAATACCAAAATATGCTCAGGGGGCGGCTTCCCCCTTCCTCCCTCCCTTGGCTACGTGCCTGCCATCTATACCGATAATGGCTGCGCGCAAAATGCTGGGTAAATTTTTTTGGAAATGTTTAACGGCAAATACGTAACTTCAACTTTCCAAATCATGCTACAACAACTTAGATTGAAAGATCCCATATTGAGGCTAGGCCCCGATAGATGTTTTGATTATAGTTCCATCTATTATTACCTTAATAATGGTCATGAGATGGAGTGCAAACCATAAAGCACGCGCGCAAAGCGCGCGAAATTTTTCATTGCATAAGATTTCCATGACAAAACCTGCATTCAGAATCTGCATCAAAACACTTTCAATTGCCCAACAAACCTAAATGACACTCAGAAAGCCAGTCTTTTACCTGGTAATTCGTAAACAGCTTTTGCTGCTTTACTTCTCCGGGAGTTGCTATCAGAAGCTGTTGATAATAAGAACATTGTGGTAAGGTGTGAAGCGAAAATTCGCGGTGTGAAGCGATTTGCGAAAATTCTGATAGTTTGAGAAACTTTTGTGATAGAAAATGATTAAATGGATCTGTCACTCGGTTAAAGCACACCTCACCCTACCCCCTACAGGAACCTATAGCTTAATCGACTTTCGGGATCATTTTAAAATTTTCAAAAAAATCATTGGGGGCACGCGCACCCCCTTGCCCCCGTGCCGGCGCTACTGGTAGGCACTTTTTACACAATTCGTTAAATTCATAAATTACCTAAGCTTATAGAAAACTTCCAAAAATTCTCCACCCTACCCTCCTACGACGCTGGTCTTTGCAGCGAAGAAATTTACAAACCTGCCAAAACTCTCAAGATAATTCCTCCTGGTAAGCCTATTATCTCGGGCGTGGGAGCCTTTTCCGAAGGTTTGTCAGGTTATGTTGATTAATTACTTAATCCGTTGCTCCCTAATATCCCCAGCTTCATACAGGAAACGACTCAGTTTTTACGTGTCCTTAATAATATCCGTACCCTACCCTCTAACGTCTTTTTGGTGACCATGGACGTCACATCCCTTTATACTAATATCCCCCACGAGGGAGGCATTTTAGCCAGCAGAGAATTTATGTTAAAGCGCTCCTTCAAACTAACTCTCGCCGATGACGTCTCCAACATCATCGAATTTATCCTCACCAATAACTTATTCACTTTCAACAATAAACTTACAAATCATAGGCACCGCCATGGGAACTAAGATGGCTCCTTGTTTCGCAAATATCTTTACGGGGAAACTTGAATCAAAAATGCTAAATTCGTTTATAACGGGCTTGCAAACGCTTTTCAAAATTTGCAAATTAAGAAATCATATTTTATACACAACGCTCGATCGTTTAAGAAAAAACAATTCTCAGATTTTGACTCAGTAGAATATGTTTGGGCTAATTTACTAGAAAATTTCAGTCAAACCTGATCTTCAGCAGGTTGTTAGGCAAAAGGTTTCCCCTTAAGGTAAAAAGTTTGAACATTAAGAAGTCATCAACTTGGACAAACATTAAAAAAGTGACAAAGACGGAATAGACATGCATCAAAACCGTAAGGGATTAAATCTATCGTAATTTTCTCAGTTACAAAAAAATACACCAAAATACCCTTAAAATGTGTCCTTTCAACAAAAACAAAATTCAGGCAAAGATCCTCCACAATTTGTGACTTTATGGCATCATTATAAAATTCTCCACCATGTGAGAATGGATAAAAGAATGGTCCTAGCAAACAATAATATAAAGAATATTTGTACAGTTGTTGTGTATTTGTACCTGAAGTTTTTGGAAAAGGAAGCTACAAAGTCTTCCACATGAAAGCCCTCATAAGGTAGCTCTTCAACAGTAGTTCCACAATTTACAAACAATAACCCGTAATAACAATAAACAGTGATTGTTTGTAAATCTCACACGGAATTTATGAAGTGTTTCACAGGAAAGACTTTGTAAGCCTGGCCGCTACACAAACTGGAGAAACGATATCTCTATAACCAAACATACGCCACGGAGTCTTCACAGGGAAGACTCTATAAGCTGGGTCACTAATGATTGTTAATAAACCTCACACAAAATTTATTAAAAGTATGTTCTGGTGACTAAATTTAATCTTTTCAAAAAAAAGCAGAAAAATTTTCTGTGTCAGGCAGTGAAAACCCCATCTCTATGGCATCTTGCATCTGGAAGATATGAATTTTTGAAGAAATGCTTTATTTTCATGTTCCGCAGTGCATGATGGGAAATCTGTGATGTCATCTGGGCAAATTGATTAGATGTAGCTTTTGTATTTCTTTATAATATCAATATCACTAAATTGATTATTTCATAACTTTATTTGCTGTACGATAATTATGGCACAGTTTTACACTATTTTTACACAGAAAAGCATCTAAACATTCCAACGGTATCAAATTTCAAGGACAAACAAGGTATCCAATTATAAAGAATACCAAAAGAAATCTGAGACAATTTGCCCGCTTGGCTTCATGTTCTGTGACCTTGCGGAAATCTAGAGGTATTTCTTGTCACCAGACAATGCCTTTAAGTGTTTCACAGGAAAGTCTTCGTAAGTCTGGAAGCAAGACATAGTAAAGTTCATTATAGATTGCTTTCTGCCAAATTTGATGTTAATAAATGCCCCCTTCACGAAAATCCCATGCCACTGTGACTTAATATGTTACAAAAATTCTGTATAACTACTTCATTGTCTAGGGTTGCCTTGCAGTCTTGAATATTAACTTAGTTACTGCTTAATGGATGGAGAATATTGACAATAAAGCAAAACACTGTGCAATTGATGCAGTTTACTAGTAAGCTGATGATTTAAATGGTAAAGGTTAGGTTAGATGAGGTTTAACGTCCCAGTTTCCAACCAATTGGTTCAAGTCGAGACGACCACGGCCTTTTTTTCCAGTTGTGGCTCACTGGCTTGTTTTCCCTTCTCAATTGTTTATGCTGAGCACCAATCACAAAGGCAGTAGGTTCCATTTTTAAATGGTAAATGCAGATATATAGGTTATAATACAAGTGTATACTAGCATGCCAATATAGCAAGAACTCATTAACTTTCAGTGTCTGATTCGCTAAGTAAACATTCGTGTCATTTGTGAATGGATATCAACAGGTTTAGGGAATGGAGGGGGATAAATCCTCCTACCTCTTTTTTCCCACTGAAAGAGTTGTCCCCCTCTTTTTCCAGAACCTTTATGAAAATAGTCCACGTTTCACTTGATGTCCCGCAGTCAGCATTTGCATTTTTGTTTTTTTTTGTCTTACCAGCAGATGTTAGTACCAAAATTATTTCTTCTGTAGTAAAAGAAAACCACCAGCCATCCTAGAATACAGTAAATTAATCACTTAAATTTTATTTGGAGTCTGCAAAATGCTTCATATTATATAGCAAATTATCTGGCCAATTTGTCTAACACTATAAAGAGAGCCCCAGATCCCTAGCTTCTGTGACATCATGTCTAGCTCTTTGCCCTTTAAGCTGTTATGTTATGTTATTAAAGGAGATGGAAATAATGACATCTAAATAACACCACTGAAACGAGAATATAATTGTATGACAAAAGCAAACCAGAAAGCAAAAAGGCTTAGTGATTCCTTGCTATATGATATATTGTTGCATACATGAATCACCCACATGACAAGCATATCCCTCACAGTTATCCTGCTTGAGATATCATAAAATCTTGTGACCCAAAATGACCTTTCACTTCTGCTTAAAACAATAGGATCAGATACAGTGCTCAATATGGGTAATCTACTTCATGAAGTAACACAAATGTATCTGGGAAATTTTACATGTATTACAAACATTAAGAACTGAACTAACATGTCTACTTCCTTTTATTTTGAATAAGGTTGGTGGTTGCATATACACTAGGAATATTATCTCACCCAATGTGTATCCCAGTGTTTTCAATACAGGAAGAGTACATGTTGCCTGTTCTGCATCACATTCCTGGCCTTTCAAAAAATTTTGGTATTGGATTGGAGTGGAGGTGCAAAATGGTGATACTGCTTTCATTTTTTAAGTATGTTGATAGACTATATTTTTCTTTATGATAGAACAAACAATTCCCGAAAATTTTTAATGACGGCCTGTCCCCCCCCCAACCCCCAGATCCGCCACTGTTTACAGCAATCCCAAGTAAAAATAACCCACAAATATATTTAGGTGTTTGAGTCCAACTCTTCATACTTGGCCTTTAGTTCTCGCACAGTTTCTTGTCTTAGCCTTCGGCCCTGGGTCATTTTAAAGTCCCATAATATCAGCGAGGATATTGGCACAACTGATGTGTATGGCACACTTTTTTTATTAGTTCTGCCGTCCTTTACCAACCAGGTATGCCACGTTCCATTCCAAGACCCTTTCAACCAATTGAGTGTAACATTTTCATCCTCAACTGCTAGTACCTCCGCAATGAATGGCCTACCATCAGTCTCTACACAATGAATGGCTGCTAGCATCCCTGGCTGGACAGATGCGAAGCTGTCAACTTCTTTAATGCCGTTTGACGCTTTTCCTTGGTTTCCAATGTATACCTAAAATGAAGAAAAGACACCTAACATGTTTAATGTAATTCTAATTAGATTCTCTAAACCTTCGCAACTTTAAGTTTCAATGTGCACAATGTTCACAGTAACGATCAAGCACCCATACTCATCTGTATGACCACACAACTGAGTACCCACCCACGGCTGCTGGGGCCGGCATCAGGTCAAAATTTTGTCCGGTGCTTGTCTCTGTTCTGTCAGATGATACTGATCCCTGTTTTGGTGGAGGGATCAAAGGGAGGGGGACACCATCTCCTCTTTGGAAAATTTTTGCTCACGTAAGGTGGGCTGGATTCAAAATGGTAATGCACTTGGTGCTAAATCTGAATTGAACATATCACCAAGAATTTCTAATTTTTAGGAAGATTTTTCCTCTTGCTTGCTGGATTGGAGTTTTTTTCTCAGTCCCTACCCTGGGGTTATTGAAAGCCACAGTGTGTGAACTAAGTGAACAATAAACTGTTAGACTACATAAACCATTCCTTCAGTCCTACATTTTCTCATATCTAGTAAACTTTGGACATGGAAAAGGATAAGAATATGTGCATGTCAGAGACTTTTCAAGATTGTGATAGAGGTGGTACTGGAAGCAATCTTTTCATTACACCACACAAGGTTCTTGTGTGGGCGGCACACTTAAGACCAGTACATGATGTCCAGGAGGCGCGCCTGGACAACACGGCTAGTGGAGAACACTAGGCATGTACAGCGAAAGTACTCTTTTAGAGTGAAAAGTTGTTACATTTTTTGTTCTTGTGTCTGCAGAGCAAGCACAATTAAACATTAACACACATGTATTCACAAAAGTACCTTTTCAATTTGAATGAAGGAATTTACTGATTAATTGACATGCCCCCTTTCTGACAAGTAACACTTACGTCTGGACAAGGCTGTTCGATACATTGCTGAATCACTTGTAAATTGTCTCCGATTTCCCTCTCATCTGGAAACAGGCGTTCTGCCCCCAACAAGTGGCGTAAGCTCCATGAGACAGCTTCTGGGACCTTTGAAAAAAATGAAATTCTGGATGCATCAACAAATTCATATACAATTTGTGTCATGCCAAGCAATCATAGCTGCGTAATGCTATTGGCTGAAGGTTCAACAACTATCTGTAATCGATTGTACTTTGGGTAACAAAAAATAACATTAAGCATTTCATTTTGGGCACTTCACTATTCATTTATTATTCATTTTGGGCACTTCACTCGTCATCTGTTGCTTGTCACATCTTGCAATATAGCTTTGGACTACCACATTGAAGATTATAAATCTACTGTATTATTCTTAACGGACATATCTGTGTTTTGGACATTGAATAAACTAGAAAGTACAGCACTTTCCCTCACTGCGCACCACGCAAAAGCATGGCCTAACCTGGTACTGTCATGTGCAGCGCTTATCAACATTCTATGACAATGGAATTGCATACTGTATATTAATAAATCATGACGTCACATGGTGGCTTGGTACACTTACCGCCAATAGTATAGGGTTTTGAGATGTGGAGAATATATTGGAGATGTCCAGCACTCTACACATTAGAACAGCATTTGGGGAAGGAAGGGATTGAGTAGGCCTACAATATTTTTGAAATCCAACAATGCAAACTTTCATTACTCAGAGAGAAATTATGCATTGCATTGAAAATTTTGCCTTTGCCCATAAACATTTCTGCAAGCTTTCTTATTTCCATTTCACTTTACTTACCTTTTCATAAGTTTCTCTGATATGGTGTTGGAGAAATTCTGTCCACCATTCTCTAGCATTGTGGGATAGTCTTGAATTGTATGCATGTGGCAAATCATGACACAGTTTTTCAAAATCAGTCTTTTCAAGAGAGGTCTTAACCCATGGGACCTGGTTAAATAAATCAGGTATTGTCTGCAAAGAAAAACAATGCAAAACTTGACAAATTGGGATGTAACACGGTGGTATGTCTCAGTATTTTAACCGCCTCAACACGCAAATCAAGAATAATTGCTTGACTTCATGCTACGTGTGCTATGGAGGAAGCTCCTTCCATACGTTTCTAACTGTAATTATATGGCCCAATTCAAATGCAATAGGGGTAGATCCTCTCATTCTTCTGTCCATTACATACTTATTTTCTTAAAAAATCATGGTGAAATTTGGGTTTCACAGTTATAACCATTCCAAAAATTTTCCAACAATTTAATGTAATGGCTGACTTTTGCTGCTACTCACTGGAAACATAACTGATATCATGGGTTCTCTATATAGGATTACACATAAATATGCAATGGTACCAACAAAATACAAATTCTAAATAAATGAGCAACATCATCATGTACAAAGTTATACCTTTAGACAAGTAAGGCCAGCTCCTGATTCAGGTTTCCAAGATTCATCAACCCACATCTTGTAGTGCATTTTTGTTCCATTTTCAGATTGTCGAAAGCGAAACCACAGAGGTTTACTGTGGTTGCTAAATGCACCGGCCATGTGATTTAGTAGAGCATTTTTGACATCCTGCACCATTGTAACTGGGATAACTTCAATTGGTGGGCTATAGCTCTTGGAAGTTTCAGCTTCAAGATCTGTATTGAAACATAACATGCAGAAATGATATTCTTATGAGAAAAAAAGGGAAAAACTATTGGTTTAACCTATCAGTTACAGCGGTGGCACCACTCTTTTCCTTTCTTTGTGGGTGGTGTGGGAGAGGCAGTTTGATCAATTTTGCAGACCAAGAGCAAAGGTGCACTCCGAGCCTTTGATTTGGGGGAATCCCATCTGACGGCATGCTATCCAGCAGCTCATTGTAGGAGGTGGGGTCAATGCGTAAGGCACCCTAATGTTCTGGTATATATTGGTATATTGTTAATTGAATCGAGGCGTAGAAATTAAGAATTTTTTCCTTTGTCAGTCATTACAAGTTGAAAGCAAATTTAACGCTAATGGCGAAGATCATCACAAACTTCATTATGCAAATATGTCACATTGAAAGATGGATATGCCATATATTGCTCATGTTACTGTAGCCTTTGTTTTTTCAACCTTAATTTCAAGGACACTGGTAGCATTGTTACCCCTTAGTGGTTTATTATGACAGTTGAAATTCTTCCCTTAAAAAAAATTGTTATCACTCACCACACTGTAATCTTTCTTATCAGTGATTAAGAGATAATTTATGTAGGGCTAACAAAACTTAACACTGTGCAACACTCCACATCATTATTTTTGCATCTGGCAATGAGTTTTTTTTTAAGAAACCATCAAACTTTGAAGACGTGTGTTTTGAGAAAGATAAAAGAAACTGAAATACAGTAATTCCACCAATCTTTACATTGGAGGTCTTAATTCTGTAACTGACAAAAGAAACAGACTACATGGCCAAGTGGACTTGCAGCCGGAAGGTCTGGGGTTCGAAATCTAGGCAGGTCACACTGAAGACTTTAAAAATGGAACCTACTACCATTGTGCTTGGTGCTCAGCATAAGCAATTGAGTAGGAAAAACAAGCCAGTGAGCCACAACTGGAAAAAAAAGGCCATGGCTGGCTCCACTTAAACCAATTGGTTAGAAACTAGCCGTAAAACCTCCACTATCTATCTGTCTATCTGACAAAAGAAACAGCACTTCCTGGTGGCATGTCACACAACCTTTACTGTGAGTGAAGAAAAAAATCAAGAATGGGGTTGGGCCGCTGGGCATGTGTGCTCTTCTTTTATAGGGGCAAGTTTGTGACAAACCACAAAGGCTTTGCCACAGCTCTTGAAGCTAATTACTCAGGTCCTGCTATGAGTTTGTTTTCCTTTCTTTGGTGGTTGACAAGGCTATCGATTTTCACGTGCAATTTTGATTTTAATCATATTTTCGGCTATACAGAAAACAACACCGGGGTGGTGAAATTTTAGGCCAGATGGTTGGAACACTTGTTTTTCCCGTTAGTTAACTATGGGGAGTCGTTCAAAATGGAATGGACACGTCCCTCCAATCTTGGTAAAGCTGTAGAAAACAGTAAGCTAGAAGCAAAATGTTGAAACTAAATGGCAGCCTGAAGCTAATGAAACTAAATATCTTACTTAGATAATACACGTGTGTTGATGAAGCCAAGTAGCATCTCCCTGGTTTATGTGATACATGTATACTGTGGTTAGTGTTCAAGTTAAACCAAGGTCTCAGTTCTCTGGTATTTCAAAAGACAATGTGCAATCGAGAGACCATATGAAGGTCCATCGGCTGCAATTTTACACACAAAGAGGGGAAAGTAGCCTGTTTTCTTTATGAAAAAAAATTGGTCTGGAAATTTTAAAAAATGATGTTTTCATCCATTTTGATATATGTAGGGCTTAGGTCATCCTGTCTTCCATGGCAAATTAAAAAAAAAAAAAAAATTAACCAAGTTTTAACAGCACTTGACTATTGCATTTGTCAGTGCTGTGCATGGTCCTTTCGATTTTCTCTTTACTGACTGTCCCCACCCCATTAAAGATAACCCAACTTGCAAATGTTACAAAACTGAAATTCTTGAACTCTGCATGTCTTATGTTTTAAAATTTAATCCCTCGGCTGCTTAAAACACATTTTTCATCAATACTTTACACAATTTAAATTTGTTCATTTATTTCTCGAGCTTGGTTTAAAACTTGGCTCCAAAACTTTTCGAAGAGTACAAAATATCACACTCACAGTATTTTTCTAATGAACTGATTTGAAAACAACAAAGAATGTATACTGTGGCTACAGTGTATCTTTACACTAGGGTGGTGGGTAAATAATAGTGCTTCAAAATGTCATGTGATCTTAGGGGGCACAAGGGGGTGAGTTCATTTATATGAAATCAAACAGTACTTACCGGGTAATGTAAGTGCATTGCGACTCTTCAGTTGACGTGCAACACATGAAAACATCTGGTCCACATCCTCATGTGTGTGGCCCACGGGGAGAAAGTGTATGTATGCCTGTTGAAGAGTGTTGTGACACATTTTCAATTGAAAAAGAGGGTATTACATTTTGGATATGTATACATCATGCAGAAGTATGTATTACAGAGAAATGGCAATGTGTTCAGGTTTTCCACATTGATTTTTAGAGCTTATAAGGAATCTGAGCACCAAGTGGATATGTTTCTTCTGCATAGATCTGTCCTCTTAAACAAGAGTAATTAAATCCACAACTGTTGGTAGAAAAGGTAAGTCAACTTAGAAAATGCATTAGGATTAATCATTTAGTACAGCCTAACAGACAACCATTTTACATAAATTATAGTCGTAGACCAGCTTAGAACTTTTAAAGAAAGATGTAATTTCCCATACTAATCAGTTCGCTTGAATAAATCTACTATTTGGCACTTCATAATTCAATGAGGAGGTGCTCTGATAGATATGCATTGACATGCAAGAATTACACACAGGACGAATGCAGTTACTCTAGCAGTCAGGAGAAATACTACATCATAAACAACATCATAAAACACATGAAACATTAATACTGTACATGAATTTCTTTCATGTGCCAATTTGTTCACATGCCTCACATTGTCACATCATTTGACACTCATATTTTTGGAAAAGGGATATGCTTTCATCTTACAAGTATAGTGTGATGACCATCAAATGCGCACGAGAACTCTACCATTGCAAGCTTATTGTATGGTATGTTAGGCTAGATACGCACTTCAAAGGGACGCACAGTCGACGGTCACTCCAATATACCCCGCTGTGCTGACAAAATCTTAGTTCTGCTCAAAACTGGCCGTAGCCATGGAGAGTTTCTGCTCAGGCTTAAGCAACCAGGGACCCATGCATTTTTTTGTAAGGGAAGACCAGAACCTATCAGCAAAAATGATCGACCACAAACAATAATTTTTTCAATGCAAGTGACAGTCCAACATGTCCTGTGGGTAACAGATGAAAATATTGGTAAAACGGTTTACATTTTGACTATTTCCTCACCTCTTTGAAAATTTTCAGCTCAACAAGCAAGCTAACAAATGACAATACGTATTTATTCTTGTTCTCTCTGAAGCAATTATCTAACTGCAAAAAGAGACTCTTGCCAAACTTTCCTTTCAACTTCAGAAGGGCTGCAGAAAGACAATGGATGGTGAGATTACTGTCATGCGGGAGGTGTTTGATGTCATAAAATATCAGTGGAATTCTCCCCTCTGCATTGTCTGTGTGAATGAGTACACCTGTTGAAATAAAAGTACCAGTATTCATTAAATATAGCTATGGTGCATCATTAATATAACATTCTTTAACAAGCTGTTGCATGGTCATTAAGTTAAGTGGGCCTAGCTTAGGGGAAAACATGTATGTTACGCCGAAGATCTTCAGCGTGCAGTAAAGACCTTATACATCAATTTGATGGCGTGATTTTCTTGTCTTTTACACACACACTGTACTTAAAAGACAGGACAAAAATTTGGCGTGACGAAAAAATTGAGAAAAGACTTGACTGGCATAAAAATTCGGTGTAGGCCTAGCAGATATTAACTTTCCAGACTGGGCCTAATACTAACGTTACTACTGTAATGGTAGACTGTTTGGTCTAGCGGTAGAGTATCCGCCTCTCACGCAGAAAGCCCAGGTTCGATTCCCAGTCAAAATCTGCAAAGCGGACTTGCCTTCTACTGTGCTTTACCTTGCATGCATTGGGCCTACGTGTTCTGTAAGAGAGACCGAATGGATAGCTACGCAGGTAATTGCAACTGCGGCGTAACTGAAGCCATCCTACCTTGTTAATATTATATAGGAGAGTATAGTGTGTATGTTGTATGAAATGCTCCGAATGTCTTTGGATAGGGCCTATAGCCTAAGTTAGGCCTAATGTTTGGGGTAGCCACGTTAGGCCTAACGTTAGGTCTAGGAGTAGGACTAACCAGGCTTAATACTATTACTAGGCCTAGGCCTAGGGCCTAATACTACAGGCCAGCCTTAGGCCTACAGTACGTACACACATTCACGGAAAGAAACAGAACTGGAAAAAGATAATCATTCTTCTGGTCATTCTAGTCCCACATCTTGAAAGAGTGGAGTCAGTGACTTTCGGCAGAACAGCAATGAATGTAGGCTAGGCCTAATCTAATCAGGGAGTTGCTATAATAGCAACTCCCTGATCTAAATACAGGCTAGGTAGGTTTATGTTAGTTGTAGGTCCAGTATTTCCACACCTTGAATTCGTTTTTCCTGAAATGGAATCTAAAATTTCCTGAAATCGGCTTGGTATTTCCTGTTATTTTCAATAACGCTTCTTTATGCTACTTTAATGGCTAATCCAGGATTTTACCCTGTCAAGCCATACATTATTTCCATAGGCCATACGCCATTTCCAGATTTCCCGAAATTTCCTAAGTGTCAATTCGTGCTGTAATTAAAGCTAGCTAGACCACGAATTAGTTGTGCTGACAACAGTTTCTGTTTGCATGAACTAACATGTTTTGAAAAAAAAAAAAAAATAAGACATCATTCTTCAAAGTTATCACTCAATCAATATATACCTGTAAAATGGACCGGAAGTCGTGCTAATTTGCTATTATCCTTATCCTGTACTACAAAATGGGGAACGTTTGTTTTCGACTGGTCCATCCCGTCAATAATGATGCAGGTCAGATCTGATGGGTCTCTTCTTGCAGTAACACGGGCCTCGTGGTAGGCCCTCCTCTCTTGTCTGTTAAAGAAAATTAAAAGCTTGTCTAGAAATATTTTTGTAGCCCATGAAATAGCTAGAACTAGATTTGCTCTATAGTCGGCAAAAATACTGAAGCAAATCCGGAAGTCATTTCGTATTCAAATGCAAACGAAAGTTGCTCTGACTTCCTCATCGAACCCGAGTTCCAAACAAAACCGAATTCCGATAATTTCATTTTCTATCCATGGTGTTTCGGACGCACCGACTGTAAATTCTTGGACAAGTCTAAGTCTATACAACCGCTAAAATTTATCTCGCCGTTAAAAATGTTATATTTGTGTCAGTGTGGAAACTTCCAAGTTTTTACTCGTTGATATGACTCTAAAATCCGTCCGTGGCCTCCCAATGACTAAATAACTGAATACTCAGAATATGTTGATCTTCGAAAGCCCCCCCCCCCCAGTGGCGGATCCAGGGGTGGGGTCGCCGACGTCCGGACCCCCCCCCCCCTCAAATTTCCCAATCTGCCCTTTTTCAAAAATGGTTTTTTTACATGTGGCCTAAAATAAAAAAAAGATAAACACGAGAGATTTTGGTTACTCCCATCCAGTATCGATCAATTGGCCCGTAAACCTCAAGCTACAGTATACATCGCAGAAATTTCGGCAATATATTTTGACTTCGGTAGCCTATATTGCCCGCCCCGAAAGACGAACAGTGCAATCGTTTTTAGAGAGAATGTGGCTACAGTATTTCTTACTGCCTGCGTGGCAGTCAGGCATTCTCATTACTTTTCGCTTGGGAACCACATGTGGCGTACATGGGCAATCAAAGTAATACAAAGCACACAGATATTACGTCATACTCACTAGCTAGCGCTTTATGCAACATATTACCGTTAGGCTTTGATATTGATTCCAAAAGGTCACGTCTAGTCTTTTGGTCTTCCAAAATAATAATCTGTTTGGCTATTTCATCGTGTAGTCCAGGTGGTTCCGCTACAATGTGTGTTATCCCGGATGCAGTCTACAACCCCTATAGTTTTTCGTTTTTCCTTTTGTTCGTAATGATTACATATGTGTTTTATGTTTTTGGAGTATTCAGTGACCCTTTGCAAAATATGCCCTGCAATGGCATGGGATCGTTAGGCTCCTTCATGTCCCCTTCTCACTATGATGTTTTGGTGTTAAGGTGGGTCAAGGTCGAAAAATCGCATCTGGTCTGCCCCCCCCCCATGTCAAACATCTTCCTACGCCGCTGACCCATGGTCGGTTTACTTATTTTGGCTTCCAAAAGGGTGAATTCTGTGATAAAACCCAAAATTTCGGTACGCTTTGTCCACTCTTTCTCAGTTCCGTTATACTTATAGCTAAATGGGCTAGTACACTCTTTCAAGTAGAATACACGGATTTATGTAAATATCATTTCGGTCAACGTTCTCTTGTGTCTGTCGTGCGGTACGGCTACTGACTCGAGGAGGAAAGTAGGCTTACAATGAAAGTTATGCCCGAAAGGGCCCAACTGCCGGGACAATTGTCCTGTATAAGCTTTAAATAAATACAAATTCTTGTGAGTGTAGGCTTACCCCCAAAAATTTTGGGGAGCTCCGCGCGCTTTGCAATTTCACCGTTTAGATCATTCTAGTTTTTGCATATTTCTTGGTTGATTCTTTCTTTATCTGACGTTTATTAGAACCAAACTTTAAAAAAAAAGGAATGTGCCCTTTTTGTTGGACTCCCCTCAAAAAGACCGTAGATCCGCCCCTGCCCCCACCCCCGTCCTCATGAAATGACTTGGGGCTAATTCACTTGTTTGAGTTACATGAACATATTGATGTTCAGATCTGAGGCTTAATTGCATCCTAGCAAACTTAGAAATTAAGTTTTATTCTTTCGAAAACCTTAGTCTAAGTCCTCTGCATGTAACTATGTTTCATGATGACAAAAGAATGGTATGTGGAGGAAATTCATACCACGAAGTTTCTAAACTGATGCTCCTTTAGTACGGACAAGAAATACTTCTAATTAGGCTAGCTTGTGATGTTTACTTACTCAACCTGATGGTCATGCTTGGCCTTCAGTCTTGCAATCGTGGTCCTTCTTTCATTGGTTTTAGCATCCTGGTACTGGTCATCAAGCTGAGTACATGTCGAGCATTTGGTAAAATCTGAGGACTAAATAAATATTCACTGAATAAATTTTTATCTTATATCGCACTGTACAAAATAAAATTGCCAATGACATACCATATATTGCAAGAACTTGAACACACAAGCACTTGAGCCAGGTAAGTGCACCCTGGTGTATGACATGCCTGTAAATTCAAGTCCGATAACTTTGGAGGGTTGAACTAGGCCTATTTAATGAGCTGCGGGTACAGAAGATAACACACTCGACCTAAATAGTAGCTGAAAGTTAAATCATTCAAAATAATTATTTAGGCCTAACCTGCTTGCAGTCAATGTGCCGCTACCTTCGACAATAGGTGTGTCTTTTACTCTTTAAGAAGAGCTATAAGCGTACAAGTTTTCACACACCAAAAAAAGCTTGGGTCACCTTGACCCAAGATTCAGGAGACGAGAACCGACTTAAATTATTGGGTTTGTTCAGTTCCTTCGTGACCCATGTGTTTTTAGTGTGTACGTACCACAGGCGTTCGAAATGTTCCAACGCCTGTGGCACGTACTACCCATGCTCGTACCGACCAAAAGCAAGTTCATGAAAACGGTCACTCGTACGTATAAAGTAAAGCAAATCCCATTCCCCTTTTCTCCAGCTAGCTCCTATTGAATGAAATCGGTTTGGGGCAGTTAAACAAAGATTTGTCACTGGAATAAGTTGTTCAATCAATAGATCAATCATGTAACAAATAAAGGTTGGGCAGTGGTTGAATTTTCACCAGTGTTGCTATGCTGTGCATGTAGGCATAGGCCTAATTCGGATCTTGTTCCAGATTTTGCCAGTGCTTGCATCTGTGAGCAGTTCCTTATTTGCCGACTGCATAAGAATTACTCGAACTTGAGGAAAATGCCAAAGGAACGTGTATTTAGCTAACAACTTTACATGTTCCATGCTTTTTTCTTTTTTCCTTACAAAACATTACATTTTGCACTAAGGTGACTCTTAGAAACAATCATATTTTGTAACCGTTTTAATAGTCAGCCAAAACGCATACAATTAAATGCTGTTTGGCGTTAAAGTTTATGATTACGGCCAATAGGCCTAAAGGACTTTAAAGAAACCCGCCAAATTTGTTTATTTGGCGTGTAAAGCCAAGTTAACGCCAATCGTATCCATATCCCATGAACGGGGCATGCAAGAAATGAGCAAAAAATTGGGAGGGGGTGGCAAGGCGCAAAATGGGGAGTTAAGTTAGAAAAAAAAATCGTTTCACCTACCTGAGATATTACGTACTGCGGCATGTGTTGCTTCCATATTCTAGTGAAATGTTCGTACGAAATCACGACGTTGCTCCCCGTGGCCATTTCAGTCACCATTCGGTTGTACAAATGTCTTTTCGTCCATGTGTGTGGCAAATGAACTGTGTCTTTGTGTGGCATGTAATCGCCCATCCTTTTAAAAAGCACACTCATCCAAGCAAGGGCGGCTGTGGTTTTTTCTCGCTTTTTCACTTTAAATTTGTTTCCATGAATCACCTGAGTTTTGTTCGCTTTTACTAGTGAAACGCAATGTTCATATCGCCAGTTGCTTACATTGAATGCGATGCACCAACCTCTGGGGCAAATATTCTTCTCCCTGATCGATAGATTAGGGTGATACACAAATCGACTTCCACGCTTCGTGACTGTACCATGGTTTCGCAGCGTCTCAACCACGAATTGCTTCTGTTCGTTTTCTTTTTTATTTTCCAACTGATCTCTGCAATAGAGCAGATCATGAACCGAGAGCGATTGGAGACATTCGTTGGAACAACATTTCATCTGAATCATGTCACACACATCTTTCCTCACTTTTCGTTTTCTCGGTTCGCGTCGGGTCTCATTCGTAGGAGCTAGGGTTTCATTAATTATAACATTTGAACAGTCGTCAGGTTCTGAATCCGAGTCTGATGAAGACAAATAAAGATGCAATGAATGCTCTTCATTCACACTTTCCTCATTTTCTATGTCCGACTCCGATAAAGAGAGCTGCAAACTTAAATTACTCCAACTATCATTTAGGCCAAGTCCCATGTCTGGTTCAACATGTTTGAAAATGCCACCGCCTTCATCACTGTTAAATTTCGCGTCAAAACTTACGAAATCATAGTTTTCGTTCATAAACTGTTCGTTATCAGTATTTGACGTGAAGCTAAGCTCCTCTGTAACTTCTTCGAACTCGTCAAATTTATGTATGCTTAGCCCCATCATCCCCATGCATTCTCCACTTTCTTTAACATCATCTTCTGGTAATTTCTTTTGTACACTTTCATCACTGTAAACTGACTGGAATGATTCGTTAAATTCATCGTTGGCATCTTCTGAAAAGGGTTCACTTACAACAGTACAGAAGCTATCATCCATGTGCGTGCTCATACTGGGCGAATAATATGCAAGTAAATACTGGCTCAGAGATACTCCCGCAGAAACGTGCCATCGATGCCTTTTTGTCTTCAGACCGTATGCAAACTTTTGCCCTCAAAATGGACTGTTATCGGAGAAATAAATGCTGTTGCACAACAGGGAACTTTGCGGTTTTTCCTCACCTGGCCGAACTTGCGGTGAGGTTGTTTATTGGACTATTCCATTTTCGTTAGGATGTTTAAGACCTTTTGTATACAATCACTGTGAAAAATCCATGAAATAACAACGCTTTTTATAGAGTTATTGTTTCTAACTCAAGAATTTAACAAACAAAAAAAAAACCTGTTTTGCATCATACTTTCGTGTTTGTAATTAGTCTTTACGAAACGCCAAGAAGGCCATAAAATAGAGGTAAAACCCATCGATACCAGTGACTGAGCCCGTATGTGAACGTTGGACCACAACCACTGTGACAAACTGAAGTGTTGTACGCAATGTGATAATAGCAGGCACTTGAAATCACAACAACACATAGAGCAACTTTGAAGCAGGGAGTCTCTAGCAACTCCCTGTTTCAAGTAACAGGGAGTGTCCGGTAGCATGGCCGCAGCCAACGGCTGTAATAGCTCCATGCAGTAATATAGCAACACCCTTGTTTATCGGCCAATTGGCGTGCAAAGTCCACATAAGCCTAGGGTATCTGTGTTTGAAATATGCTCTCTGCTTTAAATTTTAAGTGGGTCGTCTGGAAGAATTAAAGGGTTCAAGAAATAGACCCTATCGTTTAGGAAAGTGCACTCTGCGATTGAAAAGTAGATATGATTTTGAATTCAAAATGAAAGCTCGTTGTTGGTCTTATACATCAATTTTAATTTTTACACCATTTCCTCTCAGATCTTAGTATATTTCGAACATAAAAGGTAGGCTATATTTCATGAATTCCGCGGAGTGCCTTTTTTGTGAAGTACAGAAAAAGCCCTAGGCGAGTGGCCTTCGATTGCTTCCGGTTATCATTAGGAAGCGGGGAACGCCGAGGTCACACCCCCTATTTTTCAATGAGAACGTCTGTCGTGAAGGTTCAGCATATATATACCCATACTAGCTTCACGGAGTAAACAGCCACGTGAGAGAAAAATTCAACCCAAATTAAAATAAACGCTAAACACGTATGACCCTAATCAATTTGGCAAAGACAAGTAATGACTCAATGGTATAGTTTCTAATTTCTTCATTTGAGTAATAGGCCTATTACTTACAGCAATGATAACGTCCTGGATGCGAAACTGCAACTGACATTTTAGCAGGCAGTCAATACATAAACACTCCAATGAGAAGGGGATGGAGGGCAGTGCTGTAGTCGAGACCGGGGGGTCCGAGACCGAGACCGGCCTTTACACACTGTTTGCATAGGGACTCGAGACCGGTCTCTGAGACGAGACCGACAATTTCCGGTCTCGAGACCGGTCTCGCTACAGCACTGATAGAGGGCGGAGCGAGGGGAAACCGGATTGTAAGTACAATCCGCGATCAAAAATCTAACATCCAAAAAAAAGAAATTTATCGTGCATGACCAGATTGATAAATAGTGTAAAAACATTAAACTTTGACATCCCTATTATTAAACCGCTCGGACCTTATGACCACTGCAGTCACTAGATGACGACTGACAATTTCTCACATCCTTTCAATTTTCAAATACATTTGCAGGAGAAGATCCGAGGGAAGCACATAAGGAACCTGTACCACCCTCGCCTCCTTGGCCAACACTATAAATTAAAAGAAAACGGTAAAAATATACAGGAAACTAAGGTCTGCTGAGTTCCAGTTTCTGAGAACTAGGAGATATTTCTAATCTAAGATTTCTCTTGCAATGCACGCCAACTAATGTTGGCGCTACGCTTATTGTCTGACACCTGCAGGCACGGGAGGAGGGGGGGGGGGGCAAGGGGACGAAGCCCTCCTTGAAAATTTTTCGCCCTCTAGAAATTTTCAAGTTGTCATTGACTTAACACATTTGAACACACTTGGCTCCTATGAAAAATAAAAAAAAATTCACTCCGGACATGCTTTCTGTCGGTTTAGGGGCTCTCTCTGTAACTTGTCCATAGGCCCGAGGGTCTTGCTACACCGCTGCCTTACACACTGCTCTCTACTGATAACAGGTTCAGACTTCTCATTCAGAAAAAAATGTGTTCACTGAGGCTTCTCAAAACATGCGCCGCGCATGAGCACAGTGGGGTGTGGTACAGGTCTCGCTTTTGACCTACAAATAATGAAATATCATACAGTAAATTAGACGCCTATATGGCCTTGTAACGTAACTTGACATACATACGTCCCGGGTATAGATAAAATATCTTTCACCCTCGGCCCGCCAACTACTGGCGGGAAAACGTTTAGCGTCCTTTTGGCTCTGATGCGGTTCCCGGAGACTGTGGATCCGCCCCTGATTTGGGTTTGCACGTCCCCAGTCCTAATTGTTGATGTTTCCACGGTCTGTGCATGTATTCACATGTTTATGAGACTTTTGGACAAAACTCCCCGGCGTCATTTTACAGTCCGAGAAGTGGGGTGTAGTCTTGTGGAGATACCATCGGGTGAAAGTCTCATACATTACTAGCTAAATCGCATGAAACCAATACCGGTACTACATCAAAAGTTAACCTCCAGCCCCAACAGCCACGGAGGCTTTGAAACGTTGGATACTTGTACAGTATTCCACACAGAGAACCCAGGCTATGATAAAAGCTACGGTACGTACCGATGATGCCGATCATCCCGACGGATGCATGTCATGCTCTCCTCCCTCCCCCATTAGTACATGGCCTTTCTCTGTGGTGTGTTCTTGTTTGGTGGATACCGAGCAGGGTAGGTAGGTACTCTCATAACTGTTGATCCAGGTGGATGTGGTCACAAGACTTGAGAAAAGGTAAACCAACTTATCTCTTGATAGATTTTTCATAGGGCCTCGTCGTTTAAGTATGGCATAGGGCAGAGTTTCCACTCCTTTTTCTGTAGGCGACTCCATTTCAGGTAGCAGCATATAATGGCGACTCCAATTAACAGTGGCGTACCCACGATTTTGGACTAGACGCGATGAGAATTATGGGAAGAGTGTCTAAGCGGAGCGTTACCATAGAGTGGTGCGGAGCGAACCAGACAATTTTTGGATAAAAAATACCCCATAGATGGCCGGAAATTGTACTTTTCAGCTTGGCTCAGTAAGTTAGCCCCTGGAAATGGTATTGCCATACTTTCTTGAATGGAAAACACTTCTCTTTGACTAGCAGACTGTCAAAACATGGTCAAATTCCGCGGTGGGGGTTTTATTACGAGAAATGTTACCCGCGGAACACACCCGGGCAATAAATTAACTAACAATAGAGACGTCTTTCAATTTTTTTTCGCTATACAAAACTCTGATATAATTTTTACATTTTCTGCTTGTTAGTTTGTTACGTTCTAGAAAAGAGCAGTTCCCTCCGCCCCCTCCCATACCTCTGTTGAAAACTATAGCAAATACATTTTCATTTCATATGATAAAAAAAACTGACGATCCTTGGGGGTTCAAGCCCCTTACTCGAACCTCCCCTTTTGGAGGTGTCACAGTGTCACTTTCAAATAGTATACGATCAAACGGTACCCAAATGAAGAATAACAAATTCACCTCCACCATTTGACCTCAAAAGTTCGCATGAATAATGTGTTTACTTAGCCTGTAGTCGTTAGAAATAAAACAAAAAATGCTGGATAAGTGGTATTTATCAGTTTTTATTTCGAGAGTGACAAATTTTCAAAATTTTCAAACTAGTTGTGTTCTTAAATCTCCCCTCACCAACCCCTTGACGGCATCCGCAGGGCTGTCGGGGCTTCCGGTCGCTGCGCTGCCTTTTCTGTTGGGGAGTCTGCCCCCCCTCCCGTCTGGCAAATCCCACGGGAAGAGGAAAAGATTGAAGAAACACACTGAGCACTCAGAACTTGGAATTAGCCTACAGAATGAGATTATGTGTTTTTTTTTCATTATTTGGTCGTGTACCAAAGGATTGAGCTCTCTCGATCGCCCGTCCGGAAGTTATCAGACAGGAGGCTATCAATATCTGGCCCATGGTGCAGGTAGGCCTACTGTCATCAACTTTCCTACGCGCTTTGCGCTGGCCTCTTAACCAGCTGTTCATAGTAAAATCATTTAGGTTTAAGGACGAAGCAAGTGCTGTTAACTTTCGCGATCATTGAGTAGTTTTAAATCATCAGTCTCAAGCAGCCTTCTTCACTGGCCTCGTGATCATAAACATGTAACGTGGTTGCTTCAGCGTGGGTGCATATAGTTTACGTAACTTCGATACGAACTTAGGTTACAAAATAGAAAAAGAGGAACAAAGACTGGACGAAAACGAACTCAACTGTATTCTCTCCAAATCAATTCTCCTCTCAACTCACGGAACACATATCACTGACTGCAACAAAGAACTTACTATTACGTAACTTAAATTACATGCAAATAACTCGACAATTCAACAACTACATAACATGCAAATGATAAGTGAGCAACCTTTAAACCTTTCGTACTGCTTCGTATTCAAACAATTACTTTCCTTCATTTTGTATCCCGCTTCTTTTACAAACATATAGCCCTGTCAATGTATGTGACACATACTGTAGAACACTGCGGCGTACCACTCATAGAGGATAACCTGAGTGAACTCTCCGTCACTGGCATCGAATTTCACAAAATTTGAAACGAAACGAACCTGATCGATAAGGCCGCTAGAACCAATTTACGGCGGTCTGATTCCTTATATTGCAGGATTTTCGGGGAGCTTCGTCACCTGGACTCCCAGCGGGGCTCTGCCCCTGAACCCAGCCAGGGGCCCTACCGCGGGCCCCTGGACCCCACGTGCAAACTCGCGCTTCGCGCTCGTGGTGCACCTTAATTCGGTGCACTTCATGTGACGCTCCTCTATGTCAGTCGGGGGAATCACAGGTAGTGCCCACCCAACCTCCGAAATCATGCACACTGGTACGGTACTGACGATTTACTGGTTCCTTCCAAGAACGACTCTGAAAAAAAAACGTTTATCAACCAACAAAGAATTGCCGACCATGAAGGGGGCCTGGCTTAGAAAATATCTTCATCATGTCTACCACCACCCCACAGCACTCTACAACGAATAACTTAGAAAACGGCAGAATTTCATTAATGACGCTCTATCATTCTTAAGCAGCCGATTATTTTTCATATTGCTAGTCCGACGGTCGGAGATGGTAGTTTGCTGATGAAAGAATTCCGAATTTTGCTCTTTTTTCACCTTGAATTCCAAGTTTTCAAAGATAGGCGTAATATTATGAAATACTTCGTGGAAAAAATGCACCGATATCAGGCGAATACATCATTAGCATAAAAATGAATTGGATTTTCTATTCTTCTCGTTTTTTATCAGCAACCCGAATTGTAATTTCAGTGAACCTTAGCAACCTTAGCTTATTTTTACTACCACATGCAATCGTATTTCTGTCGTAAATTGGAATGTTGTCCGAACACGACAGGTTGAGGCCTAAAAAACTGTGACACTAGAAGATCGGCCGAGTTTTCTTCGACTGATTTACTTCGTTTTCTCTACTGCCGCTATTGTGGCAAAGATTGGATCAGGTACTTTTTCTTGATTGGAGGAACAGGGTACCACATACATTTAGTGAAGTGACTTCCCTGTCCCCACTTTACCGTTTTCGTGACTGGTATAACCAAGGCGTTACTACAAGAGTTAGTAACTCCATGCATTGTAAGATGAATCATAATACTCAGTATAATTGTATGTGAATTCACATGCTCATTAATTACAATTGGCACAAACATAAGAAAGGCAGTGGCGGCACCACCCAAAGGATGAGTCCTCGGATGAAGAGCTTTTCGGGTGGGGTCGGCAAGCTGAGTTCTTGGGTAGTAGGCAGACAAAATACAACCATGGTATAGCAGCGGTGCAACAGTCAATAGCGCTGACTTGTTATTCAAAGGGGGGGGGGTGTCGCATTTGCCTATATCTGGATCGTTGTCCTGGATTGAAGGGTCTCATTTGACAGGGTGTTACAACATTCCATATAAAAAGTGTTTCCAATCACGCCCGAGGATTACCTTTACCTGTGACCAGGATCCTCGTATGACTGACAACCTGTCAAGCAGGACTTAAACGGGACTCAGTGAATGAATTCGAGAAGGAAAAGGTCGCATGACGTGGGCAAAAAAGGTTTTGAGGAGTTGGTGTTGATAAACCTTTTTGGAGTACATTTCCACGTGGTCTGGTGGTAGCATATGTCTAGGGATAAACATAACCGTATCGAGTTTCTGAACCAGTCTTGGGTTCTACGAAATCGCTCCAAAAAGTTTTTTGGGGGATGTGGGGGTGGAGGGGGTTTTCTTCTCTCGCCAGTCGATCTTCACAATGTTCCACGCAATAACATATGAAAAGTCGACGTAGTCACCTACCGAGCACAGGGCGAAAGTTTGCTACAAAACATAATGGTTGTGCTTCTGCAGACGTCGTGTATCGACTTCGGTATTTGTCCACACATAGACACACATACGTCGGTACGTTGCGTCGTCATGAAAGGTTAATACCTACGGATGCCTTTACTAACATTTGAATAAAGAATAATTTGAATAACTGGTCCGCCCGAAGACGCTTCATCCGGTTCCCAACCCGGGCAAGAATATGATAGCTAGCCATTGCCAGGTGGGAGGAAAAAGGGGGAGTATTCGGAGAAAAACCCACGCACGGGTAGAATGGATATTGTAATATAAAGTTAATATATTGTTAGAAATAGATGGTAGGTTACAATGGATCCAGTTACACATAACTATACTGATATTAACACGATTTACGTCAAATATAGATATTAAGGCCTCTATTTCTTTAAACAGTTCGCAAGCAGGCTATGATAATTTGCATCCTTATTAAAAATAAGTTGAAACAAATATTATGTTATTCGTGGTGATAGGCAGAGATTTCACCTAAATGAACCCCCCACCCCTTTATAAAATTTTAGGGGCCAAAGTAAGCCAGATGCAAAATGGTGCCACCAATAGAGGACTCAAGCAAATGCAATTTAAGTTGTTTGTCATTTTTCAACTGATTGTACCGTCCTACAATTGATGAACGGAAATTTGCATCATGATACAGCATTTGTGTCATGAGTGGTATCGGTATTATATACGTATAAATACCAACCGAAAAGAAAGTTAACGTAATTTTCGAATTTGTACCCTTTTTTATTTTTGGACTCTTTCTGCATGGGATTGAGACATGAAGGTGGAGGGACACAACAAAATAAATTCCTTTCTCCAATGGGCAGTGTCATCCCGCTTTTAATGACACGCCGCTGTAATTATACATAGTATTTGCATAGTATTTGCTTTGTCAATTGTAGAATTTTCGTGTGATTTTTCACTTTTCTGGAGAACATGATGGTGGGACTAAGGTCGAGTTGCTTTTCTTGGACGCTGCAAAAGTGCAAACGTCCCTTTAAAGGAACTGCGCGCTTCCCATGAAAACTTTGTACTGCTTCCTCTGTTGATGTATACAGCTAGCTTTAGGCCATGTGTGTTAGCGTATCGTAACTACACTATACACATTTTCCAACATGCACAAAGTCAGCCCTTCCCCCAATCGAAAATACGTTCCGACGGCACAGATTCAATGACATAATATTCATTGTACATATCGACCGTCTTGTGTCCCTTGAAAAAAAAGAACGAAACGGGAAATCGGGAAGGGGAAGAAGAGAAAAGGGGAATTGAAGGAAGAAGGAGGGAGGAAAATGGGAATGATTGGGATGTCATCGGATGGGAAAACTAAATATGGTGATCCCGGGATATGGATAGGGGTGATCAGTGCCCACCTGCATTCTTAGCTTCTGCCGACACGTAACCGTAACATCGTTTGCCCCTCCCTCATTCCCGTGATTCGGGATTGCCCTCATATTGCAAACGTCGATCCCTCGAGATTAGTTGGACTATGTCTGTCGAAAATCGCAAAAGTCACACGAGGCGTTAATTGCTAATAGGCCTGTTATTTCTTTAGACCCACTTGTAGGGCCTGTATGCTGACATTTTGACCAATTTTTCCTTTTAATAATAATTGTTATTATTTCTATAGGCTACCGATAAAATTTAATATAAGACCAAGTCCGTTTTGAAAAAAAAAAAACCCGTTTGGGCCTGTCAGGGAGAGTCAGGGCTATGCATTCCTTCAAACCCAGTTGAAAATGAAATCTTTAGTGCATTCTAGACGGACTTAGTTGTAGGCAAACCTTACTACGAACCAGTTGAAAGGGTACTTGTCCAGAGCCTGCAACTTGAAGCAATTCATTTGGAACAGAAAATTTGCAGAGTGACCCCTCAACCTTTAACAGGCCTTTCAGGGGCGACGAACTGTTAAAATTATTGGGAGGTGGCATCCGCTTGCTTGAACGCTTTGCCACTCCGGCCAGCCAAGCAATTTGATGCATTCTAGAGGAACACAGATCTCATGTTTCTGATCAAACTGAGTTCTCCCCAGCAGCCATTAGTAGGCTAATATCACAATTAATAATATCGAAAAATGTGTGTAACTTGACAACACTGATCTATCATACCTCGATCTAATGGGGATGGGGGTTAATATTATATCCCCCACTTATAATATTGGGGGACATGTCCCAGCTCTGACCCCCATGATCGCCGCCCATGAAACCGTTTGTATAATAGGCCTAATTAGCCAATCTCTGTTTATCTTTCTCTGTTTGTATTGATATAAAACAAGTATGGTTAGCACAGAGCCGATGTTTTGAAATACTTTTCTTATTTCCGTCATATATTTTTTGACTAGGTTCTGTCAGTATTCTGTTGGGTAATTTCTCTTTATGAGCAACAAATTGAAATTCTTCTGCAAGTGGCAGTGACTGCAATCACTCAAATTTCTTCAGCATATGATGATTGACGTATATGAGGTAGGCTTCTTGAGCCAGGAAATAATCTTCCAGATACTTTTTCCAGCCCTTTGCATCATAAAACCATTCGAGGCTCAGGGAGGTACTTTATATACGGCTAGGACTTTCTCCTAAACTGTTAAAAATTCCACTTAAAATAGTGCAGTTCTGACAACTGTGGCTATCATCGATACCTAAAGCGTTTGCAACCACAGTCTTTCTCCTTCCGTCACTGTAGCACTCTTTGAGCCTTCAATTCTGCTGCAGCTAATATATCCAACAAACTCTCCGCTTACATGATTTCTTTGTGTTGCTTGTGAAGAAACTTTGTGGCAATAGCCACCACTACTCTTCAATCCAACAACTTTGTGCTTTAACAAACCAGTGTGTTCCAACACACAATGAATGATACTTGAAATGACAAATCTCGGGGAATTTGGTCTTGGGTTTCAAGAATAAACTTGTAACAGGCAGCGTTTTCTGAACATCACTCACTGGATGTGGTTAAACTCAAGGGTAAAGAAATGTCAGTACTGCTACTTCTGGTGAACCCACAAGGCGAAAATAGGTCACCATCAGGTGGATGGTAGGAAGGTACAAATAGTAGTTCAATTTTTTTCTCATGTTGTTTACAGAGGCAACAAACAAGGGGTTTTCATCCTTGGATTCTGGGAGGAGGATGCATACTTCCACCCCACCACATTATTGCCCCCAAACCCCGCTTCCGATTCTAGCAAGTTTACACAAACACTTGTAGGAAACTTTGAGCAAATGTTTTTATGTGAAAAAAAGTTCAACACAGACTAATTACATTAAACAACTGACCCTCCACGCTGTCGAGAAGCGCAGAAGCATACTGCTTCTGCACTTCTCGACAGCGTCTGTATTTTTATCTGTTTGTCAGTCTAGTAGTTGCCGATGAAGGTCCTAGGTAGGACCGAAAATTTCAACAATAAATTTCTGTTTAATGTATTCCTGCTGTGTCAACTATGCTTTGTGTTCTGCTTGTTTACCTGTTATTTATTGGAATACACGTGGACCATATTTGTATTACTGTATATATATATATATACATATATATATATTTATATATATATATGTATTTATATATATATATATATATATATGTATGTATATATATATATATATATGTATGTATATATATATATATATCTATATATGTATATATATGTTTATATATATGTATATATATTTCTCTAATTCGGCACTTAGGGGGAAAGTTGTTGTTGAAAAGTCGACCTTAAGGGGAAAACAAATTTCGGGTGAAATATAAGTTTCGCCTTAACGTTTCCACACACTTTTTCTATAGGAATACGTAAACTTACAAGGGCGCCCTCTTAGATTTACAAACTAGATGCCATTACTTCAAAGTTGTCAAATTTACGGACACCTAGCTGTTAACACGAACGGATGGCTGGCCATTGAAATAACGTTAATTTATATGTTTAGACGTTAGGGCGAATTTATTTCTTATGTATTTTATTATCTTTTTTTCGCCTTATGTACAAGCAGATATGAGAATTTCCCCTTAATGTGGGAATTAGCGTTATATATATATATATATATATATATTATATATATATATATATATATATATATATATATATATATATATATATATATATAACGCTAATTCCTACTGTACGGGGAAATCGATATATCGCGGTTTCGTTACGGCGAAGAAAAAAACAATAAAATACATTAAAAAATATTTCCCCTTTTGGAAACCAGATATACAACAACGCTTTTTCAATAGCCCACCATCCGTTCGTGTTAAAAGATACGGCTACGTAACTTAGTCAACATTGAAGTAATAGCATGTAAATTATGTGGTCAAACGGGCGTTACCATCCGTTTACGTATTCCTATATAAAAAGCGTGTGATTTCGCAAAGTCGACCTGATTTTTTCCCCCGTTAGACGATTTCCCCTTTTAGGCACGTTTTTTCATACAATATTTCCCCTTAATCCCAAATTAGCAATATATATATATATATATAGACAATTATATATATATATATATATATATATATATATATATATATATACGTGTCATTGCTATCGAACAAAATGATTCATGGGACAATAGAAGCCGTAAGACAAAAGAAAATTTCTGGGAATGTCAACTCAAGACTACGTCGCCATTCGGCCTGAATATCCGAAACGACTTACCAGCATACTGATTGAAGGGATTACACTCTAGGCCTAAGTAATCCTATTAGACCGTCTCCGTCACGCCTATTTCAATAGGCTTCCTCAAATTACTTAGTCTCGCCTCTTTCAAAAACGATAGTCCTAATTGACTATCAGTGGGGACCATTGTCCTCACAATTTAAAAGCTGTAAGTCCCGTACACTCCTTGTCACTCTTGTGATCAAGCACTGAAGAAGAGCTAGTATTGCTCGAAAGCTTTGCAAAAACCTTTTATGGCTGTTGTATTTACCAAATTTCTAGCTTCTACTGCTGTCACGTATCTCCTTTGAGATCCAGCCATTCATTTCTGTAGCACTGTTGTTATACAGTATTTCCGTTAACATATATATATATATATATATATATATATATATATATATATATATATATATATATATATATATATATATATATATATCACGGGGGAGCGAACCCTACGGATTGCTTCTCCGTGCCGGTCTTGAATCCCATCGGATTCAGCCGGGGCTTGGTGGACCAGGCACATCTCTTAATGTCTGAGGAAAAATGCTTGCTAAAAAAGAGGCCAAAGAAACAGGTTTGGGTGTACCATCTGTTAGAAGTTACTAACACATGTTAAGTTGAAACCGCCACTAAAAGACCGTGCAGGAAAGTAAGCTGAAGTCTAAGTAGAGGAGCATCTAGAAAAGTGTGCAATAAGCCCCGCTTGATAAAGTCATAGGAAGTGCTGCTATGCCATTGAGGCAGCCGGATCAAACTGGAACATGAACAACACCTTTTCAAGCTTGCATAAACTGTTTTCACATGGATGGTCCGGTCTTCTGTGGTTTTACTTTAAAAAAAGGAAATATCAGTATTTCGTGAGAGAAACGCTATTAATTCAGTTGAGCATTTTTAGAAAAGGAGTTGATTGTACCTGGAATGTGTCCAGCCCAACTTTTCTACACAACGGGAAGTGTTACTCAAGTGTTGAGACGTCATGTGGATGAATAAAGTTATTTTGCCTCGATGTTGTTGCTTACGGCGGGTTCAGTAATTTGAGAGAATAATCGGACAAACGCAAAGTTAACGAAAGACGTGAGTTACAATTTACAAACAATAGTTCCTGGTGTTATTCTGGCTTTACTCTTTCAGACTGTGTTTTGCATGCTTGCCGGTAGAAAGAGGTGTTTAAATTTTACAAACTAAAATTTCTACATTTTATTGGTACTTGTGTCTTCATAATTTTGAGTTTCAATAATTTTTTATATAGTGTTATGAAATGTGCAATGTATTTAAAATGAGAAGTCTTAAATTTACATTGTTTTAGATACCGTTTGACTAATTTGTTTCTTTCAAGCATGGGTTGGTTGCAATACTCCTTCACCTTATATTTGTAGATTGTTTGTTCTCATGGAAATTGTTGTTACTGATATGCCTTGTCTATTGTGGGGTGAAATTCCTTGAGCTGGCCTTAAGGTGAAATTCCTTTAGTAGGGCTGAGTAGCCCTTGGACTAAAGGTGCAAAATTCCTTACACGAAGATTTGAGATGGAGTGGTAATTGTTTTATGGGAACGTTAGGTTACTTTGGTTTGTTATTACGGAAAAGGGTGGTCATGTATCTTTTCTGGTCGTGGGGTGGAAATTCCTTGATCTGGGGCCTCGGACTCAAGGTGAAATTCCTTTAGAAGGGCTGAGTAGCCCTTGGACTAAAGGTGCAAATTCCTTGCACGCCGGTTAAGTGCATGGTAGTGTGAAAAAGGATTGTGTCGTGTAAAATGGGTAAGAGTTTTTCTTATTTAAATCGAAACGTTCGTGTTGCTGTCAAGTTAATGTGAGACGCTTGTTCGGCAGGTACTTCTTAGATACCACGTAGTCGCAGGTTTAGTCGTTTCATTTTTTTGTAGGTGATACGATATGTTAAGAAATGTGCAATATCCCATGTCAAGTTTGTGCGAGCAATATGTTGGTTCTATTTTTTTACAATGAGTGTGTACATACAGCGCCCCAAGGTATCTTGTTTTTTTGTGAATGGAAATTTGAGCTCAATTGCTAAAGTACGTTTGTTAATTTTATGTGTAGTATGTCAGAGGAGGATGTTTTATCGAAATTGAAGAGTTTCTTCTGTCTTGTAAAGAGATAATAGACTTCTTGTTACGGTGATGTGCATATATGGCGGGCTGTTATGGCATTGTTACACTTTCTGTATTTATTACGTTCTTGTTTACAAGTTTGTTAAAGTTTGCATAGTGTGCAATTTGTGTTTGTAAAATGTAAGGGTTGTGCAATATTCATCTGCTTTTTACACTTAGTCAAGTTTCTAAAGTTTATGTCTGTGCAAAGGCAATATGAGGGCATATGTAAAATTTTAAGTAGAGGAGAGTGTAACGGCGGGCTAAAATGCCCTTGTTATTTTATGCTTTTAAACTTTGGCCTATTTCTCTGTTGCAAGACTCGGTACTTGAGATTTTGTTTGTCAGTCTGTGCAGGTTCGCTTTACCCTGGGAGTGGGCTGTTTTCGTATTAAAGTTGTTTGTCACGGGGATTAAGTTATTTTTGTACAGGTCATATTCTCTGCCGGGGCGGGTCTATATATGGGTCACGTTTTTCTCCCCGTGTTTACTGTAATCCCCTGGCTCGCCTCTACCCAGGATAGGGATTTAAGATAACTGACAAAGGGAACTAATTAAGTGTATCGTGTTCAGGCCTGGGTATGTCAGAACCCAGGCAGTAATCCTATATTGTTTAGGCCTAGTTTAAATTGCCATCTTGTAAACAAGTCTTGAGAGAAACTGGTTAGAACAGACGTGTATCGAGGACAAGGGGTTAAATTAGGTTGGACGGTAGGCTTCACGCCCTGAAGCCGCCAGCCTAGTACTCCAGCCGGCAGGTTACAGATAGTGAATTGGACTTAGTTTATTTCCCAATGGAGCAGTTTTATTCTGTATTTGAAGTCTTTACTTTTATAGTGTGATGTTTTAATCAAGCGATTTTATTGAAATTATACGAGCTCGTCGTAATTCTGGTTGTCGGAGTGATTTTTCTGGTGTTTCGTCGCTGTTCCACGACCAGGCCGATTAAAAGGCAACATCTCAGGCCAAGATCCCCACCCTGCTGGCCCCAACGCTACCAACCCCAAACCAACACCCCCATATTCGTTACAACATATTTATATTATATTATATATATATATATATATATATATATATATATATATATATATATATATATATATATATATATATATATTATCTTAGTGAGCGTGGTTACCCCAGCTCTAAGGTAAGAGAAAAATAGGTGACTACACGTAACATTTTTCCATTTTACAAATGTCTAAAACATTTAAAGATAATTTTGAATCTCCTCCAGTCGTAGTCTATAGACAGCCCCTGAATTAAAAAATCTCTTGTGTTTGGTAAGGGATACATTTTCCAACAATAACAGGGGAGGGAGGGGGTGCTACAAAATACATTCTAACCACTGTGTTACCTGTAATGTATTAAAAGAGACCAAATGTGTCAAAAATCTTAATACTGGTGAGAAGTTTAGAATCAATGACGATATAAGTTGTAATACTATTGGAGTTGTTTACTGAATAAACTGTATTGACTGTAACAAACAATACGTAGGAGAAACAGGGCTGGAGCTACGAGGTAGACACCGAGGCCACAGGCAGGAATTTCGTAAACACAATACTCCTTTAGGAAAACACTTTGAAAACTGTAAGGAATTTGCGCTTATTAGGTTGGAAAAAGTTAAAAGTTAATTGTAAGAGGATTCGAGAAGAAGTTGAACTTAAATGGATTTATCGATTAAATACCTTTAAACCACAGGGAATAAATGCAAAAGAGGTCAAGCTTAAAGTGTAAAGCATAGCGGGCTTATAGGTTCTCCTTTTAGAATATTTTATTTGCATTTTGTGTAGCTTTTACCATCAGTTTACTTATATATGTGAACAAGAAAAGACGAGCTTTTCGAAACGTCGTTGAAGTTTGCTCACTTGCCATTTATTGAAGTCTTACCTCTGTACCATGTTGTACTGAAGATCTTTGTAATCCGTATCTCGTTGGCTTTTAATAAACTTTAACGGATTTCATATTTCATATGTCGAGAGTCTGGTGTGTTTCTGTTTGCATATATATATATATATATATATATATATATATATATATTTATGAATGAACACATAACATATAGTGGTATATATATATATATATATTTATGAACGAACACATAACATATAGTGGTATATATATATATATATATATATATATATATATATATATATATATATATATATATATATATATATATATATATATATATATTGCTAATTTGGGATTAAGGGGAAATATTGTATGAAAAAATGTGCCTAAAAAACCGCGATATATCGATTTCCCCGTACAGTAGGAATTAGCGTTATATATATATATATATATATATATATATATATATATATATATATATATATATATATATATATATATATGTATATATATATATATATATATATATATATATATAACGCTAATTCCCACCTTAAGGGGAAATTGTTATATCTGCTTGTACATAGGGCGAAAAAATGATAATAAAATACATAAGAAATAAATTCGCCCTAACGTCTAAAAATATAATTAACGTTATTTCAATGGCCAGCCATCCGTTCGTGTTAACAGCTAGGTGTCCGTAAATTTGATAACTTTGAAGTAATGGCATCTAGTTTGTAAATCTAAGAGGGCGCCCTTGTGAGTTTACGTATTCCTATAGAAAAAGTGTGTGGAAACGTTAAGGCGAAACTTATACTTCACCCGAAAAATTTTTTCCCCTTAAGGTCGACTTATATATATATATATATATATATATATATATATATATATATATATATATATATATATATATATATATATATATAAAGACAACAAATTCTAACTTGTTTTTAACCAGGAAATTGTTGGGTGGGCCATGACAGCGTTACGGTTGAGCCAACTTATTTGGAAGAGCGCCACCACTCGGGGAAAGTTCAAGAATGATTGACAAGAGCCTCCACGTGCAGCGGAACTGTACCGGAAGGGTTTCCTGGAAAGTTTTAAAAAGGGACGAACGGAAACAGACTTGGAGCATAGCAGATGGACTGGTGAGAAAATGAGGGATTCGAGAGAATCATTCTGACAATCAATGGAAGCAGATCGACTCTGACATAATTGGATGTATTAATTAATTAATTGATTTTCGAAAGGAGGAGATGGTGAGGGAGTGTATGATAAAGTGAATTGGAAGATCCGTATTTTGGACTGAGATACGTAGTCACGGGCGCCGAATTTAATTTTATTAAAGGAGGACCAGTTTGCTTCGTCATCTGGGTGACAAAGGCACAAGTACCATACTCTGCTGGTGGCGGACCGAGTTGCATGGTGACAACGACGGGACTAGCGAAAGCGAACACCAGGAGTCGGTTAACACGCGTATCAGGAGAAGTCAGAAAAGAACCAGAAGGAAACCGAAAAGGGCCCTCGCGTCGCGTAAGTGATCACAATTAAGATAATTTAGTGGGGTAACTAATTCACCGGTGTAGTAGGCCGATAGGATTAAGGTAAATATATGTTGTAAATTGAAATGCATTGACCATCATTCAATAATTTGAGAAGGAGAGACAAAATAATCAAGAATCATTGTTGAAATCTAGAGAATCTTCTCCATGAAATCTTTCTGATCTTCATTGTGTGTGTAAAATATTTTTGCCAAATTTCGCTGGCAGGGAGGAAACAACCTGGGGTCGCAACAGAAGGGCGGCATTCGGCTTAGTTGTGACACATCTACCATTTCAATCCGGATTTTAATTTGGTTTTTCATTGTTTCTGCATGCTCTAAAACTCTTTCACAATTTTCTATTTTGTTATTCCCGAATGAAGCCAAAGTTTGTTATTTAGGAAATAAAGAAAGTCGTAAAACAGTATCACCAACGATGTTAATGATGCTAAGAAAGCAAGGAATAATAGTAAGTGTACAAATTTGATGAAACACTTATACTTCGCACAATTTAGAGACACCCCAAAAACGTCCGGATAAAATTTGGATCTAATCCGGAATGGATGGGCACCTAAACAAATCTGGGTCACTTTCAGTGATCAATATGTATCATTTGTTATCCAAATCTGATCATTAACAAAGTAATGATCCGGATCTGTATAGGGTGTCCTTTCCATTCGGACAGGGTTCAAATTTTATCCGAACGGTTTTTGAGTGCAGTTTTATGTCTGGATTAATGCGGACGTACTTTCATTTCGGTGTATGTGATGTTGCAATTGCTCACAGGAGGAACATTCCAACGAAAACAGTCACTCCCGTAAGGACTGTTGATATGAACTCGACTGCAAAAATTACCTGCATACCACCATGCACCATTGTTATGGCAGCGTGGACTACAACTAGGATCAGCATACTTGGTTGCACAGTTACCACCACCCCAGTTATCGTTGTCCCGATCTTGGGTTGTGAAATATTTGCCACCACTGTGACTTAGTCCATCTCCTGTGAACACAAGCAAAACGAAAATATCAGACATACCTTTAACACAAACTAAACGACTGCCTTTACAATTGGAGGTATTTCTGACAACGCCTGCCTTGGGTATGAACACTCCCTACGTCGGTGGGTTCACCCAGGGAGCTGTTCCGTAATAGCTCCCTGGTTCACCAGATAGCACAGCGCTTACTGATTCTATAATTCATGATATATGGGCGCACATTGAACCATGCAGAGTAGACTCAAAACCATTTTTGTAAAATCGATATGGATTTTCAAGATAGTAGGGAAACGGCAAAATCATTTCCTAAAATGAGGGAGGAACTGGATTAATGTTTTACACAAAAATAGAGGTATCAAAACGAACGTGGAAGAATATTTCAGTAGCTGAAAAGCACCCGTCAATTGCAGGCCTTGGAAAAAGTAAAGAACCTCGAGAAAGATGGCAAGAGGTTTAAACAAAGTACATGGTTGTGTTTTTTTATCTCCTGTGATGCATCAATAAATGTGTCTGTTCTATTAGCTCATCAGTTTTGCAGACTTCTGCGGGGTAGTTTTTCTTTATTTTTGCTTCGATACGAGTAAAATATGGTTGATAAGTAAAACCATTTTCGTATCTTTTGTTCACAGAGGTATACATCCCATTTACCTTTAGGGAATCATGAAATATCATCAAAGAAATTTATACATGAATTATGTCATATTGTGCGTTGTGCATGTCAGTATTTTGAAACGTTATTTTTCTGACCATGTATTGTAATCTCAGGAATCACTAGCATTTAGCTTATAACCAAGATGAGGTTTAACGTTAAAGACTATATACAACTCATAAAAAATAATGGTAAAATGCATCTACAAATAATTTTTCGTCTCTGGATATGACAAAATGTTCATACGTTCTGCGAAATCATGGGTAGGGACAGCGGGACACGTCCACACCAACAGCGCAGTTTGATCCAGCATTGTGCAAATGACATACTATAAAATACCAGAATTATTTCCATTGAAGCTGTTAGGCGTGACTTCTCCGATGAAGTATTAACACGTTCAATCATGTGAAACAGTCTACACACGAGACTGGTAAACTGTGGTCAGCAACACGGACTGAGTGGGAACAAACTAACTCACACGGTGTGTTGAGATCTAAAAAGTAAGAAGTCTTATGTGAGTATCATTGGGTCTGGGAAGTGTTATTTCCGGCAATCTGGGAGGTATATTAGCCACAAATTTACTTGTACCCTACCCGCCAGCATATGGTGGTGCTCCGCTTAGTATCAGGGAACAGACGAGCGTCCCTACCATTATCAATAAGAAATCTGCGCCCATGCGCAAATCAGTCTTTTTTCATATTAAATAAAACGGAAGCAGTTATTTTTCTTAGGAACACAACTTTAAAAGCGGAGGGGGTTCCCAGCTTTACCAAATTTTTTTTATTATAAACTTGACTTTGTGCAAATCGAGCACAAATCTCCATCTTGGTTTTCTACATAATTGAAAATTCCTACCTCTCCGGTAAAGGACTTGTTTAATTTAGGGAAAGGAGCAATTTTCACACACCTTGCAGGTTAACTAACAATTAACAAAGCAAAGGTAAATTTGTGGAAATTGGATAAAAATTTTGACATGTTCTTTTATTGCACACTAGTAAAGGCAAAAATTCAGTCAAAACTGTGCAATAGAAAAACATACCGTAGACAAAAATAAATCTTGGCTTATTTGGGCTGTTTTTTGCTGCCCCAATAGACACATAAAAATAAAAACACATTACATACATTTAAACACGTTTAATTGATTAATAATATATCCACTGGGGCAGCAAAGATTGGCAAAGTAGAAAAGTTCTAAAACTATTGGGTCAAGAAAAGGTGACCGCATAGAAACTTTGGAAAGTACAATTCTTTACAATTGTCGCATTAATAAGAGACTGACTAATCCTATTTCGATTTCAAAGTAAAAAATGTAATCAGTTAAACTAACGTAACATTGGGAAACTTTGCTATGCTTTGCTATCTACATTTGTGTATGTTTTACTCAGGGAAAAATTTAATGTGCTAAATTTATTTTTCAGATGAAAGTTCAATTTTTCTGAATTCCCAGAAACAACAAAGTATTTCCGGATGCGTTGTAAGAACAATTATTTCTGTTAGGAGCATAGCTAAAGTATTTTCTACAGTTGTATGAACAGACGCTAAACCTTAAGAGTCTAATTGTATATGATAGTAATCCAGGTACAAACCTGCATCTCCTTCACTGTAGTTGCCCAGACTCAACCGGTAGTTGTCACTTTCGTCACTGACACTGAATGATATGTATTTAGCATAGTACGGGTTACCCATACTGTTGACGATGTCAACTCGAAGTTCGTAATCCTTTTGAGTGGTCAGACTATGCAGTTTGTCATTTCCTAACCATAATTCGTGCATTGGAGTTCCAAATCCAGTTTTGTAATCAGACCACAATAGAAAAAACGGCTGGGATCCATTCACACGACACTGGATAACCTAGTAACAGACAAAGAGGTATATCTCAGTGCTCATTTGTGTACATATGACAAATCGAGGAATAACCACTTATGTTGAAAGTACGAGGCGTAAATAACATGGTGGTAGGAAAATTGTAGCAGGTATGTTACCCACCGTCCAGCCTCCTCCGTCGGTCATATTACAATATACGTCAAACGGCTCCCCTTGCCAAGTTGTTGGTTTTATTTTGTAGATACCACTTGCAGTAGAATATGTGTTATATACATCTTGACAATCTGAAGGAGTACAGTTGACCAGGTCCCCAGTAAAATCTGCATAGCAGTAACATCGAGTCACGTTGTTTCTCTTTTCACAAACTGTATCGTTTGTACAATGATATGCACCATCGCATGACAACTGTCCACTAGTGCATGAACATCCTCTTGAACAATCGGAAGAAATGTAAATGACGCCCTCCTAAACATTAAAATAATGAGCCATTAATGTTCATTCTGCATTTAAAAAGTGGTTTTAGAAGATGAAATCAGGAAAATAATGAAAAACTTTGTGGTTTATTCCTGTAACCGTGTATGTGACGGGAAAAAATCAATGATGCAAAATAAACCATTAAGGGCGGTTTACATTCTGCTTGTGATATATTACTTTAGTATTTTTTTAAATAAACGAGTAGTCTTCAAATTAAATGAAGTTAGCAGTGCATACAAAATATTGACATAAATTGACCAAGGATGGTAGTGTTATTTGAGACACTGGAACAGGGAGATTTGGGGTTTGATGCCCAGTAGAGATTTGCCAAGGAAAATTTCTCATTGAACATCAATGCAGAGTTTTCCATCTGATATGAACTTCTAAATGAAAATGGTTTTAAACTGGGTGAAGATACTTGGACTCCCGCCAATGTGCAGCTCCAGTCTTAAAGGCAACTAGTATGAGTTTTAGTTTATAGGTATGAGAGGGCCTTTCAACGCTCCCGTTATATTATTATGTCGGTTTCTTACACTATACTTACCCTATCTGACGGGCATACGAATGCAGTGATGTTATCTGCAAAATTGAATAATAAAATTTGACAAATTGTTGTTCAAAATACGATTTTCATGAAAAATGATTTTGTTTTACCAAAACTATCTATTACCTTCTCCTTTGTATTCACCAACACTGGTAAGCTTGTATTCACTGTTTTCATCACTGATACGAAACTTTTTGTACGTGACAAACAAAGACAGACCATCGACACTTGTAACGTCCATTCGAAGTTCATAGGTGTTTTGATTGGTAAGAAATGACAACTTATCGTTGCCAATCCAGAACTCTTGTGATGGAAAACCGAATCCTGTTTTATATTCTGTCCAGTTTCGATTGAAAAGAATGGAACCATCTTGAAGGCGATGTATGACCTAAAATAGATATGGGCATAACGACGAAATAAGGAATATGTACATACAATCGGTGGGTTAAAGAAAAGATGCATTACATTAAGCTCATACCGTGTTGGAATTTACCAAGTTTAAGTTTAAGTTGTGCTAACTAGTAACTTTAAGTAAGCTGTCGTGATGCATTTGTAAGTTACTGTAAACTATAAAAAATATTTCGACCAACCGTCCATCCTCCAGAATCTAGTTTATTGTCACAATAGACTTCAAAGGGTTCCCGATAGCCATCTGGTTTAATCAGATATACACCACTCGGGTTATCTGTGGAACATATCCTAGCCTCTGAGCAATCTCTAGGATATTCTGGTCGTTGGTAAAAGAAATACGAGGAATCTGCAAAATGACAACGCCTTACTTAATTTATCATTTTCTGACTGTTTATAAAATTACATTTTGAGAGAAAAATCATACTAGGCTCTACGTTCTGAAACAACGTTTACAACATTATATGAAATTCTTGCTTTCAAGAGCGAAGTTTACTTTTGAGTTTTTCACGATGAAATCTTTTGTAAATGAAACTAGATTTTGCTTCATATCTTGCAAGTGATCAACCAGACTTAGATACGGAATACTTTCGTATCAAAATGATGACGGATAGCGTAATCAGATCACTTGCAAGAACGTTGGTAATTGATGAAAACGTCGGTACGTACCTTCGTTGGATACCGCTACTCTGCTGCTCTGAAAATGAAAATGTAATGAAAGATGATGTTTTACAGGCAATCTTTAAATTTAGAACAAAGAGGAAACGGTCCATTTTCAAATAGTCAATTGCCAACGTTACATTAAGAGTTCCTGGTTTGAAGTATTTTGTGACCTAACTTGTTTTATAGTTCCAACCACCAGCTAAAGCCTAAGGGCGAAAATCAAGCTACCTACTCCCTTCGAGTGTTACATCCTCTGATGTGACACTTGACTTAACGTGATCAGTCTCTCCGATTTCTTATCTTTAAATAATGGGTCCATTATGCTTGGTCAGTTTTGAGCTGCAAAAACTAGATATTGCACATGATCTTCGCCGAAAGGCGGAAAAACAATATGTTCACGACCTTGCCATAGATTATGTGAGTGAGGAAAAGTTGAATGAACGAGTTTTTATGGCCACATTTAAACAGTTTGCATTTCATATCTGGGGGCTTCCTTAAATACAAAAATGACCTGAAGTACTGATTTCCTGCAAAACGTTTTATTTTAGAGTATACTGCACTCAATGGCTTTTTTAGACAACGGTCTGAGTCAAAGGGCTTCCTAACGGAGCTTTTTTAGTTTGAGGTGACATTCCTGCTCTTAAAACCAACTTGACCTCCACTGGTGAACTACAACCAACTAAAGCATATCGTGAATGCTCACTAAGTCGATAGGATGTATGTATATATTTTTGTTTTTATGTATGAAATCTCAGTAGCCGGTGTAAATTTTTAGTCCACTTGAGTGGTTAAAAAAGTTTTCTTTCATTGTATTAAAAAATGCATATTGTACGTAAATGAAATCACGGAATTTATAAGAAAACCTTTCACAAATGTAGATGTAAAAATTTTGTAACATTTTTTGATTTACATTTGGCAGATAACGTTGAGTTTAAATATCAAAAAATAAAATTTACAGATAACATATTAGGTACATACTTTGTTCGGCATAAATTTATTTTCAAAAGCTCGTTTACAATTTACCATTTTTTTTTCAATAAAACACCGTGGAACAAAATAACTAGAGACTGGGTGTGATTATTAAGTTTTTGGGGACGATATCAAACTCTGTTATTTTCGACTTGTCGATATAATGATGATTTAAAAATCATTTCTCTGTTGATAATAAAGACTTAAGCTGTAAATATCATCGATAAATCAATTAACGAAGCTTTAAATTAAAACTCGTGGTTTCCTGCGAATCCCAAGTTGTTGGACCAAACTTAAAACCCAGTCTTCTCTCCGATTACCAATGTACAATACTTCATATAGTTTCGATGCCGGTAATTGTGAAAAAATATTTTATACAGCTTCTTTAAATGTTGTTACGAAAAAGACTTAAAAACTTATATTATACAGCATAGAGAGCAATGAAAGAGTGTTATTTCAAACATTTTTGTTGGAATGATCAAATGTGAAATTTTGATAGGTAGATCAAAACAATATCATAGGGCACATCAGTATATACAGGTACCTCTGCTGGGGACAGGCGTTGGAGGTGCGTGTCCAATGGGTTAAAAAACGTTACTACACTCTTCTAAATGTCTCTACACACAGCGTTTGAATTCATGGCCCATGGGTTAAAACCCTGCACACGCGGATGGTATAGATCTCTTTGGAATGCTTTCAGCCTATAATGAAATTTAAGCACCGATCTACATGTTGATACGAAGCAGGTTCATTCCGTATTCTGTCCTAAAGCAATAACTTTAACGTCAGTCACAGTACTTTCTCATTGACAGTTGTTTTAGGAGAGATTAGTAATCCGATTCTCAACAAAGCATTTTTAAAATAGATTAAACGTCAAATCCTGTACAACCTGGCTGTTTCCAACAACCGAGATGTTAACTACCCTGAGATTATACTTTCCTTAAGCCTAGTCTGGATACTTTACTTTGGATACTCTACTTACTGTTTATATTGTGTGCATTCTGTTCAGGTTCGTTAATGATAGGTTATTCAAGAAAAGTGAGTTTCATATGTAATAATGGAGAATGCAGATCTTCGAATTTTGTGGGGTTTATGTTTCAGCTCTAAGTGGGCAGTTTTCTTTCCACTGAAACAAATTTAATTTTCATAGTTAGAGTATCATTGGTATTCAAGATATTCTGGGTGTTTTATGTGTAAAATACAACGCTTCCGTGAGGATGACAAAAAGAGAGTTAATTAAAGAATGCAGTGATCTACACAAAATATGTCTAGAACTACATGCATTTCTAATTCCTATTTGGTCTTTGTAAAAATTATTTTCAAGTTAATTTCGTGTTTTTCTTACAAAGTCTCAAAAGTTAACTTTTTAAATACAAAACAATAAATATATTTACTAAAACCTTAATTATGAAATGAATTGATTTCGTATCAAAACACTTTTTGGTCAAACCTAACAGATAAATTGCATTTTAAACTTCCATTAAGAGGCAATATAATTCTAAAATTGTAAATATCCTCCCTATGTTCGAAATCGGTGGATTAATTTTGCAATGTAATCATTTTGTTGATCCGCTTAGTAATGCAACTTATTTGTGCTATCATATAACTTAAACGAAACATTCACATTTTCTTAAACCGCTTAACAGATAGAAAAACATCTGAATATACATGTTATGGAAGAATCAGAAGATCTTAAAAAAGGCAAAAAAAAAAAAAAAAAAAAAAGATCCGTTGCAAAATGTTGTGAATAGCGGGAAATCAGAAGTTTTGAAAATATTCTAGGTATTTATTGAATACATCTGTGATGGACTAGTACTCACACAAACCGTTGATCGCATATGAAAGTAACAGTTAGTACCAAGAAGGTATATTCCATTACGTAACAACTTACGAAGTTCCAGTGATTGAGATATACATCTTATTAAGTTATGTTGGTTTAGATTAAGGATTGAATAGCACTTGTATGGCTGCAGGCAATCCTTTCGTTGTTCAATTTTTGAAATATTTGTAAATATTGTCAAGATACAATCTGCCAAAATTATTTTTTTTTAACCCTTTAAGACACAATTTTCCTTTAATTTAGTTAGAGTAAATTAAAGAAAAACATCGTGGATATGATTGGATCCATTGTCGGATTAACAAAGATGTGATGGAAGATTGTAGCAAATTTTATCTTGAATTTCAGAGGGCAGACGTCTTCCTTACCATTGACTGCCTACAGGTTTGTCCATGAAACGGATTTCTTTCTGGAAAAACTTTGAAAAATCGTTCAGAACAAACGTTGTTTTTCTTATCTAATCAACATTTTACGGCAAAGAAAATGACTTACCGAATCTTGACTTAATACGTTCCCCGAAATCCAACACAAACACAAAATTAACACCGCATTCGTACAAAGACAAAATTGTGACATCTTTTGCTCTGTGTAGTACAGATGTGTTCTCCCTCTCATGCCCTAAGAAGATGTTAGGACTAAACTAATAGTTTCGGATATACATAATATGATTTGAAAAAAGGCGACTATAGGAAGGGCGAAGTTCCATAATTCTTTTAAGAATTATGCAAGCGCTTGTATTCTTGCAATAATATAGGGCAAGTGTCTGATACGGTAGTTACTTCAATTGCGACAGACTTAAGAAAACAGAAATACTTCTGACAAGAAATTTTAAATACAGAGTCTAAATTTCACTTTCACTTAATATTAATGCACTGAGATGTTTAAAGTTTCCAAAGTAGAATTCAAAGTGATATCTCAGTCTGCTTTTAAACATTCCATTGAAATTTTTCCTCTGACTTGTATGTGTACAAGTTAGAGAGTTTCTTGTAACACTGAATTTTCTTAAGATTTTGACAAGTGACATTGTGTAAAACAAAACTCCTTTTCTTTTTATATTTGGTTTCAAATTACAATCTTAACCGATGATTGTGTAGTTTGTTCCAGAGAATACAGGGCAAATACTCTTTCACTAGTCACTTGTTGAAATTTAAATCAGTGATCTCACACTTAATACATAGCTTTTAGCTAATGTACTGCTTAAGCGTCTTTAGAGATTATGTGCCTATAAGCAAAGTCGTAAACGGTTCCCCTCGTTTTGGTTGAAACGATGTTGTAAATAAAGGGATTCAAGTTGTAAATAAAATTGTTTGAAAGAAATCAGATTTGCCTCAGATAAAACACATGTATCATGTCAAGTACAAATATCAGTTGATAGCTATCACATTATAGCATTATATAACCAAAGAGCTACAACTGTAGAGAGTTATGTCATTCTTTCACACGCAATCTAACTACTTTGCTAGTAAGTATTAGAACAAACTATTTATCAGTTGATTTCGGAGGGTTGAAACACTTTTTATGGTTCTGGTAAAGACATTCTATTTAGATGAGGGTAGTCAAAATCCTCTCCTTACTGTAAGGCATGATTTTCAATGTTTTGGTGGTAGCTTTTACTTCAACTATGAGAGGGGATGGAAATAGCTAACTCAATTATCTATGATATTTTAATACTCCATTTAATGTATTGAGCCACCTGTACTAGGATTGTAAGGATACAAGCGAAAGCATTTAATTCAAGCTCGCTAATAATTTGGGAGTTTGGTTCCCTGGAGGGTTGTAAAAAGGTTGGTTTTACCTCCTAAAACAATATCTGGGTTACCCTTCTTAACTTTGCACATCCAGTCGTTCAAACTCTGAGTAAAACATATTGAATATGAAAGTACACACATCATGCAGTGGATCCAAAGACGATTTTGACGGGAGAGTTGTAACCCTCTTCGATTTTGGACGAAGCTAAAACAATGCCTGAAGGGATTGGAGAATAAACTATAGATGTTAAAAGTGGCAAATCTACTGGCAGTAATTCTTTGGGCCGTTGAGTCGGTAGTAGGTTAGTGGACATGCGAATCACTAGTAAGATAGGCCGATACAGTGACTATGCAAAAGCGTCTATACAAGGCGTCTCGAAGGAATTATCAGGCTGGTTTACCTATGTGAGAGAGTTGCCTTTGAAAAACGATTTAAAGTACTTTACTGTTGGTCTGTACCTTCTGAAAGCACCAGACTTTCGACGTGTTTCGCACTCATTTACGTGCCACGAATAATTGTTAAGGTCATTGCATAAATAATAAACATTCTTACCTGGAATTTTAAAGTGCCAGATGAAAATCAGTAGTAAGAACTCTCAATCTTTGATTGCAGATATAGCTTTTCGTGGTACTCAGTCTTGAATGAAGTGCTTAGGGTGGCAGTGGAAGCTTCAGACAGTTGATAAATGGAGCATACCGGGGAAACTGACAGTTAACTTCTCCGTGCTCTTTGCCCAAAAATTAAATGTCAAGTAAAATTTGAGGATGACCTAATAAATAAATTAGTAAACACAACTTCATTTCGTCCATGTCAAGTTACTTCTTATAATTTTCTCAGTTTGGGTTAAGAAAATTAAGGCAAAATTCTGCTGATAGTCTAATATGGGCCCCAGTTACAACCTGGTCTACCTGCCATTCCTTACGTTCGGTAATTATTTGTGTGGATATTCATGAGATGAATTCCTTTAAAGTTCCTGGTTTGTATCCATAATATAAAATGTTCGTTTCCACTTACAAAAATTGTTTCATGATTCTTCCGGTGCCTTACTTATTATGGGAATTACAAGACAATAATGACAAAACACTCCGATAGGCATGGTTGAAAGGGGTTTCAACCTTTATTACAGAGAGAAAAAGTTGGCAGTGAACCATAAGTGTTAGGTGAGATTTCATATTTTGCACTGTTCTATGATATAGCATAAAAGCATAAGGAAAGCAAAGTAACTGTTTTCGTCTTATCCCCTTACGTAAATAGTTCATCATACAAAGGATATTACTTACTTCACTATGTACAACTTAAAGTGTACAGTATGGCATTTCCCTATGAGAGACATGGTTTCTTGTCTTCAAGGAAATAACCACACAACTTCGGACTTTCATTCGTGAAAGCATGTCTGTGTCTCAGCATAGTTTAACACTTACTAGGTACTTACTAGTTTGAGGGAATGTGTCCATCACGAAGGTGTTATTGTTTAGTTCCCCACTCAGTGAGGCTCCTTGAGTCCGATCATAGTCTTCAAATGATTGTCTGCCGTCAATTCGTACTGGTGTTTATGCACACTGCTCATTCCTACTGTAACGGCTACGCTGACCGTTAGTTTTGTGTATCAATATACCTTAGAAGCGTTCTCTCTCTCCTCCTACGACAGTTCAGTGTTCAGTCAGTTTCAGGTTCTGGTGAATGTATACTGGCCCGTAGCCAGGAATTCTGACATGGGGGAACCGGCACGCCATGGGGGGCACCGAAAAGATTACGTTTGTTACTAATTTGGTGCTACCAGATGATGGCAGTTTGTAGCAACCACAGGGGATGGTATCTCAAACCCTACACGGACAACCTTAACAAAATCGGACCTATGTGTAGACCTGCGCAAAGCGGGCGAAACTTTCCCTTCCCTGAGGGCAATTTCCATTCACCTGGCGATACAGAGAAGTGGAAAGTTTCTTAAGCGAATGGGACAAGGCTAGGATCATGATGATGCTTCTTTGTCTCCGCAAGCGTAGATGAAGAGTTGATTTCTTTTCGGAAGGTGAGTGGGCCATGGGCTACCACGAGGCCCTAGTGTGGTCCAGTATAATTTTTGTGGGTTCCAGAGGGAATCCCCAGATATAACTAAGACATTAATACAATAGGAACACTAACAAAGCGCTTTCGATCTGACCTTCGAATGACACTGAGAGCCTCCAAACTCTCACAGCTCACAATTCAGTTCACAGTTATTATAGATTAGGCTATTATAATTAAAGTTATTATAAATATCGCAAATTTACTTTAAAAAATCACCACGAACGGAAAAAGTATGTCATGAATTAATTTGTGGTTTGAGTAAATTCATACCAGAAAGGCATCACTGGCATGTTACGAATGTTCTTCTAAGTATTAGACTGCTACATGAAAGTCCCTTGATGTCCCTTTTAACTTTGGGTGTACCCTACTTTGACAAACTTTTACTGGTATTTTTGTGCTAATAATGTTCATAAATGATACAACGTCCATGGTAAGGCATACGAGAAAAGGGCGTAGAAATTTCGGTAAACCCATGGAAAACTTGCATGCAGGCTCAGCAAGGGGTGGTCCAAGGATTTGTCCTCGGGGGTGGGGTGTGGGGTTAGGGCAAGTGCCTTGACTGAGGGTCAGCTAGCCGGAGCCCCGACATATGCAAAGGGTTGTCGAAAGCATGGCGAACTCGTAGAAATTTTTTTGTAGATTTTTTTTTGTTTTCATGAAGAAACTTTGGAAAAGTTTGTGTTCTTATTAAAGAATTTAGCCTACTGAAAAACTAAACTACAAAATTTGTTGGTACGACTGCATGGTCATCGTGAGGGATTACCCGATATTGCTCCCAAAGGAAACTGAAAAATCTCCATTTTCTCACAAAAAATGTTTGCCACAATTTCGAGTCTGAAAAAGAACCTTCCAAAAGATAGGCAAAAGAGGATAGAACTTCGTATCGATGCATTTTGTGTTTTTACAGAACCACGCCTATACGGACGAACAATAACTGTGGAACCCTGTACCGTCGAATAAATCTAATTTGTATGAAACGGCGGGAGTTAAAACAAGATAAAACGGAAGGTAAAGGTGCGCGTTATGCGCGAATGTTTTTTGAAGTTTCGAGAAGAACTGTAACAGAAAACAAAATAAGTTTATCTTTAAACGCCTTTTGGGATCATTTTCAGTTTGCTCAGTACTTGCTTGGCGGCGTACCAGGCCACCTTTTACAGGTAGACAAGTTTGGGCACAGTCCCCTTGCCCCAGCCTCACTACGCCCCTAAATGTATAATCGACAGGTTGTTCCATATTTTTCTCCTCTTGGCATACAGCAACACTGAAAACGCTGTTATTACAACAGTTCTAACTGCTCCTTTTTTGTAAAAACATTCAATGTGACTAACATCGAACTCGTACTCTTATTTTTATATTTGTTTAGTTGATTTTGCTTGCATTCTAATCATTGACATATGGAACTTGTATTGGCTCTCATAAAACAAGCTGGTTCTATTTTAAATTTTTCTGAGACTTGTAAAATCATTTCAAGCTTAACAGATTGCAGGCTAAACACCATGTCTCACTCCTTACTTTTCTCATATCTGTCCAAACAAGAAGTCAATCAACCATAGTCACAAAGTATGCCTTTTCAATATATTAAATAACGATGATAAGCAGCAGTTTCAACAGTACGCTCTAGAAGGGGAAGTGGTTACGAAGTATAGGAACGGATCCAGGGCGAGGGGGATTAAAGGGCCACGTGCCCCCTCTTTTCGCCAGTCAAAAAGATGACACATAAGAGGAAATGTCCATTAGCCAGGATTAAGAAAAACTCTAACCACAACTAATCATCTTTGCAAAGAAACTGTGTAGCTCAACTTCCTGGCAGGCATGAACCCCATCTTGACTCTTGAGAGCTTGAATTGTTGAAAGTCACTCATGCATGACACACTGAATAGCTGTGATGAATGAGAGAGCCTTCCCAACAGTTGCGAGGAGGAAACCACACAGCAAACAAGTCAATAAGGAGGTCTAATATTACTTCCCCGACTTGCCACTGGCAGGTAGGGTTAAAGTAGGTAATGGGAGATACCTGTCATGCAGTAAACTTATGACGATGTACTATTCAAAGTGAATTAACCTTTTGTATTTTCCCAGCACTTTTCTATCAATATGACCGTTATTTTTAATTAAACTAAATTAAGCTTATAGGCCTACAACCGGTATGCCTGTATCTAATATCAAATTTTTCTGGTGTTTAAAAAATTTTCTCTGCCTGCTTTGCTGGTACCTTTTGCAAACCTTGGAACATCTAACCATATATGGACAAAAAGGCTTCCTATATTTCTGTCTAAAGTATGTACACATATACACGTACTAATAAAGGTCAATTTCTTCAATACGAAGCCGAAATTTTCGTTTTCAGTTTTGATGTTTTCCTTTCAAAGCTTGGTTTTATATAAGTAAATAGTCATTCTTGCCTATGAGACATGACAAGAAACAAATGTCTTAAACAAGAATCAGGGGCGGATCTAGGGTCTTTTCTGAGGGGGGGGGGGGTCCAACACTTATAAGAATTTGTACTAATTAAAAGCTTTTATAGAAAAATTGTCCGGCCAGTTGGGCGCTATCAGGCATAACTTTATTGTACTTCCCTCCTCGAGGCACTAGCCGTACCATACGACAGACACAAGTGACCGTTAACCAGGTTTAGCGACATGCGATTCAATTCCCGACATTTACATTAATCCATCATATTCTAGATATTAACTTGAAAAGGTGGAAAGGGTTTGTACTATATTTAGCTATAAGTATAAAACGGAACTGAGGAAGAGTGGACAAAGGATACCGAAAATTTTGGGTTTTATCCCCGAAATTACCCTTATGAAAGCCAAAATAGTAAACCGACCATGGGTGGCGGCAAAATTTTCCCAACAGGGGGCCGGGCTATGTCAGCTACCCCAAGTTTCGCCATTTCGAGGGATGATGAGAAGGGCAAATAGAGGAGCCTCACTATCCCATGCCATTGTGGGCATATTTTGCATTATATCACTGGATACTTCAAGATCCGAGTTGCGCACTGATAGTGTTCTTTGAATCTGGATCTTGAAATTGAAAAGCGCGCAAACTTGAAGCGGGCGAAAATTTTTGATAAGCTTACACATAAAACATATGACGAAACGAAAAAAAAAAATGAACTTGTAGACCGTATCATGTGTAACATACGTTGGATCGAAACCACCTGGACTACACGGTAAAATAGCCAAACTGCTCACCAACTGACTGTACCGCATGACACACACAAGAGAACACCAACTAGGCTTTGCGATATGGGATGAAAGTTACGACCTTTACATAAACTATGTGCTCTGCCTGTATGTTGCTTGGTATAAGGTGGACAGGACTTGTGCTATCCTGCTATGTGGAATGGAACTACTGAAGAAAATAGAGTGACTCAACTGCGCGCGTATCGCGCCGAAAATTTTGGGTTCTTATTAGAAAACTTATCCTCTTGAGAGCAACTTGAAAAACAAGTAAACCGTCCGGGCGACTTTCGACTAAGACTCCCCGACGAAACTGTAAAACTTCCTCGATAGGAGGCCAGCCTTCCCCAACGGGGGGGGGGGGGGCATGAACATTTTCCTCACCTGGCTCCACCGTTATCTCGACTGGGGGAGGGGGTTAAAATACTGTATGTTGTGTTCCCTATATAGTCAGATAGTTGCGGCGCGACTGTCAAAAATACTCTGTCAGAACAGATGACTGAAGTCGAATGTTTGCTTTTTATTTGCGACAGCAGATCGGTCATCGGTCAAAAGACCATTGCGTTATTTGACCTGGTGGTGGTTTTATATAGTAATTTTAAAATGAAACAAACAAACACCGATTCGTCTATTGTGAATTCTGGTCAACTCTTGACTTTAACCTAAGATTGGCCTTTTATTCCCATCACTAGGGCAACACTATACATGAATTAGAGAGTAATTCCAGACTATGAATATAATAACGAAACGTATTTACCTACTCTCTCTTGTTCATGAGAGGAGGGATACTAGCGGGTAGAGGGAAGGTTTCGTAGATGTAGAGTATGAACAGATCATTATTTTGTAAGACCAAAGGACTAGCAGTGACCTTTTGGAATCAATATTAAAACCCAATAGTAATACGTTGCACAAAGCGCTAGCTAGTGAGTATGACGTAACGTCTGCGTGTTTTATATTACTTTGAATGCCCAAGCACGCCACACGTGGTTCCAAGCGAAAAGTGATTAGAATGACTGACTGTCACGCAGGCAGTAAGACATACTGTAGTCACATTCTCTGTAAAACGATTGCACTGTTCGTCGTGTTTGGGGTGGGCAATATAGGCTACCGTAGTCAAATATATTGCCGAAAGTTTCTGCGATATGTGGCTAGACTTTTACGGGTGGATTGATCGATACTGGATGGGGTAACCAAAATCTCCTCGGAATTGGACAACTGTCATTACCTGTAGATCTTTTTTTTTTTTTTTTAAGGGTAGTGTGAAAAAAGCTTATTTTGAAAAAGGGCAAATTGGGAAATTTGAGGGGGGGGGGGTCCGGACGTCGGCGACCCCCCGATCCGCCACTGAGAATAGGATTTCACCCTCTGTCGCATCGTTGTTCTCTTGTATTTGCCCTTTAGTAGTGTACAGTACCCTGCGCAGGTAAACCAATATATAGGACATTCTGGAGGGTAGGCTACGGTATACCTTTGAGGGTTGTTATCCCATGGGTGGTACGAGGTGGAAACAAGGGGCACCGTAACCTCTCTGTCGGGAACTTTTCCAGTTTTGTTAGGGAGCCTCAGTGGTTACGATAAATTGATATAGTACGTAACCCTTGAGGGGCCATCAGTCGCCCCAAAATGTGTCTGTTTTTGCTCGCAAGGAGACAGATTCACAAACAGGGCCCCAAATGTTTGGCGGGGTTCACTGTTTCAGTTTCTTCCCATTAGCCAAACATTGCAAATGGAATTAACAAGTAATCTTAAGGTTGGGTACACAATTTTCTGTAAAGGTCATGGTATTTCATTACCAATTGCACAGTTATTCTAATGCAGTTGTTGCAACGGATTATGAAAACGACAAGCAGCGGGGGTTTGATTATTTCATTGCAGCACAATGCATATTACCCCCTGCTGAACGCAGACGCCCTGACAGCTGATCTAGGTTTGCTCTCGCAAAGAGGATATGCTCAAAGTTGCTCTCGCAAAAAAAAAAAAAAAAAAAAAATATGCTCAAAGTTCTTCAACACAAGCCCGAAAGTAAGACTTAAATGTTTTGGCGCTTTTTAATCGGGGTACAATTTCTTTGTATTCCCTTCAGAGATTGGTTGCATACAACTAAGTAGTAACCCCTTAGTGTTCTAAATGACATAACGAAATATTCCATCGGTACCCTTTTCTGTAAGGGTTTCGTTTAACGTTTGAGGATCAAGAAGCTACACTCTGAAAGCGTCTGATTCAAATTTGAACCATACCGTTCAAATGGGCACAGAACCAAATTCCCGTCAAATATTTGACTAATTTAGTTCATATAAACATGAAATGGGTAGTTTTGAAACGCAACTATTCAAATATTTGATCTATTTTTGTAGAGTGCAATTTCATTCGTTTTCGGTTCAACCTAAACAGGACGTTTTTAAAGTGTAAAAAGAGGAACCTATATCAGATTAATCGTGGATGAACACTGACGGGATTGTCCTTTCTTTGACTAGTGCCCAGTGGGTAACGATCGAGGGTTACACTAATCGCTCCAAACTATCCTCCTTAGACCTTCATTTAAATTCTTTCTTATGGACGTGACTGATTCTCCAGTTTTTAGATTGGCAAGTTTCACCTAGTCACATAGGATCTCTCTAAGACTTGTATTTAGCCATCAGTAGCCCCAATAAATCATTCAGAAAACCTATTCTTAGGACAGACGGGTAGATACCCTACTATGTATATTATTCTCATTTGCAGCCAGTTGCTTAAAATGTAGTCCATCCAGTTTTGCCTTCAATCAGTAAAATTCTTTCCTGTGTACCCCACCACCACTTCCCGTGCTCAACTGTAAAAACAAACACCCGCTTAGAAATTCTACACAATGGGCTGTCTTAAAATATGAATTATCAGGACTAGGTGTGTTACATCAAGCTTGCACATTGTGGATATGCTGTGACACCCATGCTATGGCTGTCTTGCAGATATACCGTATGTCCTGATTCGTCACACGGTGACCGAAAACGTTGTGGAATCTTTTCTCCTCGTTCTTCTCTTTTATTGTCAAACAGTTCTGTAACTGAATCTTCGCAGGAAGTTGACTATTATCGGGAAGACTGTTGCATGCGAATCCACGCATATTTTCCAGGTAGGGGACAGCCGTCCTGACAATTCATCTGTTTTGATTTTATAGTCTGTTAGTGAGCACAGTTTTTCTAATAGATGAGGATCCCCGTGGAATACGTACATCTTTTTGCTGTTTCATGAGCGTACCTACCATCATCTAGTTCTACCGGACCACTTACTTTTGAAGCAGATAAAATGCTTCCCGTTTCTTTCCTATTTGAACAACATTGTTAGAACTGCTCAGTTGACCGCCATACCTGTCCAGATATCCGATCCAGTTCATCGCAAGAAGACAACAATTGCACAAACATGTGCAAGGGATATATGTAAGCTGGCGAATAACGCCGACAGAAACTAATTATTTCTACCGTTGCTGAGTGTTTAATTTTCTCCTTTGTCATGCCGATCGAATCAAGGAAAATACTGCTGCCTAAAGACAGCATTTTAGTTGGAACATCAGGGTGCAACAATCTTACCAGTTACTGCTGACATTATAGATATTAGAGGAGCTAAAGTGAAGCGGTAAAAAATGTACAGTCAATACTCTACCCTGAGGCACTACAACCTAGGAACCAGTTTTATGAGTAGCTGTGTGGGTACAAGAAAGGCACATGGCAGGGTTTTGTGTAAAAAGACAATCACAAACAACTCACTTTCGTAAAGTGTAGCTTGTCAATGAATTGGATTCAAGTGTTAATCTGCTAATACATTTCACCTTACCATGCCATATAATTTCACTCATCCTGATGTCATCTTTCTGGATCCACATTGCCATAAGTTACACCAGTTCATTTCACTCATTCATGCACCTTCTTAAGTTCCATTATAGAGGAGGTATTGTTTTCACCATGTTGCAAGCTAGGCAGCAGTTTTTTAGTTTTCTGAATTGGTACTGGATGGGGATGAGATTATAATTTTAAATTGGGACTGTCCTGATTGCTAAAATGTGAGAGATTACTGCCACCGTTGGTAGAGCTGAATTTTGCTATCTTCAGGAAATTTTCAGTCAAACCATGGAGCTAATATGGAGCTATTACGAATAGCAACATGGTCAAAAGTTGTGTTTTTTTCTGTGGAGCTTAGTAATCAGTGCTTCTGTGTAAGATCAGGCGCGACGCCACAGGGGGTGGGGGCAGGGCAGGCATTTGCCCCCCCTATGGTTTTTCAACCCAAAAAATAAAATCGTCTAAAAAACATTTCAAGACACATAATTTTGTAGGGGGAGGGGTGAGGTGTTACAGTGTGTCACCCATCTGTCACAATATTAGTTAAATTGTTCGTTACAAAATACCTGAAACTTGCAATCCCCGCACGGATAACGTTTTCTGTTTTCTCATTGTTTACGTGAATGCAGGTTAAGTTTTACATAAACACTAAGGCCATTATACATAACGCGCAAACAAAAAAAGCAAAGGAACCGAGAGTAAAGCTAAAACAATACAGTAGTATACCCTAAAGCCAAGTTATTGTGAGCCCTTACACATATGGTGACACAGAGCAAAAAGTTTTCCCTCTCTTGGAGAAAAGGTGCGTATCTTTGCAAGTTACACCAAAAAATATAGACAGCTAATTCGTGCATCAGGGGATACGCCTGATCCATGAATATCTGTCTAGCCAAAACCCCAACCCTACCCGTGACTCGGAATATATTTTCGTCCGAGGGTGTCTTCGGTCTTTAGTGAACCTTCGACCAAGTGAACCTTTCGTCTATGGGTATTCCCCCCTGTCCGGATTATGTAATGTTTGGCAATCTCAAACATTTCCTGTCTCTCCATTCCCAGCATGTGACCATTTAAAATTTAGAATGTGAACATATATATTGGGGGTATCATGAGTCAATCACTTAACGAACATTTTGACAATAAAAATATAAAAACATTTAATAAAATGAATTAAACTTTGAAGTAATATTATGTCTCCCTTAGCCTATTGCATACGCGTAGAAAGCGGGGGGCTGAGGGCTAAAGCCCCAGTCAAAAATTTGGGGGGAAAAAGCATACTTCTGCCCCCAATATCCAAGGTTAAAACCCCTTATTTGTCTTTTCAGTAAAAACTGTAAAAAAATGCAGTAATTTTCCTTAAAATTTGCCAAAAATGTTGCACCAAATTGAATCTGGGGACCCTCAAATACCAAAAAATTTTTCAAAGGGGGAGGGGCACCCCTCCCCTTAGACCCCTCCCCAGGACAGCGATCCGAAACAAGGTTCAGCCCCCAGTCTCGAAAAGTTACCTACGCCTATGCCTTATTGTGCTTTATTTCGGTGTTGCCTCGACTGAGTAATCCATAGAAAACGAATTTTAAATAGTAGGTGAATGGCCGTACACAACACAATGTTTACTGTATGAAATCTTGAGTCAATCAGAAAAAGAGCAAATAAAAACAGGGCGATGCCACATGGGGCAGGGGGCAACCGCCTCCTATCATTTGCAAGAACAGAGAGAGAAGGAAACGAACAGGAAAAAAGAAAAGGAGAAAACGAAAGAGAAGAAGGGGAAGCGAAGGAGAAAGAAGTCGGAAAGGAGGAGGGTGGGGTAGGCATATATTTGATCCATATAATTAGTCCTGAGCTTCCAGGAGGCCCTATTCCGGTGTATACCAGCCTTTAGATACCTTGTGTAATGCATATATGAAGCAACGAAAATATTCGTAATAGTTCGTGTTTCTGTCGACTCAACGCATGTATGTTTGAGTGAAAACATACCCATACATAAAAGGGGGTGGCTTCAGGAGGTTTGTTGATACATACCCTTCTCTTAGACAACAAAGGCTACTCTCCTCTTTCACTAAACCAAAACTTAAAATTCAATAAAATTATTAACACTTTTCAGCCATATATGATAGCTCAAAAAATACCAAAGACATTACCATTTTGCATCTAAGCAATCTTAAATTGATAAAAATTTCTCAAAGGGGAGGGGACACCCATCCCCAGAAAAGCATCTTTCCAAAAACAAAAAAATAATTACTAAATTATAAACCTTCCAGCCATATATGATCAGTTCAAAATATGTACCAAAGACATCATCATTTTGCATCTGAGCAACCTTAAATTAACAAAAAATTTCCCAGTGGGGAGGGGGACACCCCCTCCCCAGGGGGACACCCCCTCCCCTTAGACCCCTCCCCCAGGACGGCGATCACTCATCTCATGCTTTGACCCCCCTATCGAAATACCCTGGCGCTGCCCCTGTGTAAGATATTTACTTTCTGCTCGAAAGTGCAGCCGCAGCTGACGCTTCATTAATATCTATAGTTTTTCCATGAAATCCGCTTAACAATTTATTTGAAAGTTTTTTGTAGTGGAACAATACGTATCAAAAACATGTTGGTCACATAAAAGGATGTAAATTTGCTCAGTCATCGTATGCCATACAGAAAAGATATACAATGCGATTTAATTGAAGAACTGTTGTTGCGTCTCTTCAGTGTGTTATTGGTGTGAGACAGTAATAATGAAGAGAAACGATTTGGTTACGTATAGTAAAAGAACGGTATGATCATGGCAGAGATGTCTTGAAGACCAGTTACTTAACAAATCGATTATCCCTCCCTTAAACCCGTCGTACTTTCATCTCTGTAAATTTTATGAAACAAGAGCTTTCAGGAAGGTAATACCAATGAAAAGAGCCACTGTTGTATGGACTGTTGAGGGAGGAATGGCCGCAATTGCTGTACCACCATGCGCCATTGGTAACGTAATTAGATCCGTTACAATCCCAGCAATACGAACAATAGGCGCAGTTAGCACCAGTTCTACGGTCGTTGTCCCGGTCTCGTGTTGTGAAAGCTTCTCCATTGTGATGAGAAATCATTGCATCAACTAAATGAAGACAGAAATAAAGGTCAATCTAAGTATTAGATTTATATTCATGTTAACAACAAGAGTTTATTACATAATGTTCATTTGATCATCTAAAAGTCGAAGCAACGCTAATCGCATCATATGTTAGTTATATCCATTGGTATGCAAATAGTCAACATATATCACATAGATCGAATGACGTAGACTTTCGAAATATTTCTCTGCATTAGTAGATGTCAGTGTGTGCAGATTAGTACTTTCCGCCATTCATTAAATTTGCAGCGTATCCGTTGTCCGTACGAAAAAAATTAACACGTTCAATATAGTGGCACCATACGTTACCCTACCCTTTTGGAACTTGTGGGATGCTTTCTGTCCAAAGAGGTCATTTTCCATCCAAAATGTGAAATGCCTCTTTGCAAGTTTTACATGAGGTTTAAAATGCACCTTTTCGTATGAATTTAAGGGGGAGATACAAACAAAGACATTGACAGTTTAACAGAATTGCCTATTCCGGTTTCAAAGTTTCTTCAGTAGCTTTTGTCAAGAATAGCACATAATCTTCAAAAGGCCATTTCAATATCTCGAAATAGGGTCTTTAAGGAAATATCACTAAGAAATCAGTAAGAATCAGAGTAAAAAGTCTCGACGGTTGTCAAAATCACCGGAAGCTGTAGGGTTCTTGACGAATTTGTGATTACGGGAAAGAACAATTTAACCTCCCCCAAACGGTGTGGGATGCTCTTTCAAGAAATCACAAGTAAATTGCGACTACTTTAAGAATAAATTAAGGGTAAAAGGCAGCCTTCCAACAACAAATTAGCCTACTCTGATATCTGAAATTCTGAATGGTCACTTTATGTTATAAGAAATAGTTCTCTTGTTATTGATTTGGTACAGACGCCAAGATAGTGATAACTCGTTTGCTCAATCTTCAATGTCTGCTATTTATGTTAAAGGATATGAAAGATACTTGGAAGGAGAAACGAATAAATTTTCAAGATTTGGCAAAAGTTTCAAATCAATTTGGAGAGACTGCTCATTTTCTTTAACCTGGACTAACAGACTTTGAAATTAATGCTGAAGCACAGTGTGAATAAGAGGGTTGAAAAGGGTTGATTTGGGCTTTATCGCAAATATCACTCAAGTTGGTTTCATGAAGATTTTACCAGACAGGCATCTGCCATAGGTACAGGAAAAGCTCGCTGAAAGAGGATTGATTTAAAACATCTGGAAGTCCAAAATCAAATTCATTTTACCATCAGCTGGTTCTAATAACTTCGAGCAGTCTAGCTCTATATTGTTATAATACAGCATTTTTGGAAAGAGGAGAGAAGAAGCTCTTAAAGAAATTCCCCATCAAGTCTGAGAACCGCCACTGGTTGTAACCCTTCAAGAACAGGGAAATTCATTAAATTCCCCTAGCCAAAGTAAGAGATTTCGAAACAAAACATTTGTAAAACTACAAGGACTACTCATGCTTTAGGGACCAACAGCCACTTAAATCCTCACTATGTTTATTTCGCATTATGTGCAGTCTTTTATAAGAAACTTGGGTATTTGTCCTAGGCCTCTGTTTCAACAGTGCTTCGCACTTTAAAAGTAGGGTTGGAAAGAACAAACTCTCCCACTGTTTAGGAATTTTTTAACACTCAAATTAAATTCACTCTGAAAATTCTAGGAAAAGTCCCCATTACATTCATTACTGGGAACACCATCCACAAGGAACGGCCTGTCTACGTGCAAGTAGATACGAAACACATTAAGTAATGGAAAGGGATACCGTAGTCTATCGTGAAGAAACATCTCCTTCAGAATAGGTATTATTGTGAAGTCTTTTTCGTCTGCAATTAATGTCCCCAGCCCATGCCGCCCTCGCAATGCCCAAGCATGCATTCTACAATACTTTTATTTTAATTAATCTCTACTTTTTAGCTTTTCAAAAGGATCTCTTATCCATCGAGTCAATGCTACTCGTCTGGTATTAATTACTAACTACACGCAAGTTAGCTTAGGAATATTTACTCCTCTAAAAATAGTATTCCCTCAAAAAAGAGTGAGCATGTGTTTGCACTTCTGATTACAGTGACAAATCTTCCTTGTGTATGTAATTGAAAGTTGAAGGTAACCGAACTAACACGTTAAATGCTCACAAAATTCAAAAATGCAAAGGCTTAGTGATAAAGTTTTTACATGAATGATTCTCATGACAATCAACTTTTATGCAAAAGAAGAGAGAACTTGAGCACCTTAACCGCTGACTGTTCCTGGACGAATTAAGTGGACTTCATACGAACCTGAATTGCCACTGTACCCGCTCACACTCAATCGGTAATTGTCGTTTTCATCACTGATGCTAAAAGAGCTGTATGTAGCATAATACGGATTCCCAAATTTGTTGACAAAGTCGATCCTGAGTTGATTATTTCCTTGGCTTGTCAAACTGTGCAGCTTGTCATTTCCGAGCCATAATTCGTAATCAGGTGTTCCAAACCCAACTATGTAATCAGACCAGTATAGAAAGAAATCTTGTGAACCGTCAACACGTCGTTGGAATACCTTAATATGAATGATGATGTTTGTGTGATTAAAATGTTCTTGTGATACCTTACTTACCTATAATCATTCCATGAACAGTCAAACTAGGAAAATTACACTACTTGGGAATATGAAGGTGGCATGAAGAGATGGTCTTTTTGCAAGTGCTCAATGCGTTAATAAATATGTAAGTTATGACGAATGTTTTTGAATTTAAGTTATACAGTTTGTAACTCAAGGTGTAAACTACACGACAAAATCTGGACTCAAAGTTTCTCATTAGGGGGAAAATATTCCGACATAGCTCCCTCTTGACCTGAAGTTCTTATAAAAAGGAACGTCCAAGCCAGGCCCCTTGATCCCTCATCCTTAGGGCAGTGCCTTTGATGCCATTAGAAAAGTGCAACCAAAGCCTGGCCACTCGCTGCAGCGTACAGGAGCAGTTATCTAAATTGGAACTTGACTATTCTACTTACTGTCCACCCGCCTCCATCCGACATGTTACAATACACGTCGAAAGGATCGCCTAGCCAGGTTGTTGGTTTTATTGTGTAGACACCACTTTCAGTAGAAACTCTGTCGTATATATCTTTGCAATCTGAGGGCGGGGTATCAATGGCACAGTTGACTCCGTCACCTATGTAGCCTTCGTTGCAGTAACATTGTAACACGTTGTTCCGCTCTTCACAAACTGCATTGGGATCGCAGTGGAAAGTATCATCACATGTTAACTGGCCGCTCGAGCAGGAACAACGTCTTGAGCAATCGGGTGTAATGTAGACTTCACCTTCCTATAATTAAATCGTTTTTATACGATAAAGCTCTAATATAGACACTCATGATTTCTATTACAGTACTTATCAGTTTGTGTGTTCTAGGACGAGATGATACGAAATACTAAAACAAAAATTCATGCAATACATTGGCTAGTTCAAACAATGTTGGAGTAGATTATAGATACAGACTTTCAGAAAAAAAAAAATAGATTCTTTTGAGTAACAGTGACACAGTACTTTCAAATTCAAAACCCGTGGCAATAAATTAGAAACCAATCATGTATAATTAACGATTAATATGCAAGTATGATATGTTAACTAAGTGTGACGGAAACGATTTGAGTCACAAAGGCTACATCAATGTATATTTTCTTGACTTACAGAATTTGGAGGACACAAGAACCTGGTGATGTTATCTGCAAAATAAAACGATAGTTTTGAGTAAATGCCCACTTGTTCTAGAAATGGTATTGATAAAATAAAAGAAATGCTTACCTTCTGATCCACTGTGTTCACCAACACTAGTCAGCGTGTATTCGCCGTATTCATCACTGATACGAAACTTGTTGTACATGACAAAGAAAGACAGATCATCGGCACTTGTAAAGTCAATTCGAAGTTCATAGGTGTTTTGATTGGTAAGAAATGACAACTTATCGTTGCCAATCCAGAACTCTTGTGATAGAAAACCGAATCCTGTTTTATATTCGGTCCAATTTCGATTGAAAAGAATTGAACCATCTTGAAGGCGCTGTATGACCTAACATAGATAAGGACAGAAAGACGGAGTAAGGAATATGTAACATGCAACGGTGGGTTAAAGTAAAGATATGTTAATTTAAGCTCATACCGTGTTGGAATTGTCCAAGTTTAAGTTATGTGCTAACTAGTAACTTTAAGTGAGCTGTCGTGATGCATTTGAAAGTTACTGTAAACTGTAAAAAATATTTCGACCAACCGTCCATCCTCCAGAATCTAGTGTATTATCACAATAGACTTCAAAGGGTTCCCGATAGCCATCTGGTTTAATCAGATGTACACCACTCGGGTTATCTGTTGAACATATCCTAGCCTCCATGCAATCTCTAGGATATCCCGATCGTTGATAAAAGAAATACGAGGAATCTGCAAAATGACGACACCTTACTTAATTTATATCTGATTGTTAATAACATTACATTTTTGAGAGAAAAATCAAATTCAGTTCTACGTTCTGAAACAATGTTTACAAGATTATATGAAATTCTTGCTTTAAAGAGCCCATTTTACTTATTATTTTTCTCGATGAAACCTTTTGTAAATAAAGCTAGGTTTTGCTTCATATCTTGCAAGTGATCAACCCAAATTACATAAGGAATGTTTTTGTATCAAAATGACAGATAACGTAATCAGATCACTTTGCAAGAACGTTAATAATTGATTACAACGTTTTAGGTACGTACCTTCATTGGATACTGCTACTCTGATGCTCTGAAACAAAAAAATGAAATTAAAGATGATGTTTTATAGGCAATTTTTAAATTTATAACAAAGAGAAAACGGTCCATTTTAAAATAGTCCATTGTAAAAGTTACATTAAGAGTTCGGTTTATGGAGTATTTTGTGATCTAACTTGTTTTAAAGTTCCAAAAAAGCATCTAAAGCCTAAAGTTAAAAATCAAGCTAACTACTCCCTTTGAGTGTTACATCCTCTGATGTGACACATAACCTTTAGCATGATCAGTCTCGCCGACCTCTGATCTTTCTGTTATTTGTACACACATTAATACTACACATGATCTTCGCCAAAAGGCCGAAAAGCAATATGTATACGACCTTGCTATATAATATTTGAATGACGGCAAGTTTAATAAACAAGTTATTATGGTCGCATTGGAACAACTTTCATCACTGGGGGCTTGCGTTAATAAAAACAAACATGATGTACTGATTTTAGAGTCTATTGCACTTAATATATTGGCCTTTTCGGACAACCGTTTGAGTTAAAGAGCGCCGCCAAAGTAGCTTTTCTATTTTGAGATCATACTCCTGCTCTTAAAACCAGTTCGACTTCCATTGGTGAATTACAACCAACTAAAACATATTGTGGTTGTTACATAAGTCAACAGGTTGTAACGTATATATATATATATATATATATATATATATATATATATCTATATATATATATATATATATATATATATATATATATATATATTTGTTTTGTTTATAAAGCCTTTTCCGTAATAACATTTAAATAAAGCTGTATGGAATACTCTTTTTTTAAAATTACAGGCATCGAAACTCTATACAGTATTGTGTATTGGTACATTGAGAGGAGACTGGAGTCGGTGAAATTTTTCAGTTCACTTAGTTCAAACAGTTTTCTTTCATCTTATTAAATAGTGCATGTTGTAAGTAAATAAAATCATGAAATTTATGACATAACCTTTAACAAATGTAGATATATCCTTTTTGATTTGCTTTTGACAGATAATGTTGAGTTTAAATACACAAAATAAAATTAAACGATAACATATTAAGTGGATACTTTGTTCTGCATAAATTTATTTTCAAAGGTCGTTTAGGAGAAGTTTGAAAAAAAAATACAAACCATTAACCATTCATTTTTTTTATAAAACGCCCTACTGTGAAACAAAGTAGCTAGGGGATAGGTGTGATTAACAAGTTTGTTGGGGACGAAGTTAAACTCTGTTATTTTCAACTTTTCGATGTAATGATGATTAAAGAAACAATTTATCTGTTGATTATAAAGCCTTAAGCTTTATATTATATCGATTAATCAATTAAAGTGTTTCCTATGAATGCAAAGTTGTTCGACCAGACTTAATACGCGGTCTCTCTCCATTTGCCAATGCACAATACTTCATAGAATTTCGATGCCGATAATTCAAAAAAAAAATATTATTTCATACAGCTTCTTTAAATGTTGTCCCAGAAAAGACTTAAAATGTTATATTACATAGAACTGATATCAATGAAAGAGTGTTATTGTAAACATTTTAGTTCCAATGATTAAATGTGAAAGTTTTATAGGAAAATCAAAACACTGTCATAGGGCACATCAATATACACTCCTATAAGTCTCTGCACTCAGCGTTTGAATTCATGGTCCACGGGTTGAAAAACCCTCACACGCGGAGGATATAGATCTCTTTGAAATGCTTTGTACCTATAATGAAATTTAAGCACCAATCTACATGTAAATACGAAGCAGGTTCATAGCATGTTCTGCCTTAAAGCATTAACTTAACATCAGTCAAAGTGGCTTCCCATTGAGAGTTGTTTTAGGAGAGATGAGTAATCCGATTCTTGACCAAGCATTTTTCAAATAAATTAAACATTAAATCCTGTAAAACCTGGCTGTTTCTAACAACCGAGATGGTTATTCTTCTGAGATTATATTTACCTTAAGCCTACTCTGGATAATTTCTCTCCGACGTTTATAAAGTGTGCATTCTGTTCGGGTTCGTTTATGATAGGTTATTCAAGAAAAGTTAGTTTTATATGTAAGAATGGTGAATGCAGATCTTCGAATTCTGTGGAATTAATATCTTAGCTTTCAGTGGCCAGTTTCCTTTCCCACAAAAACCAGTTAAATATTTTTAGTTCAAGTAGCATTGGTGTTAAAGATATTTTTGGGTGTTTTATGTGTCGTGAGGTTAACTAAAAAGAGGGTTAAAAGAATGCAGTGATCTACACAAAATATCTCTAAAATTACGTTCATTTGTGATCCCTGTTAGATCTTTGCACAAAATTATTTTCCTTTGATTGAATTATAAATCTTATTATGTTAAGTTCTTTTAAAATAAGAATTGAATGACACTTCCAAGGAAGCAGGCAATACTTTTGTTGTTAATTTTTTGAAATATTTGTAAATGATACAGTTTGTCGGAATTTGAATGTTTTTTTAAGAAACGATTATCACTTCATTAAGTTAGAGGTAATTAAAGAAAAACGTTGTGGATATAATGGTATCAATTGTCTGTTTGACAGAAATTTGATGGACGATTGCAACAAATTTCATCTTGAACTTCGGAGCGTAGGTAATGCTTTCCTTACCATCGACTGCCTGCAGGTTTGTTCGTGAAAATTGTCCAATTTCTTTCTGGAGAAACTTTGAAAAACCGTTAAGAAGAAATTTCGTTTTTCTTATCATAGCAATTTTATACGGCAAAAAAAAAAAAAAAAAAGAAAAGAAAAAAAAAAAAGACTCACCGAATCTTGACTTAATGCGTTCCCTGAAATCCAGGACAAACACAAAATTAGCACCGCATTCATACAAAGACAAAATTGTGACATCTTTTGCTCTGTGGAGTACAGATGTGTGCTTCCTCTCAGGTCCTAAGAAGATGTAAGGCCTAAACTGATAGTTTCGGATATACATAATATGATTCCGTGAAAAAGGCGGCTATGGGAAGGGCTAAGTTCCATAATTCTTTTTAGAATTATGGAAGCCCTTGTATTCTTGCAATACCATATGGCAAGTGTCTGATACGGTAGTTACTTCAATTGCGACAGACTTTAAAAAACAAATATACTATTGACAAGAAATTTTAAAGACAAAGTCTAAATTTTACCTTCTCTTAGAATTAGTGCACTGGGATGTTTAAAGTTTCCAAAGTAGAATTCAAAAGTGCTTTTAAAAATTCCATTGAAATTTTTTTCCCTGACTTGTATGTGTGAAAGTTAGAGATTTTCTTGTAACATTGAAGTTTTTCAGGTGACGTTGTGTAAAACAAAACCCCTTTTTCTTTTTATATTTGGTTTCAAAGGACAACCATAACCGATGACTGTGTAATTTTGTTTCAGAGAATACGGGGCAAATACTCTTCCACTAGTCTCTTGTTGAAATTTAAGTCAGTGATCTCACACTTAATACATAGCTTTTAGCAAATGTATTGTTTAAGCGTCTTTAGCGATTATGTACCTATAAGCAAAGTTGTAAACGGTCCACCTCGTTTTGGTTGAAAGGATGTTGTAAATAAAGGGATGTAAGTTGTAAATAAAATTGTTTGAAAGAAATCAGATTTGCCTCAGATAAAACACATGTATCATGTCATGTACAAATATCAGTTGATAGCTATCACATTATAGCATTATATTACCAAAGAGCTACAACTTTAGAGAGTAATGTCATTCCTTCACACGTAATTTAACAACTGTGCTAGTGAGTAGTAGAACAAACTATTTATCTGTTGATTCCTGAGGGTTGAAACACTTTTCATGGTTCTGGTAAAGACATTCTATTTAGATGAGGGTAGTCAAAATTATCTCCTTACTGTAAAAAATGATATTCCATGTTTTGGTGGTAGCTTTTATTTCAACTGTAAGGCGATGGAAATAGCTATCTCAGTTTCCTATGTCACTTTTATACTTCATTAAATGTATTGTGCCACCTGTACTAAGGCTGTAAGGATAAAGGTAGAAACATTAAAATGAAGCAGGCAAATAATTCTGGAAATTGGTTTCCTGGAGGGTTATAAAAAGGTAGGTTTTGCGTCCAAACCGATTCATAGTTTACTCTTCTTCAATGACTTTGCAGAATCGGTGCTTTGAGTAAAGCATGTTGAATATGAAAGTACACACCATAAACCCGAACGATCCTATTCGTTGTTCGTGGTCTGTTGTGGAGTAAAAGAACTGTCTTGAGGCCTAGAGAATTGTCAGCTACGTTCTTCTTGCAGGTCTTTCACTGATGGTCTGTGTTCTCAATACCCTTTGATATTGTACTTGCTTTTAATGGCAAAGCCTTTCGGTCTGCTTATCGAAGGAAACACCTAACTTTAGTTACAAAGGTTCCTCCATATCTGTTTAGGGCCAATTAAAACTTTACCAAAGTCCATCTGCTGAAAATGACACAAATGTCATCAAGAGCTCCAGCTATTTATAACCCCATTGATAATCACAGTCTTTCTAGAGGGCCATTCAGTATGTTAAGAGTACATACAAAACGTCAGACTGTCATAATTAAAATGTACCTGATTGTAACAGCAAAAGTGGCAACAGGAGTATTGTTAGGGGACCCTCGTTTCTACTACCATTTAACAAAACTCTCTACCTTCACCTTGAGACTTATTCAAGTGGCTAGTGTATATACAAAGTTAAGGGTGCTTAAAGTAGTAAGATCACAAGTAAACCTAGACAGTGCATGTGCACTTAAATAAACTAAAAAACTGCACTGTAAACTTAAATAGCATGTAAATTAAATACTTACAAACGAATCACAAAAAAATTGCAGTAGAAGAGCTGTAGGATGAACGTACGACAATTTAATAGTACATTAAACTATTCTTTAAAGGTAAATAAAACAATATGAATGGCGATCACCGGCATGCCTATGATAAATAACATTGTGTTTAGGAGCTATGTCTTCAGTAGCCATGGTGTTAATTGACATTCAAACCGAACCTAACAAAGAATCTTGAGCTATTCCTTTTATGCACTTAAGGCAACGGTTCTAAAAATTGTGCACAATTTCTTAGTAATATTCTTGATTAATTCAATTTCGAGTCCCCTGATTCCAATACGCGAATGGAAGGTCTCAATCTAGTTTTCATGATGTATCGTATCAAAAGTGGCACTGAGGTCAGTCGAGGGGGGGGGGGGGGGGATACGGGTGCTTGATTTCTGCAAAAAGCCAAAAGTATAACTGTGCTTGTTTTGCATAGCAGTTTCAATAAAGAGATGCCTGTCATAAGGAATTATAGGGTTTCATCAATTCCGCTAGTTTTTAAGTTGAAGTTGTTTAAGGGATCTAGTATTTGTTATTGTGATCCCGGGGGAGTGCAGATTCGAAACAGGACGAGAATGATGCTTGTCGTCACCATGCAGTGGATGTAAAGACGATTTTTACGGGACACGTGTAACCCTTTGCGATTTTGGACGAGGATAAAAATAAATCCCCGAGGGGACTGAAGAATAAACTATAGATGTTAAAAGTGGCAAAACTATTGGAAGTTATTCTTTGAACAGTCGAGTCTCTTGTAGGTAATTGGACATGCGATTCACTAATAAGATAGGTCATCACGGTGACTGTGCATAAGCGTGTATACCAAACGCCTCGGAGTGATCAGGCTGGTTTACCTCTATGACAGAATTGCTTTGGAAAGTAAGTCTTTGAAAACCATTTGAAGTACCTTACATTTGGTCTGTACCTTCTGAAAGCAACATACTTTCGGCGTGCTTCTCACTCATTTATGATCCACGAATGATTATAAAGTTTATTGCATAGATAATCAAGTACATTCGGAATCAAAACTTTTAGTCATCTCCAACTTGTGTTGATCTCTTGCTCATAGGCTTGCAAGCTTTCTATCGAATTCTCGTTCAAAAATAAGTGAGATTACAAACTTTGTGTTTGTTAGGTGTGTTTTCGGTGTCAGTAGGATGTTGGGGCAAACATTGTGGCTGATAACTCATTTCATTGTTTTTTAGAAAAAAATATCCCAGTGCCCTTACTTCTGCAAGTAACCAAACGATTCTAGGACTGTACTCCTTTCCTCTCCCTGATGCGTATTCCGTGCCCCACCATGGACTCAGTTTCATTTCATTTTATTTATTTGTTTTCCACATCAATGTTAAAGATGACTAACAACATGGGTTGAAAACAAGCAAGAAAATGATTGCTGTAGAAAGAAGTGTTCTTAAAAACCCAAGTGGGCTTAAGGCTTAAAGACAAGAACACTCCCTAAGAAGGGAACAAAAAAAGAAACAAAAAACTTAGTTCATCAACTCAATTAAATGGTGTTGGTTGTTTGTTAAAACAATGTTGTAACCTCCCCTTTAACAAAACCTGCCATGTCGGAAGTGAAATTTCACTCGGGAACTATCTGCTTGGGGAGGGGGAGGCTCGGATCTCTACTTACTTGCTTCCTCCTTAGCCCCCGGATTTGGATAATACCCAGGACTCTTTTATGTTTGAAGCTGCTATTATCAACAAACGTAAAAACAAATAAGATTCACCCCCCCCTCTAATGTTGAATCCAAAGTGTTGAAGGTAAGGTAGGGCGAATAGGCTTCAATTGCTTTCGACGGTATCATATTTGTCACAAAAGTTTTACAGGTGGATGGTTCTGCTTCACGTGCTTTCTTAGGAATGATAGCTGCGTTCCGAAGTGTAGATACTCAGGAGGAAGTTATCATACGTCTGGTCGTTGAATCATGTAAGAGACCTTTGATGTTTGCCTTCCACTTAAGAAGTGTGACGTATGAATAACAACAATTTTACAATGGCTTTAAAAGTCATGTAAACCAATCTAAGACAGTAACGTTAAGAGCATGTCATGGCTTTGTACATTTAGAAACTTCACTATTGGGTTGATAAATAAAACCATATGAGGGTCACCGGGACAATTACCAAACAATAATTTGGTTGCAGGCTCTGATTAATGCTTTGATGGAAGATCGTAACTGTATTTGTGGACGGATGAAAAGCATTTTATCAAGGAAATCCCTGCCCTGGCTTTTAAATACAATTTATTTTGAAAAGTCAGGAGAAGATAAGGACGGTTTTAATTTTGTTATAAAGTGAAGCACAGATTTAGTCTTTGGAACATCACAGTTATGATAACAAATACCCTCCAGAAGTTTTAAGAGGATGGTTGTAACAGGATCGAAATACCAGATGACAGACATTGTCAATATTCCCCTACAACTGAGAAAAATAGGTGTACGTATCTCAGTCTTAAGGGGAAGTACTCTTGCTGCTTACAAAAAAGGAAGGCATTAAGGCATATACTACGAAAACAGAAATAAAGGGCCATGGAAATATCACCGTCCATGCGGTAAATTGTCAGTGCCTCAATCTCTATGTACTTGAATATAATGTTGACGTGTTCTAGTCTTGCTTTCAAAGGTTACCTTATGGATGTATTGTTCTAAGCATAAGCTTGGTAGACGAAAATGTTCTAAACAAGGCAACATTCTTCTTTTCTATGATAATCCACGTGTGCAATGCGCTTACCATCTTAAGAAAAGTCAATGAACATTTAGTTTGACATGGAAAATAACCCAATAATTACAGGGTATGGCATCACACATATGAAGCCTGCTACTGGGTTTAGCTTTTTTGGCTATGAATGGTTTAACACTAAAACAGTCGTAAATTGATGGCGGTACTACAATCGCCAGATCTTGTCATTCTTTACACAGTCGAATTGCATGAAAACTGTGTCTTCCTTTAGTGCTATCATCTTATCCTCGTTAAGATATTGGGGGAATATATGCATCAATAACATCAAACCTTCCCCTTTTTCAAAAGGTGTTTTTGGCTACAAGGAAATAGAAGAGAACTAGTGAGCATATAGATATTAGACTTGCCCATTTGCGGTTTAAACTCATCGTGTACTTAATTACACAGATGGGGAATCATTACCTTACTAGGCACGTTTTGGGGGATTTGCCCCGCTCCCTCCCTAAATCCATCCAATCATCTCCCTTTAAATTCCAAGACAAGCCTGAAAAGTTGATATTGTGTTCTCGGACGTTAGAAAATAAACGTAGAACGGTGGTGGAGAAAATAAGCAGGGTACCCGAATAAAAGTAATAGTGTTGGTTGTAGCATGAGTGATAGACCTCATAAATTTGCTAAAGTTAATAGGTAACATTTACTTCCGTTGTTCGCATTTGGGTAATGAGTAGTTAGTTATTTAAGAACAGAACAGTTCGCTGAATGATTGCTAGGTTACATTCATGGTGTTGGACCCTTTCATTATTATAAAGCGCAGAAATTATTGGAACTTGTTTTTGGAAATGTAAATGTTCTTGACCGATTTGAATAAAAAATATGTTGGTGATGCCTTGAAAGCCTTCAAATTTGCAGGGGCTATCAAGCCATATTTTCCCTGTTTGGAGATAGATACATGTCCTTGGTGACCGCCTTAAAATAGTCAGTATGGAACAAACCCTATCATGTGCTCACGATTATAAAATGATATCCTTTGATCCAATTCCCACAAATTGACCAAAGTACGACACTGGTAGCTTTACTTGAAAAGGTCGGATTTATAAGTGTTTAAAACAGCTATCATACTTTGGAAAACGAAATTTACTTACATGGGTAAAACTTCAGAACAGTTAACCTTGCATAATTGAAAGTTCGAGGATGTAATTATTGGTTACAGCTACGCAAATAATCAAATAGCTTGCAAGCGACTTTAAAGGGGCTAATTGAGTTGGTTCATGTATATCATGGTTTTTGTCAAATTTGGTGAGTTCTATTCACATCGTGATGGTAAATGGTCATTCTAAGAGATTCGGAACATCTAATAGACAACTAAAACGACAATGATAGGGCAATTAAAATCATTTATTACAAATTCGTGAAGAGACACGTCTTGCCATTAGGTACAGTATTAATGATACGCAACCCCAATTCAAATACAACCAAGGAGTGGAGCTCGTACCAACTTGATTGGCAGGCTCTCAACTCCTTTCAAAAACAACTGTTGTGATGAAGGCTTGACTTGTAGATATATGTTGTTTTTTCAGAGAGGTTGATCTATCAAGGGCTTGGCCTATAACATCGCAAACTACAAGCTCTTAAGCCGATATAAACTACAATTTTTTCACATTTTCGGTAACTATAGTAAGTTACAAATGGCTAATGAACTACTTAGAAACATTGTCATGCAAAATAATTTCCTTCACACTCATCACAAAATATTCGATTTCAACTTAATGAGCCCCTTTAAGGGACTGAGCTGGCGTAGAAACGTTAGTTTTCATGCCGCAGAAGGGTTTTTAATTCCTTGCCAAAGGCAAAAGGAATGTATGCAGTCAAACAGGCGATTGTGTGTGTGTGTATGTGTGTAAGTATGCGTGTTTGTGACGCCTGGCTAGTAAAGACGATATCTCAAGATATCAAATAATTGATAAAATATTATGGCGGCTATTCAAATTTGAAAAACACCTTCTTTTACAAAAGGAGTAGAAAAGATAGAAGCTTTCCTTTTCCGGGTCGTGAATCTCATAGAATAATTTTAAAACGGTTTGCTAAAGTGCATAGAGACATTCCTTTGAACGCAATCTTCTTGTGAAAGGATTACTTTTCAAACGAAACAGATTATGTAGTAATCCAAGGGAGTATACGTCAACGGAATACTCCGTTGAATGGATACCTTGCCAAGGAATAGAGTAGTCCCTTGACTGAAGGAATATTCCTAACAAAATTATTAGAAATTATTCCGTCGGCATACTCAATGAAACATGTGCCTTAGCTATTATCGATGTGTATTTCTTAACGTCTCATCTCTAAGTGATTTGTCCACATAGGCTGTGATAGTGAGGTCGTCTTCCCTAATTATGAGACCACCCAATCAGTTTTGAGTATTAGCTTCATGTTTATTAATCATTCGTTTCTGACCAATCATGTTTTATTACCTAGTAAGAAAAGGGTATAATAAAATATAGTATTTTCTTGATGTGTAGTGCTAGGAACCCGTGGATTGATCGTCCGGTAACTAGGGTATTCTAATGCTCCTAACCTATCCCGTGACCGGACAACTCCCACCAGGACAACTCCCACCCAGACGACTCCCACCTGGACAATTCCCCCCGGACAATTGCCAACCCGGACAATTCCCACTCCGGACAATTGGCAACCTGGGCAACTCCCACCTGGATAATTCCCACCCGGACAATTGCCATCCCGGACAATTGCCAACCCGGACAATTCCCACTCAGACAATTGCCAGCCCGGACAATTTTCTACCCAGGACAATTTTCACCCTCACAATTCCCCATCCCGAATGGCTCCCAACCATGACAATTGCCTCGAACAATGCTCAGGATAATTCACCCAATAAAATTGCTCTAGCAGACTGTGTGACCTAAAATGCAGGCTGAATATTATTTAGGATGTAGCCTAAGTCTAGCAAGAATGGTTTGAACTACTTTTAATATCAGATTTTATTGTTTCACACTTTAATGGTATACCTGAAATCGGACAAAATTGTATAACATTTTGATAGATATTAAAAATGGCAAACAATTATACCTTAAATGACCTCAAAAGCGATTGGGTAAAGACACTCTTTAAAATTTTGGGTTACTTTGCCGAACTCAGGCTCGTACGCAGAGGACGGGTTGGGTTCTAGTGTTCAGACAAACCCTTCCCTTTGAAATCGAACCACATTTGGAACTACATGGGTAGTTCGTCTTGTATTTTCCCTACCCTTAGCAATACTGTCTGTAATGTAACATAGGCTTATACCATATGGACATTTGTTCTTGTTTTATCATAGTACGTATAATTACGCCATACTGAGTACCAAAATCGCTCGCTTCGTAAGCGATATTATTGACCTGGGTTCTTTCGATGTAAACAGTTACGTTATACTTCTGTACATTTGCTCTTCTTGTACACGTCCTAGGCTTATCAAGGTCGTAGCCTGCAGGCTCATTGGGGAGGCTGCCTACTGAATTTTTACACCCTAAAGGAAAATTGTCTGATGAAAAATTGTTATTTGAAAGTCTTCAGAACTTGGGAATCACATATAAGGTATTTTTTTCCTGAATTTGACCTCCATCACAGACAGACTCTTACGTAGGGTCCCGTCCTAACGAATGACTAACCCTACTTCAAAAGACTGGATCGGCCGACTTATAACGGATGTTGATGTCCAAGCCACATGATGCACTGGATAGTGCAAACACCTGTATTCAGGCTAAAACCTTGTAGTCATGTCTCACAACCTGGAAGAAAATTACAATCAGGGCTAATAAGCGTATTTGGGTTAAATGGCGTATTTGGCGTCATTAAGTTACCGGGGGTGTGGGAGTGCTAAACCCCGAGAAATTTTCGGAAAAGTTCGATCTGTCGGAAGAATTTTGAGGTCCCTCGGGAAAAAATTGCCACTTTCTTTTGCAATTATTTACATTGACAGGAAAAATCATTTAAGGCTACAGAAATGTCGGAAAATTTTACGAGCACAAAGTCTTACTTAATGTGAGTTATTGTCGGATGGATGTATTGCTTTGAATACATTTAACCAGAGAGATAATCCCTCCCAAATGTAACTGTGTTGGGGAACTGTTTCGTTTGTCGGGAAATTATTATATATTTTTAGGATATTTACCACAAACCGAGGGTTGTGTGTCAGTGATCCCTACTACACTATTCGAGAAGCCATTGCTTTTGAAGAAATCCAGACTGTCGGAAAAATAGTACTACCGTATTTAATTAATTGCATAATAATTGTCTGCCATGAAATTGCCACCGTGTACGACACTGTAATATAAAAGCCATTTAGAAAGTGAGTCAACTCAACCTGACTTATCGTCGGGGATGGGTTGTAGGTATTCGTGGTCAGTTGCATTGGGTAGCAGTCTGTTTTTTTAGGTTACCCACGCAACACAATGTCGGCATTGATATCAGTGTATCTACTTTTCATCAATCACACATGAGGGCGAGCACGTTCACTTTCTGCAACCGTGATGTGATTTCGCAAACCTTCCTTTGTTGGCTAATTCATAAAAAATGGGTCGCAGTTGGGTCGATGACAGCTTCAACTACCACTACTTTACTCGACTGCGACGCGACCACAACCCCCCCCCCCCGACTCCACTACGAATATCACACAGTTTTATATTTGCCATGCGGGCATGATGTAGACTTCCGGATCGTAATAAGGACCAAAAGTAGGGTAGAAAACAAAATTTGGAACACACTTGCCCGACCCATCTGCCACGCGACTGGTTTTTGCCGTCCGATTATAGTCGGGTCGATACGGCTTTCCACTTAGTCAAATCGTGAAGTCGGGGCACCTTTGAGTTTGTCATAAACACCTGAAATTGCGTACACTTTCTATTGCGGTGTTTGCTAAGGAGGCTCGCTTCCTATACTCCTTTTGTAGATGGAATGCCTTAAAAAAGTTTGTAAAATTCCTTACAAAATCCAATTTTTTTCAGCGCGATCGCGCGCATCCTTCATCCGCTACTTTATTGTCCAATTAATAATTCAAGAAAGACGGAGCATTCTTTGGATTATTTCAAAACTCCGTGCAACCTCCGTAATTGCTCGTCCTAGCTTCCAACCCCAAAACTTACTGCATCACTAAAGAAATGGATTGGAATGGCTTTATGAAACAAAGGGGCTGAATGGAATGTTTAGGTCTGTCTAGTTCAATGCAATTTGTAGAAAGGTAATTGCTTCGTAAAATGAAGACAAACTTTACTAAAATGTCCTCAAAAGTTTTATTTTTCGGCGCATTCATATGTACTCTTGTTAACCTATTAAGACTTCCCATACAACAAAGTGAGTATAATTATTGCAAAACTCCGTAGACACTGCATGACTCTCCTTACTCTATGACCCTGCCCACCGCAGGAACTCTATGACCCTCACTAACACCAATCCCGCTGCAGCTTTAAGAAATCGACCACTGGTTAGTCCGAATTCTGCTGTTTTGAAAAAGATGTAGACAGATTGTTATTTTATGGGCTGTTCAATGGGTACTCGATATCATTTGTAGACAGTAAAATGCTTTAGGCTATTCTAGTGCCCGCAATCGTGCTAATACTTCAGAGTTTCCTAGGACTTCGCCCTCTGGACCTCCACAGAAGAACCAGGGCTGCCGCGACCTGGGGTTGTTGGAGGTGTCTCACCCACCAAAGTTCGTCAGAGCGACGGTAGTCGGAAAATCTTAAATATCAGATGGAATTTTTGATATCTCAGTGTAGCACATTTTTCCGACTGGGCCTATTTCAACTTTGTATATATTTTCCAAATAGATCAAGTGGGAATAATACCCAACGTTATTTCCCTCGCGTAAAATCGAGTCATCACTGTCCTTTGCCACGGAATATTCGTGTATTTATGTATGTGATTGATTTATTGTAATCATTTTCATGACAAATGTTTCTCAGACTATCAGAATTTTCTCAAAACTATTGCAAACTATCAAAATTTTCCCCTCGATTCAAACCTTACCACAATGTTATTCTTATTATCATACCTTCCAATAACAACTCCCGGAGAAGCACAGCAGCAGAAGTTCCTAGGTAAAAGGCTGGCGCTTTTTGAGTGGCATGTACGTTTGTTGGACAATTGAAAGTGGTTCGATGCAGATTCTGAATGCGAGTTTTGTCATGGAAATCTTATTTAATGAAAAATTTCGGCCCGCTTGGAATGCATGCCTCACTACTTGCACTCCATGTCATGACCATTATTAAGATAAATATACCAAGCGTGTTTTTACGAGAGGCTAGGGGTTTCCTAGCTTCCAAAAATTGCGCAAAATTTTGAATAGACTAGTAGAGGTGAAGACATAGATTTGTTCAGAATATATTCCGAACGGCCATTTATCAGGCCCGTACCCACTAAGTTGTGTAACGAAGTCCTTTCTGTAACTTCAAAAAGGTTTTGAGCGCTACGCGCTCTTTCATCTTCACTGTTATCTAGTGGTAACGCCCGCCATTTCAGACATATTGGATGTATTCAACGTTTCCACAAATATTGCTTTTTCGTGTAGGCGTGAATCAAGAGATACACGAAGATGCATCGTTGCGAAGTTCTGTCCTCTTTTTCCTTACTTTGGAAGATTCTTTCTTCAGCCTCGCAATCGTGGCAAACATATTTTGTAAGAAAAAAGGTTTTTTTTTTGCAGTTTCGTAGAGGAGCCTTAATGGGTAAGAATGTAATCCCCGATGACTACCATGCAGTCGCCCCCCAAAAATTTCTCGGTTTTACTCTTAAGTAGGGCAGATTCTTCAATAAAAACCGAAACTTTTTCAACTTTTCTTAATGAAACAAAAATGTGAATTTTTTTTCAATAGAACCCCTTATATTTCGAGTTCGTCAACCCATTGCATCTTTCAGGGCTTACCGTAGCTGGCCTCCAGTCAGGGCGCTTGGCCCCCATGTCGGCAAATCAAAGCACGACCTGGCTGAGGCTGCATGCAGGCTTTTCCTTTTGGCATTGAAGTACACCCCAAATTTCGGCGTGTTTTGCGCGCAATCCTCACAATCCACGTTGTATCACTTATGAACATTGTACGGACAAAAGCACCAATAAACTTTTCTAGCATAAACTAGGTGTACTCTAGGTGTACTCCCCGGGGCCTAATGGTAGCCCTTGGTAGCATGGTCCCCTCACCGTCCGAAAAGCACCCAACTCTACCCTTGCGGATCTGAAGAAGCACCATCATGGTCATAGCCTTGTTCCGTTCACTAGTGAGACTTTCCACAAATTACCGCAAGGAAAGGGGAACTATTTGCGCACTTGGCGCGCACGTTCATAAGTAGGCCCGATTTCCTAAGCTATGATCCTTGTAGGTCTTGAAATATCATCCCCTGTGGTTTGCGCGAACTGTTATCATCTGTTGGCACCTACTACCTACAAACATAGTCTTCTTCGGTGCCCACTTTTGCGGTACCGGAGCCCCCTATGTCTGAATTTCTGGCCACGGGCCTTCTCTTTATCCGGTTTTACCAGGGTTAGTGGCAACATAGCCCCCCCCCCCCCCATTATGTCCCTACAACCGCGCTTGAATTATACATGAAACTATTCTGATCACAACACTTTCCAAAAACAGAGATACATCTCCAAAACATCCGCAGGGCATCGCATCAATATGGGATCTCTCAATCTAATTAGTAGTATGATGTGAAAGGTTGGAAGGTACGTTGTTGCCGTTACACATTTTTCGAAAATTTTCAAAGACCGCTTCGCGCGCAGCCATTATCGGTATAGATGGTGGTTGTTAATACACTTTCTACGAAAAGGTGTTCTGAAACGCGCTTCTTAGTCATTAACCCCTTTTGCTATATCTATCAGGGAAGAATAATATCACCTTCCTGTACCTAAACTCTCCCTCCCGCCCATTTCAAATTGCTGGAAGCTGTTCGTCTGGATTTGTGTTCAAAATTAGTAAGAATACGATAGATGTAAAGTGCTTGGCGTCATACTCTATACTATCATTTGGATGTCAGGTAGCAAGCATTATGCCTTTGCCCTATTTTAAATAATTGATCCACGGCTTCCAGGAGGCCCTTTAAAGGCATCTGCCAGCCTTAGATACCCTTTTATAATGCACAATGAAGGAAACTAACGAAAATATCCGTAATAATCCAAGAGAGTTTCTGTTGATTCCATGCACGTATTTGTGCGTATAATCTTTGCCAAATCAAAAAAGTAGCCAAAGGTGGGGGCGGAGCTTCAGGAGGTTTGTTAAAAACATATTCTTCTCTTAGACAACATTGTTCTTTGCCTTCACTTAACCAAAAAAAAAAAATTAAAATGCACCAAATTATGGACATTTTCCAGCCATATTGTATATGATCAGCTCCAAAAATACCCCAAAGATAACACCTTTTTGCATCTACGCAACCTTAAATTAACAACAAATTTCTCAAAGGGGAGGGGGAATAAGGGAAGTTGATGTTCCCCTCCCCCTAAAAAATGTTTGAAAAGTTAAGTGTAATTACATGCAATCTGGTGCCACGCATGCTACCTTTTGAAGTAAAATTTGTATCAAAGAATTTACGTATTTTAGGTACTAAAATGAAAATCAGCATCAGTGGGGAGGGGAAGGGATGGCCCAGTTGTTCCCTAAATACGCCACTGGTTGTCAACAAACCTCCTGAAGTCCCCCCCCCCCCATTTTGGCTACTTTACTATCTTCTATTCGGGGAAAGTTTTTACGCGAAAATACGGTCGTGGAGTCCACAGAAACATTTTTGAACTGATACGAAAATTTTACGTTGCTTCATTTTTGCATTGTAAAAGGGTATCTAGAGGCTGGCAGACACCGGAGTAGGGCCGCCTGAAAGCTTTGGATTAATTATATGTATCAGATATACGGCTACCCCACCCTCCTCTTTTCCTTTCTTTTTCGCTTCCTCTTTCATTTCTTACGTTTTCTCCTTTTTTCTTTTGTCACTTTGTTCTATTTTTCCCTTTTCTTGCAAATTATAGGGGACGATTGCCTTCCTTGCCCCTTGTGGGACCGCCCCGCCTACCCATAACACAGATAAATAAAAACATGTCCACTAAAGTCAAATTGACATTGCCTGCGTTTTTTGCTTGTCTTGTCCTCCCGTTTTACTTAAATTTTACATCTTGTAATTTTTGCAAAGATTTCCTTAAAACAAAGGTTATTAGTTAACCGTTCTTGACACATCTATTTTGTCAGGAATGAAACCCTCTTTTGTCTGGAAAAGGCCCGACATCCCCCACTCGTCGATCCTTAGGGACGTCCCCGTGTTGACACTTTTGTCGGCACAAAAATTAGCTTTTCTTTTAGTTAAGGCGTTAAAATTAGTCGACATACCGAAAAATTTAATTTAAATTTACGTCAAAATGTTGCAGAAAATGTCACCAAACTGCACGTAGCACCTATAATTACGCGGAAGGTTTCAAAGGGGAAGGGCATACATCATAGCCTTAGATCCAGACGGTATGATATAATTTACGGCACTGTGGCCCATGTGAGATTATGAGTTAAGGATAGAAAACATGTTTTTAGGCTGGTTTACGGGGGGCAAGGAGGGGCACTTGTCCCCCGCTTTTGCGGAGCTTAGAAATAATAAAATAATGGAAAAAAACATGAGCGAAAAGAAGCGAGATCAGAGAAATTATAAGAGAATTTTCAATAACGCATTATGTTCAAATTTTGCAATGTTCAATGAAGGAAAACAATATCAAATACCATAAAAATGCTAAGGAGATTTTTCTTGCCTCGCTTTGCCCGCACCCCTAGAAGAAACTGACTAAATACAATTGAAAATTTTGTTTGCTGCCGTAAAATTTCTTTCAAAGCATAGGCGTTGCTTTCGCGCCACCCTACTGTGACTTGGAGTTCTGAAATAAGGGTCACTGAAAATATCAGTGTACGTCACTAAATGCACCATGGTCCTTGCAAACAAAATCCCAAACCCTACCCATGTATAGGGAATCGCTAATCTCGATAAATTTTTCGGCGTGCTTCCGATGAAACTTATACAAATCGATGTCTCATAGTAGGCCTACTTCTGCACTGCTGTGCGTAGGAAACCTTTGTTGGAATTGCCTCGTTAGTATTATAAGGTGTAGGACAGCTTGACTAAATTACTAATCCCCAAACCTTGCTATACACCTCTCGCTGTTCACTTCCCCATCCCCAGCAAATTAACTGAGGGTAGTACTACCTTAAATTTGCGATCACCATCAGAAAAATATTTCATTAGAATTTCATATTACAATTGGGGCAAGCAGGTTATTTTTCCAAGAAATGGTCCAGAATAACCGCAAAAGCAGCGATATTTAAGAAAACTTACTCGGGGAGAATCCAAAGTTCCCACCCTTTCGGCTCCGCGACTTCAGCGCTCCGAGTTAAAGGCTTCCCCAGCCACAAGTTGACAACCTGAAACTTTAACTGCCGATGCCCTTGGCTATGTCTATGTAAAACCTACCCATAAAACATTTCATTAATTCTTGTTAAAGTAGCATTTACTCCACAACCTTCAAAGTCGACACTTCCTTATTTTCACACTAATAAAAATACTGAGGGGACTTGTCCCAGACCATTGAAAAACATAAAACACGGAAGAAAGAATCTTGGAGTTTTGGAAGTGCCAAATTCTGACCTCGGTCCCACCCATGGCTGGGATAAAGTCAGCATAATCCCATGCTCCTTTCCTTTTAAACCGCTCTAATCATTTTTTTTTTGATTAGCCACTGTAAGGAATGAGTCTATAATGAGTCTAAAATTGTCGAACTCGGTCATTCGCGGCCAAGAATGCGCGCAGAATGCGTCCCGGTACTACATGACCTACGCGATGAGGTGTGAAAAGATAAATGTGTATTATAACCTCTTCACCACTGATTCACCACGCCTGCTTCAGTGTTTCCCGCGGTCCGTGGACATTGACACCGTAATTACCCACAATGAACCAGGATCGTAAACGGGGAGGGGGTTCAGTTCATCGTCAATAGGTTCTCATTTTAAAGCGAATCCCCCTTTATAGTCGAACCCTCTTGTGAGCTAGGGGTTCGTCATCCCTCTTGCAATGCAGAAACTGACATTGTTACATATTGAACACATTCCACATGAATATAAAGATAACATAATAAGCATGATTACACTCTAAAAACGCGTTTAGGAATTAAACACAATTTTTGCCCCCATTTTGGAAACATGTGTCTAATTCCTAAACACACATGTTTAATTCCTAAACATTATGTGTCTAATTCCTAAATATTATGTGTTTAATTCCTAAACATTATGTGTTTAATTCCTAAACATGTTTAGAGTTTAAATGTGTTTCCAAAGTGGGGGCAAAAAAGTGTTTAGAAAAGTGTTTAGAAAATTGTTTAGAAAAGTGTTTAATCCCTAAAAACTGTTTTTACAGTGTACATCTTTATCCCATAACACCTTTAATATTCCGCCGGCTTCGCTCAAAATCTTTGGTTAGATTCCCCTCTATGTTCAAAAAGAGGTTAGGCTATATATTTATAATATTTACTTTCTTTTGCACACACATTCTCTTAAGTAATGACTGAGCTGGTTCTAATTTAAATTTCCAAATATGAACAGTATGGTTTTATGATTATAATATTATAGACCAGTAAGTGATTAACTTGAGAGGAACGATTGCGGCGCCTGCGCCAATGAACCCTGATATCAGTTTAGTGTACCTTTCCACCATATTTAGCGCCCCACGCATGATGGACCGCTTTGAAATATAGTGAAAATATTGTGCTTAAGAGCGCAATTTTCCTCAATCCAAAGCGTAGTGATGCCAATTTTTTTTACACTCCGGAACTCATGCATGATAGTCGAGAAACTCTGGTGACAAAGTTGATATTTCAGAATGCGATTTTCTGTAATATTTGGCCATGTTGAATGCTAAATCTATCTCGCACTGGCGACCGATGTATGATACAAGAAAATTTACAATATCTCTAACCAGTACCGTCTAAAACGTATCAGCATTATTCAAGGTTTATGCGTGATTAAGGAGAAACACAGCGTTTTACTTTTGGAAGAAAAATTTCAAGAACATCGAAAGAGGATAAATTCATCATTGCCTTCTTGGTAAATATATTTGGAAATTGAGAGTCTCTGTGCAAAGTGTGGCTGTAACTGTAGTAATGAAAAATGGTATTTTTCAATAATATTTGGTCGCTTAGCTCGCATTCGTCACGATTTACACCTTGCATTTAAGGGCAATAATATATAAGGAACAATTCTCTGGAAAACTTTTCCCAAGAAGAGGGGCATCTTCAAACCCCGTCGACGCCGGGCATTAAGAGGGCAACATGAACCAACAAAATATTAAGAGAACGATAACATTCGTAGCACAATGTACAAGAATTAAAAGTATAAGACTCCACGTATACATTCGTTGCAAATAGCATTTCTTTTACGGGCTTTGCGCGCTCCCATTATCGGTTGATCCTGAAAGTTAATATATTGAAGAAACGAAGAAAAAACATTCTAAAAGTTGCTGATAAATTTTTAAGTAATCAACCCAGAGCCACTCCATGGCCCCAATGGAGGTATAACCCCTGAGACAGAAAGCGCTCCAGTTGCACAGCCCACAAGGGATAACTCCTTCGTTCACTTTCTACAAAGGTCTTTTAAACCCTAAGTGTAAATCTCTAAGACATGAGGTCTCCAAATAAGACATGTATTTTGAGATGGAACATACGAGGCATAAAAAACGCCATTTTGCGGCTTGAAAGATATTTTGGGAAAATGTCCCCTTATGTTACGCGCTAACTGGTGGTGCTCTCCTTTGAGATATTTTCATATTTTTTTTTGTTTGAAACCACTAATCCTCACTGCTCAACTGAAAAAAATCCTCTAAAAGGACCTGCTTCCTACGACTCTGGAGGGGTTATGCCACTAGGACGAGTAAAATGTTTCACCTGCGCTCCCGCGCATATGCACATTTCGCAGATAGAGCTATCTGAGAAAAGCTTATAACCTTATCTGTGGGGCCAGCCTATGACCAACCTCTTGTAGTTCCCCTACAGATGTAGACCGATTTCACCAACGCCACATTTCTTTGTTATCGCAAAGAAAAAGCAGCCATGTTGATGCCCGGAATAAGCGAGGCTTCCGTATTCAAATGGTAAATCAGTCGAGATCCAGCAGTGGCGCCTGATGTGGGTGTAAAATATACCGTGCATGCGGTGAAGTGTAACTGTAGCGTAGTACAGTGATGAGGTAGTGTACAAACGCGTTTGTTCCACGTGTGCCCTCAACACGGCCACGTAAGCAAAACGTGACGTCATGTGCCGAGCTCTATTCGAACTTCTCTTGAAAAATCCTACGTACGAGCCTGGTAACCAACATTTCTCACTGCGCTATTATTTAAAGAATTGTGTGAATTAATCACCCAACCCAGTGTATACTGCTAACAAGGAAGCGGTCCTTTGATCGGTAAAATTGAAGATACATAAATAGAGATCACTTGATGGAATAGTGTATCGAAATCACTAGTCAGATTGTAATAAACTGTACTAGGCCATTAACATCGCATCGTGAAATGAAATCAAATATCTTTATATAAGTAACTGGAGCCATTTTCTCCTATTAAAATATGAAATATTGGGAGAACTTGAGCGAATTTTCCACCCACATTCACCGGGGCTCCGCCCCTGCACTCGATGTGTGCAAACTCGCGCTTCGCACGTAGTGCAGCTGAGCTTTCCCATCGTGGCCCTCTCCTTCGAAAATTCCTGTATCTGCGCCTTCTTATTAGCCTTCTCAAGAATTGTCTCGACCTGTATCTTCTCATTCCCATTTTGTAGGTCTACATCTAACTGCGATAACTGTCCGGAGTGGGAATTGTCCGGGATGACAATTTTCCGGGTGGGAATTGTCCGGGTGGGAATTATCCGGGAGTTGTCCGGAGTGGAAATTGTCCGGGTTAGCAATTGTCCGGGTGGGAGTTGTCCGGGTGGCAATTGTCCGGGTGGGAATTGTCCGGGAACCTCCTAGCCCGCATTTGTTTAACCAAGACGAAATAGATCATTTAGTTACTTAAACTTCTTGAGTGCTGTTTTCTTTCCGTGTTTCTGTTTTTTGACGGAACAAGAAGTCAACTCAGTTCCACAACAGAGACCTATCCCCCAAATATAAAACTCAGCTGTGACGGATAAAAAAGTTCCGCACGGCCCGGTACAATATTTAACCCTTGAGGTGCCACCAGTCGCTCCAACACTGTACCTGTGTTTGCTCTCAAGGAGACAGATTCACAAACAGGGCCCCAAATTTTCGGCAAGATTCTTGTTCCACAGAGTTTTACTGTTTCAGTTTCTCCTCATTTACCAAACATTACAACTCCGAATGACAAGTAATCTTAAGGTGGGGTACACAGAATTCTGCAAAGCTCATGGGATTCCATTACCAATTGCCTAGTTGATTCTTTTACATTTGTCATTCGGTACGGTAAACGACAAGCAACGGGAGGTTTGGCTATTTCATGGGACAGCCGGGTTAGATGCAACACAATGCATGCGGCTGATCTAGCTTTGCTCTCACAATGGGTAAGCACAAAGTTCTACACGACCTCAAAATACTACTTAAATTTTTTGACGCTTTTGATCAAACGTGCAATTTCTTTGTTTTACCTTCAGAGATTGGTTTCATACAGCTAAATAGTAACTCCTTAGGATCCTGAATGACGTAACAAGATAATGGTATACCTCTTCTGTGAGGGTTTTGTTTAGAGTTTGAGGGTTAAGATGCTACTTCAGACCTATACCTGATTGATCATAGATGAACGCTGACGGGATTCGCTGTTTCTTTTCGACTAGTCCTCAGTGGGTAGCCAGGGTTGTACTAATTGCTCCGAAACATCCTCCAGGACGGTCGTTTAACGTCCTTTCCTACTGATGTTGGTGTACTCCCCAGTCTTTAGGTCGTATCGTTTCATCCCCAGTCACATAGATGCTCTCTTGCGTGCCTTAGGCAGCACACATTCAGTAACTCGGGTAAAATATTCCCAAAACAGAATGAAGGATAACCTACAATGTTATTCAGAATTTCCAACAGGAACCGCCCGAAATGTAGTTCATTCATTCCAGCCCTCAGTCAGCTGGTCAGTAAAAAGTCCTTCCTGTATTACCCCCTTCCCCGGCCATTTCACCTATCTAAAAAATGCACGCTTCGCAGCTGAGGTTAGAAGATGAGTTTTGCTAAGAAATTCAGAACCAAATTTGGTACATCAGGCTTGTACATTACAAATGTGCTGTGACAGCCATGCTATGCTGATATTATGCCCTGACTGGTCACATAGTGACAAAGCACGTTGTGTAATTTTACTTTCACCCTGTTCGTCTCTTTTATTTGTCGTATTTTAAGGAAAACTTCTCGCGGTAGGATGTTTGACAATCATCATCGGGCAGGCTATTGCTTACGAAGAGATGCATGGTTCCCCCGACAAGGAACAGCTGCCTTACAGATTATTTATTTCGATTGTAGCAAACATAAACTTCCTGTGGAAACCCCAGTATACTACGTACTTCTTTGTTGCTGTTACAAAAGTTTACCTACTATCATTTACAAGACCACTAATTTTTACACAAAGAAAAATGGCTTCTTATCACCTGTTTATTTGAGCATCCTTTTGAACATGGCTCAGTTCACCGTGATGCTTGTCCGGCTATCTATCCAGTGAATTGCAAGAAGACAACTCTCCTCAAAAATGAGTATGCGTTTGTGCCCATTCGCAAGTCAGAGGTTCACTCCGCCCGAGACTAATTGTTACTACCGGCAGAAAGTATGGAATGAAGAGTTCAATTTTTACCTTTTCATGCTGAGATAATCAATTAAAACACTGCAGCTTAAAGAAATCCTTCGAGTGTCAGAACTATCTTGATACATTTCTGTCAAAAACTAATGATACTGTTGATATAAGCGGAGCTGAAGTGAAACGGTAAAAATACCTCACAGGAATCGAACGTTTCTATGCTGTTACACTCCCAGTGTTACGAACGTACAAGAACAGAACCAAGAAAGGCACATCGCTACGTTTTGTGAAAAAAGGAGATAATAACAAACAACTCAATTCATTTCTCAAAGAAGCGTGTGCCAATAAATTCCCTTTCGGGCATTAATTTGTCCTAAGTACATTTCACCATAACATGTCATACATTCAATATCATCCTGGTCTCGATCATCTTACAGGGTCCAACATTCAGTTTGAATCCACACATCATCGACTAACATAAACAGCAGTGCTCTCCTTGGATGTTCGATTTCACTATGGAGGGGGCATTTTTTCAGCACCTGGTAAGATAGGCAGCAATTTTGTGTTTTCTTTATTGATATTGGATGGGGTTTGAGTTTTCGATTAGATCTGTCCTGGCTGCTAAAGTATGAAGGATGACTATGACTGGTGGAAGAGTTGAATTTTGCTCTCTTCAGGAAGATTTAAATAGCAAGCAAGCTGTGTTTTTTCTGTGTGTTTTTTTCTGTGGGCCCTTATTCGAAGCTTCTCCGTTATCAGTTTACTATTTTCCATGAAAGTACAGACGTTTTAAATAGTATTTGAAAGATTCTTGAGCTTGAGGAATCATTTGTCTTTTTTCGGGTGTAAAACCTCTCAGGATTCCAGACCTATAGCTAACGTGGTAAGGAGGAGGGGTCGGGGTTTTGGATCCGTACTCCCAGAAATATTTTTTCTCCCTATAAAATAAACAATGTCTGTCGCCGTAATGCATTTTGGACGATTTTGCCCCATCAATGTGATTTCACCCACCAGGAAGCTTTCTCCCTTCCTTCAGCACTGTATCTGGCTGCGGACCTGTATAGAATCCTAATCAGTAGCAGGAAGTTGGTCGTAGATGGCGAAGGCTACAGTCGTTCATATAAACATTCAAGGCCCGTGAGCCGTGTCGCAGCCCAAGTAGTTCTGTATTATATATAGATTAACGTGTCAATGGGTAAACGGTAATGCACTCTCGTGTATGCTGTGTGTTGTTCGCCACACTACTATATCATAATGAAAAAATGTGTCTTTAATCCTTCATGCCAAGTGTGATTTGAAAGCAAGAGCTGGGCTGTATGATAATATTTTAAAAGTGGTTACAACTTGTGAAAAAGACAAAAAAGGTCGATTTATTGCAGGTGTTTGCAGATATCATGGATTTCAGAAAAGTCAGCCTGAGGGTCTTTCGTCAGTTCCTTGGCGTAATGCAAATGCAAGTAGATGTCGTCATGCAGATATTGAATATTGATTGGTAAGGTGTTCGTAAAGATCTTGAACGTACTATTTCTGGTACTGCTGTGAAGAGAATGAGTCACTTTCACTTTTGGGAAGCTTCCCACCCTCTTGAAAGATCCTGGCGCCACACTTTTATACAAGCTAATCAGGCTAATGACACTAACAGGCTTAGGTCTTTTACCCTGAAAATCATTATTATAAAGCTACTTGGCCTCGGACTTTGGATGTGTGACCTTGGCCCGATGTCCTACCACAAAACACCTGCTGTGGGACAAATAAAATGTTGTGCTTCTTATTTCAGTGAATATTGAGATTGTTGCAAAACAAGTTGCGGTACCTTGCATTAAACTCCCTTGGGCCCATTTCCCCGGACCCTATCGATATTATCCTTACAGTACACGAGAGGTCACGCGGACATTTCCTGTACCTCTTGCCTCCATTCGTTATACACATAAATCAAAAGTGCGTGTGGGGTCAAAGTTAATTTTGTCAATTCGTTTGAGCTTACCAAATATCATTTATGTAAACAATCTTTTTGTTGGAAGCACTTACTGGATACCGACTTCTTTTAATAGTTTTTTTATGACGAAATTACTAAAAAATAAAAGCACCAAAATACTTCGCTTTTTTAAACATCTCAGCATATCGTAATCAGAAGTGTTTATTTTTGACCTTAATCGAAATGAAAAATTTTCAATGTAATAATTAGAAACCTTATTACATTAAAACTGCTGGAAAGTGAGCAGTCTGTAGAATACGAATAAATAAATATTTAGATGACTTCCATATAATTAAATAAACATTGAAAGCTAAAAGGAGAAGTTCCCTGTACCTCAAAATTTTATCAGGGATTTCAGAAAAGATTGTTACTTCCAGCCATTTAATTTTCTCAATTAATAAGCATGAAGTTACAGACAACGTGCAAAAATACTCTTAGGCAGCCGCCACTTGATCTTTTATTATCCTTGTTGATAATACTTTTCACAATGAAATCTGCTTAACAATTTATTTGAAATTTTCCTTCGTAAAACGATATATTTTAAAGCATGTTGGCCACATTCTGACATTAAGAATATAGATTTATTCAGCTAATATATACCATACAAGAAAGATTTTAATTTGCTTAACTTTAGGATCTTTTGCCTCTCTCAAGTGTATTGTTTACGTGAGACAACACTAATAAAAAACCCGATTTGTGTACGTATATGTAACGGACTGTATGTTCATGGTATAAACTTCTTAAAGAGCAGTTCGTTCCTTAACCAATCAGTTATCCCTACATCAAACCCGTCTTACTTTCATCTCTGTAAATTTGATGAAACAATAGCTGCCAGGAAGATAATACCAATAGAAGGCGGCTGTGTTGTACGGGCTGTTGAGAGAGGTATAACCGCAATTATTGTACCACCATGCACCATTATTATCGTGAGAAGATCCATCGCAATACCAATAAGTAGTAGCGCAGTTACCACCACTATAACGGTCGTTGTCACGATCTCATGTTGTAAAAGCTTGTCCATTGTTATAATATATCAGTCTATCACCTGAAACGAAAAAGGAAATAACGGTTAATCTAAGTATTAGAATTTCATGTAACTATAAAGGTTCATGACAAAATATTTTTATGCCAACTTTTAGGCTAATTAATGTTAGTGTATTACATCCATGTTACATGCACTAGTATGTCTATAAACAACATATATCAAATATATCGAATGCAGTGGACTTTAGAAATCTTTGTCAGCGCTTAGAGGAGATGTCAGGCGATGAAAATTTTTACTTTCGTCATTTCATCATAACTTTACAACAGTGGTAGCTACATCATCCTGTTCCGTATAAATATACCAACGTGTTAACACCTAGAATTTAGTGGCACCATTCACCCCTCACCCCTTTGGTACTTAAGGGATGTTTTCTCTCTAAAATGGTTATTATCCACCAAACATAAAATCATTCATCGCAAGTTTCACAAAAAGTTAAAATATATACCTATTTTTTGGGATTGAAGGAGGAAGTGCAAAGCAAGACGTTGACAGTTGAACAGGAGCGCCTATTCAGGTTGCGGAGTAACGCAACTATTCTGTGTCAAGAATAGCACAAAACTTACAGAAAGTCTTTTTTATTTCTCGACATGGGGTCAATGAGATAAAATCAGTAACAAATCAGTAGAAATCAGAGTAACAAAATATCACCGGTGGTAGAAACTACCGGAAGCTCTTATTTCTATGGGTGTGAGAACAAAATTAAAAATCTTCTAACGGTATTTGATGCTCTATCAAGAGAACACAAATAAAATGTGACCAGAATAGCTCCAAGGGAAAATCAAATAATCCAACTTTGAATCAGTATACCTTTGATACCCGAATTCCTGAATGACTATTTTGTATTATGTGAAGAAGTTTTTTCATTGAATTGGCAAACACGTACAGTTGATAACTGGTTCGTTTACCTATAATATCCGCCATTTATGTTCAAAGATATGATAGATAGTTTTGCAGGGGAAAATAAGACATTTATTTGTTTCGGCAAATGTTTCAAACAAATTTTGGGTGACCGTTTATTTTCTTTAACCTGGATCAGCAGGCGTCTAAATTTATTTGGCAGGGGAGTGTGAATAGGAGGGTTGTCTGAGATCGATTGGTGCTTATCACAAATATCACTTAAGCTGATTTACTAAAGGGTATTAGGAAACAGGCATTTGGGAAAGGTGCAAGAGAAGCCCCCTGAGAAGAAGTTGATTTGAAACATGTAGTCCCAACTCTAATGCATTCCACCGGTGTCTGGTTCTAATATGAACGAATAGTATAACTCCGTATTTCTATGAAAGCACGCCTTTTGCGGTAAGGGGAGAACAGGAAAGGATCTTGGAGGAATTCCGGCATCAAGCCATAGACCCGCCACTGTTCGTAACCTTCAAGATAGGGGAACTAATGTCGTTTAATTCTCCTAGTCGAAGTAAGAAATTTTGAATCCACAATCAGTAAATAGTCTGTATACTTATTTCAAGTTATGCTCAGTGGCTTGTACAGAAATTCGTATGAGCATTGGCTCCTTTTTCACAACAGCTCCTCGAACTTTTAAGGTAGGCTTAGGAGGAGCAACCTCTCCCACTGTTTGTGAAATGTGTCAAAAATCTAAATTAAAGTTAAGCAGTTTTGAGCAATTTTACCCTAAACAGCGTGATAGTCTTCCTTTTGAGGCCTTTAATGGCAGAAATACACATTTAGCTTCACTCTGAAAATTCTAGAAGCGCAAGTAGCCCTCGTACCCCAACTATGTCCGTCATTGAAAACATAATAAAAAGAAAAACAAAATAATAATTCCATAAACTCATGGAAAGGGGTTTCGTATTGTGTCTTATAAGTAATATCACCTTCAGAAGTGATACTATTACGAAGCCTTCTGAGTCTTCGTTTTATGTCCACGGTCCATATCGCCAACAATGCCAACGCATGCACTCAACATTACTTTCATACAAAATCAACTCTATTTTTAGACTTTTCAAAAGGATGGCTTATCTATCGAGTCAATACTACTCGTCTGGTACGGATGACAGTAATAAATTATTCTTATTTCATACTGTAGGGATTTTCTTTAAAATCTTTACTTCTCCAAAAACAGAATTCCTCCGAAAGAAAAGTTACCATAGTATTCGCACATTTGCGTACAGTGACAAACCTTCATTGTGCATTTACTTAAACAAGTTGAAAGCAGTCCATCCAGTACATTAAATGGCCACACAGTTTATAATTGCGAGGACTTTCTAATAACATTTGGACTAAATGCCACTCTATGCCAATTTTATTTTTAGCAGGAAAAGAGAAAATCTGAGCATTTTAAGGACACTTCACAGACGAATTTAATGGACTAACTTCATACTAACCTGAATTACCACTGTAGCCGCCCACACTCAGTCGGTAATTATCGCTTTCATCACTGATACTAAACGAACTGTATGTAGCATAATACGGATTTCCAAGTTTGTTGACGAAGTCGATCCTGAGTTGATTATTTCCTTGGCTTGTTAAACTGTGCAACTTGTCATTTCCAAGCCATAATTCGTGATCAGGTGTTCCAAAGCCAAGTTTGTAATCAGACCAGTATAGAAAGAAATCTTGCGAACCGTCAATACGTCGTTGGAATACCTTAACATGAATAAATACGTTAGTGTGATTAAATGTTCTTGTGGTATCTTACTTAACTTTACTCATTCAATGTAAAGTTAAAGCAGGAAAATAACACTCTTTCAGAATATGAGGGTGGGGCGGGGAAGTGGTCCTTTTGCAAGTGCTTAGTGCGTTGACAAATATGTAAGTTAAGACGAATGTTTTTGAATTTCTATCTTATACAGTTTGTAACTCAAGGTGTAAAGTACGCGAGCAGCCGGGGGATTGAGAGCATCTCGCACGATAAAATAACGACCCTAAGTTTCTCTTTAGTGGGATTATATTTCAACATAGCTCCCCCTTACCTGGAGTTTTTTATGCCAAAGGAACGTTCAAGGCAGGCCCCTTGACCCCTCACCCTCAAGACAGTGCCTTTGATGCTATTAGAATAGTGTGGGCTTGACATGCACCCCTTACCAAATCCTGACTACTCGCTGCAGAGTACAGAAGACGGAATCTAAACTGGATCTTGACTATTCTACTTACTGTCCAACCTCCTCCATCAGACATGTTACAATACACTTCAAACGGATCCCCTTGCCAGGTGGTTGGTTTTATTGTATAGACACCACTATCAGTAGAAACTCTGTCATATATATCTTTGCAATCTGAGGGCGGTGTATCGAAGGTACAATTGACTCCGTCACCTACGTAGCCTTCGTTGCAATAACATTGTAACACGTTGTCCCTCTCTTCACAAACTGCATTGGGGTCACAGTGGTAAGTATCCTCACATGTAAACTGGCCACTCGAGCAGGAACAACGTCTTGAACAATCGGGAGTAATGTAAACTGCACCTTCCTATGATTAAATCGTATTTATACTATAAACTCTTATATAGACAGTCATGATGTCCTATTACAGTACTTATCAGTTTGTGTGTTCTAGGACAAGATGATATGAAATACTAAAACAAAATTCATGCAATACATTGGCTAGTTCTAACAAAGTTGGAGTCGATTATGGAAACGTGTTTTAAGAAAAAAATAGTTTTCTTGAGTAATAATAGAGTAATTCAAATTCTAAACTCGTGGTAATAAAATAGAAACCAAACATGCATAATTAACGATAAGTATGCAAGCATAATATGTTAACTAAATGTGACGGACACGATTTAAGTCGTAAAGGCTACATCAATGTATATTTTCTTGACTTACAGAATTTGGAGGACACAAGAACCTGGTAATGTTATCTGCAAAGTAAAACGATAAAGTTTTGAGTAACTGCCCACTTTGTTCCAGAAATGATATTGATATAATAAAGAAATTCGTACCTTCTGATCCGCTGTATTCACCAACACTAGTCAGCTTGTATTCGCTGTATTCATCACTGATACGAAACTTGTTGTACGTGACAAAGAAAGACAGACCATCGATACTTGTAACGTCAATACGAAGTTCGTAGGTGTTTTGATTGGTAAGAAATGACAACTTCTCGTTACCAATCCAAAACTCTTGTGATAGAAAACCAAATCCTGTTTTATATTCTGTCCAATTCCGATTAAAAAGAATGGAACCATCTTGAAGGCGCTGTATGACCTAAAATAGATAAGGACATATCGACGGAGTAAGGAATACGTAACATGCAAACGGTGGGTTTAAGAAAAGATGCGTTACTTTAAGCTCATACCGCGTTAAAATTGTCCTAGTTTAAGAGATAAAGGATATTTTAAATGGAACAGACCGATTTAAATTAGGAAAAATTGTAGCATTTTTTATCCGTTTCGAAGAAATTACCTTTATACCATTATTCATTGCTAACTAGTAACTTTAAGTACGCTGTCGTGATGTATCTGAAAGTTACTGTAAACAATAAAAAATATTTTGACCAACCGTCCATCCTCCAGAATCTAGTGTATTATCACAATAGACTTCAAAGGGTTCCCGATAGCCATCTGGTTTAATCAGATGTACACCACTTGGGTTATCTGTAGAACATATTCTAATCTCCCTGCAATCTCTTGGATATTCTGGTCGTTGATAAAAGAAATACGAGGAATCTGCAAAATGACGACACCTTACTTAATTTATCATTTTTTACTGTTAATAAAATTACATTTTGAGAGAAAAATCATATTAAGCTCTACTCTCTGCAATAATGTTTACAACATTATATAAAATTCTTACTTTCAAGAAAGCATTTTACTTTACTTTTTTTCTAGATGAAACCCTTTTGTAAATGAAGCTAGATTTTGCTTCATATCTTGGAAGTGATCAACGAAAATCAGATAAGGAATGGTTTCGTATCAAAATCATAACGAATAGCATAATCAGATCACTTGGAAGGACGTTGACAATTGGTTAAAACATTCTAGGTACGTACCTTCGTTGGATACCGCTACTCTGCTACTCTGAAACAAAAAGATGTAGTGAAAGACGATGTTTTACATGCAATCTTTAAATTTAGAACAAAGAGGGACCGGTCTATTTCCAAATAGTCAATCGTAAACGTTACATTTAGAGTTTTGGGTTTGGAGTATTTTGTGACCTATCTTGTTGTAAAGTGCCAACCAACAGCTAAAGCCTAAGATCGAAAATCAAGCTAACTACTCCCTTCGAGTGTTCGTCCTTTCATGTGACACGTGGCATAACGTGATCAACCTCTATGACCTTTGATCTTTAAATAATGGGTCTGTTATGCTTAGTCTCTTCTGGGCTGCAAAAACTAGATATTACACATGATTTTCGCCAAAAGGCCGAACAGCAATGTGTTTACTACCTTGCTTTGGAATATTTGAGCGACGAAAAGCTTAATAAACGAGTTTTATGGCCGCATTGGAAAATTTTTCATCACGGGGGCTTGCGTTAATAAAAATAACAGACATAATGTACTGATTTTCTGAAAAAAAAATATTATTTTAGAGTCTATTGCACTTAATATTTTCAACTTTTTGACAACCGTTTGAGTTAAAGAGCGCTACCAAATTAGCTTTTGTAATTTGAGATCAAACTCCTGCTTGTAAAACCAATACGACCTCCATTGGTGAATTACAACCAACTAAAACATATCGTGGTTGTTACATAAGTCGACAGGTTGTAACGTATATATTTTTTGTTTTATTTATAAAGTCTTTTACGTAACAACATTTAAATAAAGCTGTATGCCTTTTTTTTACATCTTCTTTAAATGTTGTCACAGAAAAGACTTAAAAAGTTATATTAAATGGAACTGATATCAATGAAAGAGTGTTATTGCAAACATTTTAGTTCCAATGATTAAATGTGGAAGTTTTGTACGAAAATCAAAACAATGTAATATGGCACATCAGTATCCAGGCGCCTATGCAGGGGACAGGCGTTAGGGGGGCATGCCCACCGGGTTGAAAAATGTTAATACACTCCTATAAGTGTCTACACTCAGCGTTTGAATTCATGGCCCACGGATTGAAAAACCTTCACACGCGGAGGGTATAGATCTCTTTACAATGCCTTGCATCTATAATGAAATGTAAGCACCCATTTACATGTAGATATGGAGCAGGTTCATAGCATTAAGTTTAACGTCAGTCAAAGTGGCTTCCCATTGAGAGTTGTTTTAGGAGAGATGAGTAATCCGATTCTTGATCAAGCATTTTTCAAACAGATTAAACATTAAATCCTGTAAAACCTGGCTGTTTCTAACAACCGAGATGGTTATACTTCTGAGATTGTATTTACCTTGCCTACTCTGGATAATTTCTCTCCGACGTTTATAAAGTGTGCATTCTGTTCGAGTTCTTTCATGATAGGTTATTCAAGAAAATTTAGTTCTATATGTAAAAATGGTGAATGCAGATGGTCGCATTTTGTGGAATTAATATCTTAGCTTTTAGTGGACAGCTTCCTTTCCCATAAAAACCAATTAAATATTTTCAGTTCAAGTTGCATTGGTGATAAAGATATTTTTGGGTGTTTTTTTTTTTGTCGTGAGGTTGACAAAAAAGAGATTTACATTAATGCAGTGATCTACACAAAATATCTCTAGAATAACGTTCATTTGAAATCCCTGTTTGTTCTTTGAAAAAATATTTTCAAGTTAATGCCGTGTTTTCTGCACAACGAAAAGGCAGATAAATTCCACAGTAATTTAACACTGTAAGTATGGTATTTTATATTGTCATTTTTAATAAAGAATAAAAATATATAAAGAAGTTTCCAAAAGTAAACTTTTTTTTACTATAAAGCAATCATTATATCTACTCGAACTTCATTTATGAAATGAATTGCTTTCGTATTAAAAACTCTTTCATTAAGAGGCAATATAAGTTCTACAATTGTAAATACCCTCCGTATGTCTGAAAGTGATAGGATTTTACGATTTAATTATTTTGTTTATCCGCTTAGTAATGAAACTATTTTGTGTTAGCATAAACCTTGAAAGAAACATTCACATTTTCTAAAACCACTTAGCAGTAAGAAAGAAATCTAAAGATTTATGTTATGGAAGCATCAGAAGGTCAAATAGAGGCATAAGAAGGTCAGTTGCAAAATGTTGTGAAATAGCAGAGAATCTGAAACTTTGAAAATATTTTAGGTATTTATCGAATACATCTGTGAGTGACGTACACACACAAACTGTTTTTCGTAAATAAAAGTATCAGTCAATACCAAGAAGGTATATTCAATATCGTAACAACTTTCAAAGTTCCAGTGATTGAGATATACATCTTATTAAGTTATGTTCTTTTAAAATAAGAATTGAATGGCATTTCCAAGGAAGCAGACAATAATTTCGCTGTTAATCTTTTGAAATATTTGTAAATGATACAATTTGCCGGAATTTAAATGATTTTTAAGAAACAATTATCACTTCATTAAGTTACGGCTTATTGAAAAAAGGCGTTGTGGATATAATTGTATCAATTGTCGGATTGACAGAGATATGATGGACGATTGCAATAAATTTTATCTTGAACTTCGGAGCGCAGATAATGCCTTCCTTACTATCGACTGCCTGCAGGTTTGTCCATGAAAGTTGTCCGATTTCTTTCTGCAGAAACTTTGAAAAACAGTTTAGAAGAAGTTTTGTTTGTCTTATAATAGCAACTTTTTACGACAAAGAAAACGACTCACCGAATCTTGACTTAATGCGTTCCCCGAAATCCAACACAAACACAAAACTAGCACCGCAATCGTACAAAGACAAAATTGTGACATTTTTTGCTCTGTGGAGTACAGATGTGTGCTCCCTCTCAAGCCCTAAGAAGATGTTAGCCCTAAACTGATAGTTTCGGATATACATTACATGATTCGGTAAACAAGGCGACTATAGGGAGGGCTAAGTTCCATAATTCTTTGTAGAATTATGCAAACGCTTGTATTTTGCAATAATGTATGGCAAGTGTCTGATACGGTAGTTACTTCAATTGCGACAGACATAAGAAAACAAATACTTCTGACAAGATATTTAAATGCAAAGTCTAAATTTCATTTTCATTTTAAGTTAGTGCACTGAGATGTTAAAAGTTCAAAGGTTATATTTTTGCTCTCAAACATTCCATTGAAGTTTTTCTTCTGAATGGTTTGGGTAAAATTTTGACATTTTCTTTCTACCTTGAAGTTTCTACAGATTTTGACACATGAAGTCGTGTAAAACAAAACCCCTTTTCTTAAACGATGAGTGTGTAGTTTACTCCAGAGAATACAGGGCAAATACTCCTTCCCTAGTTTCCTGTTGAAATTGAAGTCAGTGATCTCATAGTCAATACAATGCTTTTAGCTAATGTATTGCTTAAGCGTCTTTAGCGATTATGTCCCTGTTTGCAAAGTCGAAAGGATTTACCTCTTTTTGATTGAAATATTGTTATAAATAAAGAGCTTCAATTTCCAAATAAATTTGTTTGAAAGAAATCAGATTTGCCCCAGATAAAAAAACATGTAATTAACGATGGCCATAAACAAGAGGACATCTCATTTACACCAGTCGTGTGCAAATATCAGTCGATAGCTCTCACATTATAGCATTATATTACCAAAGAGCTACAACTTTAGAGAGAGGTCATTCCTTCACACGCAATCTAACTACCCAATTGCCACTAGTGAGTGTTAGCCCAAAACTATCAATCGGTCGGTTCCTGAACGTTGAACCACGTTTTATTGTTCTGGTAAAGACATTCTGTTTAGATGAGGTTAGTCAAAATTCTCACCTTAGTGTGAGACATGATTTTCCATGTTTTGGTGGTAGCTTTTGCTCCAGCTATAAGAGGAGATGGATATAACTACCTCAATTATCTATGGCACTTTTATATTCTATTAATGCATTGTGCTGCTTGTGCTAGGCCTGTGGCATTTAAATTAAGGCAGAAGCATTTGAATCAAGGCGGCTAACAATTTGGTAGTTTGATTTCCTGGAAGGTTATAAAAAGGTTGATTTTACTTCCAAAAACAGTTTCTGGTTTACCTTTCTTCAATGACTTTGCATGCACACTCAGTCGTTCAAACTCTGAGTAAAACATGTTGAATATGAAAGTATATTAGTGAATTACAAAATGTCTTGAGGCGTGGATAATTGTTAACTACGTTCTCCTGGCAGGTCTTTCACTGATGGCTTGTGTTCCCCATGTCCATAATATTATATCTTCAACTTGTGTTAACACTAAAACAGTCGTAAATTGATGGCGTTGCTGCATTTGCAAGATTTTTTCACTCTTTACGCAATAGAACTACATGGAGTGTGTGTTTTCCTTTAGTATTATCAGCTTATTCTCTTTAGGATATTGGGAAACTACATGCATCAAACACATCTAAACTTTCCTTTTTGAAAATGATATTCTTTCTCTACAAGGAAGTAAGTGAGAACTAGTGTTCATATAGCTATTAGACTTGCCCATTTGCAGTTAAAAGTCATCGCGTATTTAAGTATACAGCTTAGGGAAACATTTCATTACGTTGCACGTTTTAGGGATATGCCCCCTCCCTAAATCCGACCAATCACCTGCCTTCAAATTCCAAGGCAAGCCTTCAATGAAAGTTAATATTGTATTCTTGGACGTTGAAAGTTATAAACGTAGAACAACGGTGGTGAAAATCCGCAGGGTGCACGATTAAAAGTGTTGGGGCAGGAGTAATTGCTTAAAGCTATTAAGAAACACTTTTGTTGTGCAGAATGCCAGCGAGCCCCGTCTTCTTTGTTTTGAATTTGACGGCCAGTTTTCCCTACAAAAGATTGGATGCGCAATGGATAGTCGACAGATTTCAAGATTATTAAGTGGCTTCACTATAGGGACGACATTCTCTTACTGTACAATGGCACATTTGGGGAACTTTCTAATTTAGTGGCCTACATGAATGAACCGCATGAACATTTTAAGTTCACAATGGAAGCTTCTAACACGGAAGTAACGTATCTCGATCTTAAAATATTTAAAGGCGAACGTTTCCGAGTAAGTGGTCTCCTTGACACTAAAGTCTATACAAAGCCCACGGAAACCTATCAATATTTAGATCGGAATTCAGCGCGACCTCTAGCCACCTTCAAAGGCTTCATTAAAGGCCCGCCTGTGCAATAACCAGAGCGACTTCCTGGAGAAACGAAACTCCTTCACAGAGAAACTGCTTATGAGAGATTACTCACTAGAGGAAATCAACAGCGCCACGAGCTGCGTGGATTACGCTGACCGAAAAACCCTCCTAACTGAGAAAACTAAAGCACAAGTGCCACCTCTGGTTTATAAACTTACCTATACCCCGCATATAAAAACAATGCAAATTAAACGGGCCTTAACAAAAAATTGGCACCATATTACTCAAAACCCGCAATTACGAAAGTTATTTCCCCAACAACCAATTATAGCCTACAAAAGGTCAAAAAATCTAAACGATTTCCTTGTCAAATCAATGTTTACGAGTTCTGGGGAAAACCAAGGACAAGTTTCAGACGATACTTCCGTGATGCCTTATTAGAAGCAATTGAGAATATTTAAACCCATGCCGCGAACGACGGCTTGCTACAGAAGAAGCTGCACCATATTTGTATATGAGTAAGACAGCAGAAACCGGTCTAGCTTGGTCATAAGAACCAACTTTTTTAAAAATATTCACACACGGCAAATCTACAAAGCCAATAAATCTTTCGCATGAAATCACGTATGATGATTTCTGGCCTTTCCTACAAAATGTGCGAGGTTTACCGACAAGAGTGTAACGTCAGATAGTGCACCGCCTACCCTTCTCTCATTTGGCCTCCCGTTTATGTTTCGAAGCGTTTGCAAGCGATTGAAGCCCGATTAAATCAAAATTGTTACAGATTTGGAAGTGTTGGCCTAGCGGAGTATTGCCTTTTCTTATTTCTTGTCTATGGCCGCGGTGTCTAGTGAGTAGACGGACATATTGAGGGCGGGCTGCGCTCCAAGGCAGACACGTGCAGCCGCGCGTGACTTCTCTTTGCAGCGACGGAATTTTCGGGCAGCTACACCGTGTTAGACACCGCGGCCATAGACAAGAAATAAGAAAAGGCAATACTCCGCTGGGTCAACACTTCCAAATCTGTAACAATTTTGAATTAATCGGGCTTCAATTGCTTGCAAACGCTTCCAAACATAAACAGGAAGACATAGAGCTCAGTTGGATTTATAGACTTGGTAGTCTTTCTCCGGTGGGCATCAATGTAAAAGATGTACGTACGGTGAGATAATCCTCTCTTTCAACTTTTCAACTTTGCTTTGGTTCTTTCTTTTTTTCTTAAATTTTTGGCTTGGGCTAAGTCTTTGTTTGTATCACGGCCTTATTTGGAGCAGCTATGTTCAGGACTTTTTGTAATATTCTTTATATAGTGAACAAGGATAGCAGATCTATCCGAAACGTCTACTTTTTTAATAGCGGTCTTCAGGGTAATTGGGTAGATATACAGGAACTTCTAGTTTTTGTTATTAAACTTTCTGCATTATGAAGTTTCGTAACAGTCCTCGTACCGTGTTATTCGTCAGTTTCTGTATATATATATATATATATATATATATATATATATACATATATATATATGTATATATGTATGTATATATATATATATATATAAATTACATAGTGCTACAACAGTCTTATGCTATGGCTTATATTATGCTACACATTGTGCTTTATGATTTGAATAATATGGATATTCATGCTGCCTCCGTTGTTTTCAATTCGTACGCAAACGGAGAAGTGACAGGCGTTTTTATGTTCTATTGCAACTTTTTTTATCCACTGATAATCAGCTTTCCACCCACTTCCGGTATGAGATCGATTGCGATATAAGGACGGCTAAGTGGCTTTAGTACAAAAATGAGGCTTTGTTTTAATCACGTTACAAACGTTAAAACAGGAACACAAGATAAAACTTTAAATAAATGTGGAAAAGATTTTCTTATTGTTTAAAGAAAAGCAGCGAGGACTAGAGAGATAAAAAGAGTAGTAAGCATGTGTCATAAAATGTCAAAGTATAATGCTGGAAGAAAATGCTATGTACAAGGAGGTTGTTTGAACTTAAGTGTAGGCTGGACGAGAAAAATTAAGATTGTTCTGAGCTTAAAGGAACATTATCATTATTGTCTGGCAGCAAAGACTAAGTTTCACCATCTGTCAAAGACCTTGAACAATATGTTAGACGAAATAGTATTAGAATATTTAGGAAAGAGGACAAATGCAACCGATGTTGCGATGCGACTAGTGAAGACCAAGTTGTCTACCGCCCTGGAGATCTCCCATATTGATCCGGTCCATTGCATCGGCGGCCAACTCATTGATGTAAAGTTTACCTCCTGTCAACATTAATTACGAATTATTAAAGCTAGGAGACTGCTCAAATCTACAGAGCCTTTGAAATAAGTGAAGACATATCGAGGAGGAATCACTTCTCCTACAAGTTGCACTGAAATACAAAAACACGATCAATTATCAGAAATGGGAAGGTAAAATTACGTCACCAGTACATTCATCTGGTGGCAAATTAAAAGTATCCATCAAGAGTCAGAAGAACCTCGATTAGCTCTTAACTGCTGGTCAACATATGCAAGGTTTTTCTAAGCAAACAAATTTTTAAAGTGTCACACCATATTTCAAGTTTTACATGTTTTTGCTAATAAATGTATTCTTCATTTACATTTTAAGTCCTCGATCCATCCTTTTAATATGTATAGTCAAATATTTCATACACAGTATCAATCTAGTGTATCGATAATAATGTTGATTGTAAATTTATTTCATTTATGTGATCATAGGAAGAAATGTTACCATGTGGGTGACTTTATCATTGATCTGAAAGAAGATAATTATGTGACAAGAAATTTGTTACACACAATGTAGTTATGGGGTATTTTCATACCATTCATAAAAGTACGAGAGTGTCTGCAGAGAAGTCATTGCTTATTGATATTATTTTAACTAACGCACCTCAAGAATCAAAGCAAGGTGTTTTTACGTCTGATATCTCAGATCACTTTCCTGTATTTTTAATTAGTAAAATTGTTAGTTCTATCGTAAAACAGAATCGCACATACAGAAAAGATACGCTTCCTCAAGACGATTGGTTAAGGACTCAGTTGTTAATTTCCGACTGTCAGAATGTCTTGCATTGTGAAAATGCAGAGGTAGTTTCATTGAAACTATTTCAGGTGAACGTTTGTAGATCAACTTGGATATCAGCTTGTATTCTCAAGGCTATTTATCGTTAACATATTTTGTAAACAAAATGGAAATAAAAGCCCCTTCAAGTATCATTACGATCCTTAAACTAGATATAGGAATGTACTAACAAGTGTCATTAGAACTGCCGTAAGGAACCACTACTTTGGTTTATTGAAAAAAAAAAAAAGTAAAAAGATATCATAAAAAATGTTCCGGTAGCAATAAAACCCAAAGAATATGCAAGGAATTTAAGTCTGAAGGTGATAATTGATTTTTCACTGGAGATGCTGAAATTGGTAATGGTTTCAAAAGCTGTCAGAGGTTGTAGAGTCTCTGTCCGACAAGATACCACGTACAAAACTCCACGATCTACTTACTTTGCCAGGGAGGCACAGATGGAGGTTGATTTGGTCTGCCAAAAAAGAAAAAAAATTGAATACGATGATTTGCGTTGGGTAAACGTTTCCCACACGCCAAATGCAAATTCCAAATGCAAATTTTTTAGTAGAGCAATTACAGAAACAGCTAGCATAATAACTACCTTCTGTTCCATTCCATTCACCAACACTAGTTAGCTTTTAGTCACCGTAATCATCACTTATGCGAAACCTGTTGTATGTGACATAGAAAGATACTCCATTGGCATCTGTAAAGTCAATACGAAGTTCGTAGGACGTGTTGAACGCGATGAATGACCTACATGAAAGATGATGTAAATAATGACAGGTAAAAAGGTTGCGAAGAACGGAATTTGATGAATATATTTGACTGCGCTTCAAATATTTCTAGACCTCAAGGTGTACCACGACTGTGAATATTTAGTACAGGTCAATGGCTTCACGAAGATAATATATAACATCACAATGGCTGCAAAGCGCCATGTAGACAGATATTCCACTTTAAAATGATTTTTGTCCTAAAACTATCATTATTCGTTGAACAAAGATGATCCCGTGTTTAGTGAAAGAAATGTTTTCACTTACCGTCCATCCTGCAGAATCTATTGCATTATCGCAGTAGACCTCGAAAGGTTCTGGATAGCCATCTGGCTTTATTACATATACACGCTGGGTTTATTGTCAGAGCATTACATCCGAGCCTCTGTGCAATCTTTAGGATAAATAGGTAGTTGATAAAAGAAATACGAAGAACCTGCAAAGCCAAACATTTTTTTAGTTATTATTTTCTTACTCTTTGTGTAAACTTTGCTCCCGAAAATTTAAAAAGAACAATTTTTCATCTCTTCGTCAGAATCAGCTTTACAACAATGAAAGTGCTGTGCTAAGCGGCGGGTGTGTACCGTGTCGCTTTCTCTTTAGATTCCACAGCAATGGTAACTTTGGTGAATGCTTTCGATATTATATGTGTCATTACGAATAAGAATAAAGGGGAACAATGTAGAAAGGTTAAGGAGCACTTTAATTGTGTGCTGCCATACCTATATTTTCCTCTGTTGTTCCGTTGTTCTGGAAATGAAAATTGAAGAGAAACACATAAATTAATTGTACATAAAGTATTACTTTTAAGTGTCCATTATTTGTGCTAGGAAAATTATTAACTTTACTCTCTTGATATAAAACAATTATTTTGTGGGGTTCGTACATTAAAAGATGTTTCATATGTTTTTATTTCAAATGTCAAGAAATGAATTACTTTCGAAGTGTTAATATCTGCGCGAGTCACAACGGTTTTTTGTATCTGGTGTCAGAGCAGGAAAGTGTTAACAAGGTACTCCAACGTTCTATAGATATTTAAAGCAATGTTCGTTTCTAACTGTAAACTTGCCTTTCTTTTCAAATTTCTTATCTCAATAGAGAGAATGACATGGATCAGTGATGCATTGTCAAACTGTCAATGAGAAGACACAGCACTTATGTTAAACTCGTTAATTTTCCGTTACCAGCCGTCATGCAAAAATATGAAATTTTAACCCTTTGTCGTTAATTGTAACACCAAATGTCATTTCATTTAAAATCAGTTAAGAATTTTTTTACAACAACAATGATGAGAAAATTTGCTAAAACTGAGAGAAATGAATAGGCTTGAACATTGTATACAGCGAAAGAGTGAGGAGACAATTGAACTACATTAGTAAACTTCTTCTTTTTTGAAAGTCGTTTTACTGAATACCCTAAAGTCTGGTCATTGGCGGAAACAAGCTTACTTCAAAGCATGTATAAACAATGAACTTTGTCTTGGGTTTACTTGTAAAAGAAAGAAGGAGATCATCAATAAAAGGGGTTAGTCAACAGAGACTTAACAATAGGAGCAAAGGGACCTGTTGAGCAAGTGGTGGTACCTGGAAAGAGTACAACCATTTTTAAATAAATATTTTCTGACAGATTTGGTCGTTGTATCTCCTTGCTAAACCTCACTGGTCTGAGTTAACCTACAAAAATAAAGGAGCTAATTCTTGCCGCTGTGTCATAACACCTCTAATAAAATACAAATACCAAAAGAAATACTTTTGAAGCATTTCCAACCTGAATTCTCTCTTTTCAAATAGACCCTCTATTGGGTGGTCAAGTACGAACTAGAGCAAACTCAGTTAGTATTAGGGGTGCATCCAGTCTGTGCTATAAGCAATGCGTTTGTTTTGCTTGCTCGTGAAATAATTACATCATGAATTACTTCATTCATTTGGAAGAAAGGTTTTTCTAATTTAATAAAACAGTTTCGTAATAGGCAGTCTTCAAAGCTTTTAAAATTATTTGGAAACCCCAGCCTTATCTTACATATTTGTCCTTACGTTATTTCAAACTATTTTTCACCATGGTTGAGAACGCAGAGTTGCATTTGGAGATGAACTAGAATTTACTGATTTCATCATGTCATATCCGTAAGGATTTACAAATAACTGAAGGAGAGGCAAATGAATATCGACATTTGATTATTTGTTAAACAATTGAACTGACTGAACTAAGCCTTTTTGCACCATTTCCAAATCTAAACCAGTCTAGTATGTTGAAATGTTATCTCTAGAAAATTAAATTTCAAAAAGAAAACTTGGTGCAAGAAATGAAATATATATCCTTGTTAACACATGTTTAAGAGCATTATGATTTACCCAGTGTGGAAATTATTGAAACAATTTAAAGTCATTTCAATTTTTGCAGTAAAGAATTCATTCACTAACCCATTAATTAAGAGGAAATTAAAATAAAAGTACGGGAAACTTTTTCGGTGAAAGTGGAGTATTGTGTAGCAAGGAAGGTAGTTGTGGTTCCTTCTGCATCTTTATTTACAAGTAGATAGTTATGGTCATTAATAAATGTGACAAGTTTAAATCTCATTATGTTAGAAAGATGAAAGTATTTCAGACAACTACGATTATGCAATGCATATAATTTGCAATGACATTTGTTTAAAATAGATCTGGTAAGATGATACAGCGTTACTGTCACAAACTTATTTCATGTATCAATATTGCTGTAATACTTAAATTTCTTTTTAATTGCAAATAAAACGATTTATAGGGACGTTTAAAGTGAAACTGGACTTAACAACATGCTTTTTAGCTGGACTTTGCAGGTTAAAACACTAATTGTGATTTATGTATGATACGATCAATCATACATGCTTCGTCTTTTGTATTCATTTCTACTCAAACTTGTTTTAAAATAATGGAAATTTACAACAGAAAGTGTTATATAGTGCAGTGATTTTCTTTTAAACGCAGTTTGTTTTGATGAGGTTCAAACAAGTTTTAAAGTTATGATCTTTGCAGCATATTAAAATTTTACAGTAATGTCACTTTCATACCTTGACCCTAAAAACTTAGGCAATAAGCTACAAAGCCAAACTGACATTCACAGGACTCGATCTACTTTTTGGACAGGTAATTACAAATTGAAAGTTGGATTCAGCCTTTGAGTTGGCACTCAAGGTGCAAAAAACTAAGCTAAAGTTCGTGAAACTTTAGATTTTTACCTTTCTTTAAAATATTAGAGGCATTTAGTGTATCTGTAAAAGAAACGTGATTGGATAAACTGTCCCTCGAACGTTTCAGTACTATGACTTCAGGTAAATTAAATATTGTGACGTTTAAGAAAGTTTCATAGTCTAAGAGAAAGTACTTGTCATCATTCTTACCGGATAAATATGATCAATTTTTCAAAAGTCTTCATTAAATATTTTTTTTTTTTGAAGAATGGAGAATGAAGTACTTATATGCCTGTTTTCCAATTTGAAAGCAAACAATCTCACTGCTTTGTAACTGAATATACGATTACATATTAAAATTAAAAGCAGGGCAATTCATTCACCTTTTTACTCTCCAATAATTAAACGCACACTTATGCCAAGACTTTAAGGACAGAATTTATTCCCCGAGAGTTGAATCGATTAAGGCACAAATTACAACTCGCACTTTCGTATAGACTGATGTCTAGATGACAAAATATGATGTTTTAAACTACGCATTTCTTCAATTTATTCGAATATTTTGTCAATGAGCTTGGTTTAAAGATAGAAGATCACAAATATTTTGCAAGAAACATTTGACAAGAGATTTGTTATGAGCGTATCCAAAGTAACACAAACTACAAGCAAGGAAGACTTACCAGGTCTTGACTTAAAGCACTAACTGAAGTCCAGACCAAATACAACATGATCCTAACATGTTTGACAAAAGTGAACTGGGTCATTTTTACAGCCTGGTCAAGATAAGTAGCGTTCTCCGCTTCAGCCCTTAGCCTTAGCAAAATGTAATAGCTTAGTGAATTTGTGGACGAATATATCCAGCTTGACTACTGGTGAAGAGGGTGACTACTGGGTAGGTTAAGTACCATTGTAACCGTTGAAATCATACATGTACATTTAGCTTTTTCTTACCTATTTAAAATGACAGTGGCTTAATGCGGTACCTGTTGATGTATCGCCGTCATTCTCATCAGAAAGACGCAAAGGTTCTGTTTATGAAGTTTCAGATCTCAAAGGTAACTAAAATTTTGATACTATTACCTGTACGTAGGTCAGTAAGTTGTGGTAAACACCAGAGTTAATATGTCTAAGATTTGTTGGACACTTGACCCTCCGCTAGTGTGTCAGGCTACAGAAAAGAATGTTTTTATATTTCTGTATTTATGATTTCTTTTATATAAATTTTCTTTAGTTCAAGTTTTGTTAAATGTTCTGTTACAGCTGTGATTGTTGTTTACTAAAATTTATTATGATGTTGCAGTTAGCTCTTTAGACATAATTTTTGTTGCAAATAAAACTGACACATAACTGTTTATTGAATGGTAGACTCATGAAGTATTGGTTTCACATTTTGCCATTAACGTCCATTACAATGAATTCACTTAGTTGTTTTGAGTGATATTTTATTTGGAATTAAAACGGATCATGAAACATGCATTGCTATTCTACATACACCCGAGACACATCTGAATATCGCACAGTGGTTATGTCCTGTAAGATGCATCTAGACATTAACGTGAGATCTCATGTGCTAAAAATTACATCTGGTACAAGGAAATTTGAAAAAATTTTAATGACTTTGTATGGAATAACCAGAAGATTACGTCACTTCATAACCTCTGACGTACTTATTTCTAAATCGTGTATTCAAACAATGGTTGAACACGTAGTTTTTTATTCCTGGTAACAGGGTGACTTTAAAATACAGGCATTTCACATGACACTTACTAGGGCAAAAGCTTGTAAGTAACGATTAAGCTCAGCAAATTTAATTTTAATAGTTAGGCTTACCATCAATTTCTTTTGTTGGAACCTTTTACAGCTATGGGCTTATTTCACGTCATAAGTAACTGGTGGTCTCTATATTTTATTAAAGAGACTGGAGAAGGAAGTCATTTACTTATTTTGATAAGTACTGTGCTCACCTCCCCCAACCCCGTCTGTACACTAGGAGAGTATGTGCCAATTAATGGACTTTTCCAAAAATTAATGAAACTTTCTGGCCTACATTAGGGTTATATGACCTGGCAGATTTTCTTGATACAATTGAATGAGACTATGGCGGGACGAAAAACATGATTTTTTTGAAGGGTCGTTTTGATAGTCATTTTGTCAGTCGGAGTTCCCACGAAAAGTAATTTTCGCTGAGTTTTCTTCTGGAGGGAGGAGTAACAGTGCTCGGTTCTGCGCCTGGTTTATTTATACCGTCAGGGTAAACAATACATTTTGTATGGTAAATATTGTGGGTCTGTATACCACACTATAGCAACAGTATTGCTCAGCGTATTTACCCTAGGTATCCGAAAAACGGTCAGCAGAATAAAAGGCGGGATAAAACCTGTTACCACTTAGATTTTATGCTTTTCTAAAATAACATATATGAATTGCCTCACGGGCCAGACCAAATCGTCTCGATGGCCGTTTACGGCAGGCTGTTATACAAGGGTAGCGGTGCACTATTTGACGTTGTACTCTGTTGGCGAGCCTTGTACATTTTTAGGAAGGGCCTGAAATCATCAATTCGTTGTATCATGCGAAAAATTTATTTGTATTTTTTAATTGCCGTGTGTGAATGTTTTGGAAGCTTGGTTCTTACGACCAAGTTAAAAAAATGTTAAGACACGTTTTAAATGCGTTGTTTTTTATGCGGGGTTTAGATAAGTTTATAAACCAAAGTTGGCAATTTTGCTTAAAATTCCAGTTAACAGGGATTTTCGGTCAGCGTAAGCCGCGTAGTAGTGGCGCTGTTGAATTTCTCTAGTAAGTAATTATCCATCAGCAGTTTCTCTGCGGAGGTGTCGCGTTTTTCCAGGAAGTCGTTTTCGTTGTTGCATGGGCGAGCGTTCCTGGGTACTTCGCCTTTAATACAGGGCCAAAGCGAGCGGGGGTGTGGGGGTGTCATACCCCCCAAGGTGAAGGCCCGTCGGCAAATTGATTATACATGTGAAGGCCGTATACGGCCGTATCAACGGCAGTCGGTGTAATTGGACGAGCCTGACTGAGTCTGTCGGCAACTCGGGGAAAGAAAGGCTATGAAAGGCTTCTGTATAGGCGCACTATTTCGGGTCATATGAAATTCTTGAAAAACCACTTTCTGCACATTATTCCTCACTTTAATCATCACCATGGGGAGCAGCACCCGATTACCCATGGAGAGGGCATCCTTAGCCCGTTCTTTAAACCCTAACCTTGACTTCAAACACATTTTGCAAACTCCTGAGGATCCGGTTTACCCACAAACATTCTGGGAAAAAATAATGCATCCTGGAAAAAAAGCGTGCCGCGCGTGTCTTCCCTTCGATGCAGTCTCAATCTTTTAACTTTTGAACACCAAAATGAAGCAGATACAGAACCCATCTTCAGATCCTGGCGTTCAAAGCATATTTTGAACGCTTGTGTTAAGATTCTGAACACTTTTTTCCCTTTTGGAACGCCGGACGCATACTTGAACATGCCGTATTTGAACGCCTGACTTGTCTAGTGTTCAAATGCTGAACGCATAGTGTTCCACTTCTGAACGAAAGGTTCAGCTCCTGAAGTACAGTGGCATAACGGGAGGAATAGTCTAACACATTAAAATTTTGCGGAATCTTTGCATTGGATAATGTATTATGAACCAAAATACCTATCCTGCATGACACTTAATTTTTTACCCAGAGATTATGCTAAAACCTCAGAGCTTCCGGGAGCGAAGCCTCTTGGACCCCACCAGGGGCCCTAAGGCGGGCCCAGTGTTTTAGTCAGCCCCTGTTTATGCAAAATGTCGCATAAACGGTGAAAAATGTCGCACAAAAAATCTTACAAGCAAATTCTACCAGGGTGTAAATTTTGAGGTTCCTCATTTGGGCAGAAATCCACTCAAATAGTGCACCATTTGCAATCTAGACACCTTTCAAATTCCAAAAATTTCCAAAGAGAAGAGGACCCCCTCTCCCCTTAGACCCCTCTCACAGACCACAGATCAGTAAATATCGCATTGAGAAAACGTCCTAGCTAAAACACTGGCGGGGAACTGGATCCCAACAGCTTAAAACTATAGCGGCCTGACGAGAGTAATAGCCTAATACATTAAAATTATGGGAATTTTGCATTTGATGATGCATATGAGACTTATCTTTTCACCCAGAGATATGCTTAAACCTCAGAGCTTCCGGGGCCTCGCCCCTGGCCCCCAGCTGGGCTTTGCCCCTGTACCCCACCACCATGGTAGAGGGCCCTAAGGCGGCACTGGACCCCACCCGCTAAAGCTAGTTTTCGCGCTAGGCATTACCAGATCTGTAGGCAAAACATAATCCCCCCCCCCCCTACAGATAACACCTTCGCTACGCCCCTGCTTTAATGAAGCCTTTGAACGCTGCTAGATGGTGTGCTGAATTTTGATCTAGACATTGATAAGTTTCCGTGGGCTTGGTATAGACTTTATTGTCTAGGAGACCTCTTTTGCGGAAACGGTCGCCTTTATATATTTTAAGATCGAGATAAGTAACTTCCGTGGTAGAAGCTTCCATTGTGAAATTATTCATGTGCCTTATTCATGTAGGCCACTAGGTTAGAAAGTTCCTAAAGCGTGTCATTGTGTAGTTGGGGGTCGTCTCTAGAGCGAAGCCAATTAATTATAACGAAATCTGTCCGTATCATGTGATTTTCTAAGTGATGCATGACGCCATGGCAGATTTCGGGGGAGGCTTGGCTTCCCATTGCGCTCCCAGCCTTTTGTAGGAAAAACTGGCCGTCAAATTCAAAACAATTTCTTGTGAGAATTAGTTTGGCTAGGTTACGCATTGAAGTGGGTGATATTTTTTCATTTCGTAATAGCTTTGTGGGGCTTCCGCATTTGCCTTTTGTACGATATTCAAGGAATGCCATGCAAGGAATGGAGTGTTTGTGTACATGACTAATGTACATCGAGGGTACCGAAAAAGAAATTTTCTGGTAGTATGTCTTTCAAGATTTTAAGAATGTGATTTGTGTCTTTCACATTAGTAGTTTGTCTTAAGACAATTAGAAGCAGAAAATATTTCACAAATTCTGATGTTTTATTTTCTATGGGTGATCCGTTGAGGCTTTTGATCGGGCGGTAGACAAATTTTCCCGTGGGCGGTGCTTACTGTACGTTTGGAAGGATATATATGACCGGAGTTCGGATTTTGTGGTTTTTCGGGTTGAGGTAATTTAATGTCTTTTGGGCAAAGTCCTTCTGAAAACATATTTCGGAGGATAGAACAAGCCATGATTTTAGTATCAGATGTTATGTCGCCCTCTAATTTTTGGCAGTGATGCATTTTTAATTGCCCGTTTCAAGTTCGGCTTTATAGTTAGTTCGATTAAGAATAACTGTACCTCTGCCTTCGTCAAAAGGTTTCAGAACGATCGTTTGGTCTTTAGCTATTTGCCTTAGAGAGATTAAGTCATCCTTTAGAATTTTGAGAATTTTGAAGTACGTTTAATTTGTCATTAACGGACATATAAGTGCTTTCGGGGAACTTTGCTAATACAAGCTCCTAGGATGATACCTTTGGCATGGGCGGCTCTAAGAGATTCTGTTTGGGGGGCAAACTCAAGTCCGTATTCAGGGAGGTTCGGAAGAAACCCCCGGCAATATTAATGGTCAGCTCCGGATAGTACAATAGGAGTATGGTTATTATAATGTATTACAGCGATGCCCCATGTACTTTTCAAGAGCTCTTCAAAAACCATTTCAGGTAGTCAGTCATGAACTGACTACTTTAAAAATAAACATAGGCGTAGGAAGCTTTTCGAGACGGGGGGCTGAACCGTGTTTCGGATCGCCGTCCTGGGGGAGGGGTCTAAGGGGGAGGGGTGTCCCCCTCCCCTCTGAAAAATTTTTGGGTATAAGAGGGTCCTCAGATGCAATTTGGTGCAACATTTTGGACAAACTTTAAGGAAAATTACAGCAAATGTTTGACATTTCTTACAGAATAGAGAAATAAGGGGTTTTCGCCCTTGGATCTTGGGGGGGGGGAAGCATACTTCAGCCCCTCACATTTTTGACTGGGGGCTTTAGCCCCTAGCCCCCCCTCCGCTTATTACGCCTATGAAAATAAATACAACCATATCAGCCGATCGCTACACCATAGGGGAGAGTAAGAGGCGGGTGAAACGCGCAAAGCGGCTTGATCCATTTGTATAAAATGAGCCCCACCTTTAAATATTTTGTTTTTTTTTTTTATTGTGTCACACAATGTGTTTCAGCTTTGCCAAGAAACCATAAAATGTTGGCCGGTTTTCTGGATTGTTTTCTTAAACTAACGAGCACTGAAGACACTTGAAAACGATGAAATGATAGCACTATTTTGGATCTCAGTACCGTTCCGAAACGAAATTTTTTAAAGAGGGAGGGGAATTCCCCTAACTCAGAACGACGTCTCATCCTATATACGAATAGCTAGGCCAAAAAGTCTCACTAAACTGAACTTAGATTGACTGTTTGGTGTCTTTATTTTCAATCAACTGAAGCGGTATACTTTAGCACAGAGGTGGAGAACCTTTTGCTTATAACATGCCATTTGACAGTCATAACACCGCTCCTGGGCCAACGGCGCTGTCAATTTGGACAAGGGAAGGGAAATCTCTTCTCCTATGGGAAACACAATACGTTCAGGCTACATGCCCGTTGCAACTTTTTGTAGACAGATAGCTATGCTAATCTGGAAAGGTGACACCCGGGCAAAACTCCTTTTAGTCGTGGATGATAATCAACACGGCTAATTGTGTATCGAATGACCCCGAAAGCTCTGAAGTGTCTGCAAAACTATGGGCATTTAACTCCAGCATTACCGTTACTCTCTGTAAATGACATTATGATGCCTAAGGTAATTAGATTACAAAAAATCACAGCGTGATCATTTGTTTTGATAACCTTAGCTCGCACTAATGGTAGTTCCATTGGTGATGTCTGAAGTATATATAGTAGCAGACAAGCAACTAAGAAAAGGTGCGCGAAGCGCGCTGGAAAAAAATTATAAATATTAACGTTTAACCTTCGCGACATTGCATTGGAAAGTTATTCATTTCGTTAATATTAAACCGAGTCAAGGAAAAGGGAGGGTCTAACCCATCTCGAATTACATGTTCTGTTTTATTTAGACCTATTTATTATTTTTTTTTGAAAATTGAAGACCATGCTTTGCAAACTTGGGGGGGGGGGTAAGTGCCCCCCGGGCCCCTATGTCGAGCCGCTAATGACCTTTGGAGAAGCGTTTTGGCTCCTGCGGCACCATTGTCTCTATTCACTTATGCTAGACTGAGTATAGCGGCATTTGCTCTCGCATTCAAAAATGTTTCACCGTCACTGGTGTAAACAGACCCTCTGTTCATGTCCCGTGATTTCCCGAGAGCGAGGGAAAACGCGTTAAAGCAACTTTAAAAATCTCTGTTCTCAGGGCCCCAAGCAAGGATCTTAGACATCTACAGTATAGTTTTGGTACAAACTGGTAAATACACCACATCATAATGAGTGTGAAGGGCGCTGGAAAATGCAATTGATAGTATCCTTGAATGAAAATTAATATCGATTTACTTCAAGACGAAAATGGACAATTTAACTTTAGCAGTAATCATGTAACGTTCTTTATTGATTTTCCCTTGTCCTGTTGGGCTTTAAACAGTTTCCAGAAAATTATTTCTTCTAGAACATTCATTTCCGGTTAACAAAATTAATCTTAATGAACAAGGCATCCAGCAGTAACAGTTGCGCACCAAGGTGTCTAAATTGACGCACCAAACCATCTTCGATGATACAAGGATTCTACCTTTTCAAGTACTTAAAATATTCCGTACAAAGCTACGTCTACCTGTAATGGTACGTCCATACTAAAATGTGTGGTAATCCTCTAAATCTGTTTTTAAAAACGTATGTCTGGTCTATAAACTATGTAATAATGTGGGTGAAGCCGGCCAAGAAAAGCGCTGTGATATTATTTAAACGAAAACATCCCTTTGACATTAGGTAAAAGAAAAACATTTCTTCGAAACATTCTTTTCGAATTTCAATTCTCGTCTTACGTTTTCTCATCTTCAAACACAATTCCTTGGTGGCGGAGGGGGGTCCCTGCTAACACAAAACGTTTTTAAAACGTTTAATGTTGTGTCAAAACGTTTTCAAAACGTAAAGTTGTGAGGTCCGACTTTTCCATCACCACTGTTGAAGCCTTGTTCACACCCATAATGTACTTTGCAGTTAGGTAGAAAGCACCTGTTTACCATCCGTGCGATACTGATCACTATCATCAGTGTCTATCTTGTCTCATATACTACTCGTGCTTGAATATCTTTAAAGAGCTATTACTGTATTGACATTTGCTCGCTGAATTGCTTTTTTGTTCTGGTTTTGTTTTAAAAAGGATGTTAAGTTGAAAGTCATTATGGGCCTAGTTTATGGGTATACACCCATCCTGAAATTTTTGATCGAAAACATCACTTTGAAAAGGGTTACAAATTCAGTGAGGTGAATGATGTTTTACTTTTCTATCCTTCTAACATACCAACATACTTCCCTGAACCCCGTTATCCCTCACTATCTGCATCCTCCAAAATAAGCTTCAGTTTAATTTGTTTGCACAAAGACTCAAAATATATTATCCCCAGTCTAAGCTGACCAGTCTTCCGGTATTTTCAAGGAGAAACTTTTTTCATAAAACGATTATTACAAAACTATGTATTCGTTAGCAAGAAAGCATCACCCTTACTAGCAATGGAAGGGGCTCGCAGAACGTCTGATATAATGGATGGCCTGTACCTCCGACCCACTTAAAGGTTCACTGTTCTACTGAGGGTGTGATGTCGGTAATCCCCTGTAGGCTCAAACCAAATTTGCGGACAATAAGAAAACTTAGCTTCACGTGATTCTGGGTGAGATAGACTCCCCGATAAAATATCTTAATTTTACAGGTAGTCTTTGAGAATATGAAAGCAGCTGCTGATTTGGGGAGATGAAAGGGAAAGGAAGGGTGGCGGGGGTCTGGGGTAGGGGTGGGGGAAGGGGTATTATGGAGAGTGGATAATAGGTATAATTACCGTACCGATGCACACGTTGATTAAGATTGTACCAATAATTAGCAAACTTTCGTTGATAAAGTATTTTAAATACGATAACCGCACAGAAATTGGAAATTTCCCCTAGGCATCAGCTTCCGACCATCGTGACTGAAGCTTTCATTACGCATGAGGAAAACACTAAGATAAATGGCTTTAAAATGCTAGTTTCAGGTTTTTGAAATTAAAGGTTAAGTATAACTCAAAAATATAAACATAAGCTATCTAAAATAATTGTTTTACCATAATAGTAAAAACAAAAGGTAAAAGTGCCAAAATATACTTAAGGGATGGTAGCCAGATACATAGAAGCGATAGACCGGTCGCAGCTTATTCAGATAAACGAAGAGCAGCGTTGTGCTACATCCATCTGTTTATATTTCAATTCTATTTATATTCTCAGCGCAGGTTGGTATGCTGTATTACCTTGAACATTTCTTGTAATCAAATATTCTGCTGAGTGTTGTTTACCATTTCTCATAGAAACTATCGTCATCGATGGCAGCATTCAACCTTTAAAGGAGTATGGATGTCCTATGCATCCAGACACCCGTGTAAAGTAAATATCATATGCAGGAAATAGTAAGGCAGATTACTGCGAGCAAAGATGAAACATTTAAACACGACACTTACTTTGAGGAGATACAACTCGATAGCCGTAGCAGGAAGTGATAACACAGGTTGAAATGATTGACATTTTCAACTTGTTTACTTTAAATTATTAAGATTAAAATAGATATCAATAGTCAGCGTGTTCTCATCGTTTCGACGGAGGAAGTAATTAAGATGTACAATGTAAACAAAGTTTAGGGAAATAGATAAGCGATTAAATAGTATCTATGGTCAAATAGAGTGGGCATCTACAACAAAACTCTCTTCAATGGGATATCAGGGCAATAGCCCGAGGAGGCGGCAGGGGGCAAGTTGCCCCCCGAGATTTCCAAATCGAAAATGAAAGTTGGCCTACTTGAGGAAAAAATCCTGAAATGGTGAAAAATTCACGTTCATGTTATGATTTCAAGGCACCCAACACATAAAAAATTGCAGATGTGGACTCCTTTTATCCCCAATTTTTTTTCCGGGGAGGTCTCCGGATCACAGCCATGGACAGATTCTTTGTGAGTTTTTACCTGACGAACAAACCCTGTTCCTGATTCAAGATACTTGACTGAAGACACCAGCATTTACGCTGGTTGAAGATAAAAAAGGCTATGATTAACTTGTGAGCTTGTAAAGCAACTTTTAAGTTAAAGTGCATAAGCAGTTGCGGCAAACTTTTTTGAAACAACTAAATTTCACAAAATAATTTCACAAATATCCTCTTTTTTCACTTCAACAATCTTCCATATGTTAGAGCATAAATATTACATGTTCAGGATAAACCAGTTATTCTTTACGTGAAGTTTACAACTTAGTGAGAAACGTATTGTTATATGATCCCTAAGAGCCATCCATGAAATAACATACCCGAGTACATGCACTTATTAAACTTGGGTTGGCCGAACTTTTCCTTTAAATCAACTCTTAGACTAACTTTAGTTCTTGAAATCTAAATTTGTTGAAATCTAAAAGTAAAAAGGTTAAGATTCAACTTTAAGGTCTTAAATGTGTCAACCCCCTATAATCTTGGAGACATTTCGACCGAAAATGTATTTGCAAGGAATTTTACTTTCAAATCATGTGATCAGTCTAAAGCTTTGTCAAAGATAGAACCATTTTGGGTAGGAAAACTTAGAACAAGAAAAATTTCTCAACGTGTAGAAGTGTAGCCCCTCTCCTTAGGCAACATCCCTTCGATTACTTACACCTTACCATAACAGAAGAAAAAACACATTCACCCATTAATGAGGATTACTAAACTTATAGTCAGCTCAACGCCTTGCAAAGCTTTTGGGTACCAAAAGTAGCACAATTTTGCATCCAAGCCACCTCACATAGGGAAAAAAAATTCCCAAGGAATATAGGGTGTTCAAGTTGTCCCCTAAGACAGAACCTCTCACGTTACGACTAGCCAAAGATAGGAAAAATATCACTAAATATTGACAATTTGCAATGATATAATCACTTTAAAGCTTTGATGACGATAGCACGATTTTACACCTAAGCCAGGCCTCACATGTATCCTTCCCTTCAGCACCCTCCCCTAGAATGGCACCCTGGCATACACAGGAAAAAAAAAGAAACAGTCCGCCCGGGTGTCCACTGTCTGCAGACACGCCACTTGGTGTTCCGCTTAGACAGTGTCACGAACTGCCCCCCCCCCCCATTGGGATTCGTCCAGGCAACGGACCTATCCTATATATTTGAAGAGGTTGCCAATCATGTTATGGTGCGTTCAGTATTTTTAATTGGTACATAAGTTGAAGAGGAGAAAATTCACCTTAAATTGGTCTCAAGAAACAGCTTCTTGGGCGGGTGAAGATTTTCAAAGGAGAAACGGATCCTGAATGTGGTTAAAGAAGCAACATAGAGCTGACAATGGACGCCATTGCTCTTATTAATGTCCTGGGAAGCCTTACCCTGTACTGATTTGCATTAAAAATGAGGATGTATTTGGAATTGAGATCGCTTAAAATGAACGACCAAAGACTTATCCGTTAGGTCTCTGCCGACGTCGAGGCAGTATTACTTTACATTTTGAGAAAGATATAAGATATAAAATATAGGATATGTGATAACACTATTGAATTACTGTTTTAGTCCACAGGAGCTCCATGATAAGAGGACAATGTGTTTAATTTTAACAAGTAGATATCGCACAAAGATTACCGTGAACGTACTGCCCTAGTTCTGTATCAGTATTACAACATCAAACACTTTATAGAAGTACGACGAAATTTATTTGCCCCCTTTTGCCTTTTATTACAACTGTTCTATATTGTTATACGCACTTATATGATTCTACATATTGCAGTCACAACCAAGCTAATGATTAGCTTGGTTGTACACGACAACCTAGTACAGATTTATAACACTACTTTTTGTATTAAAAGCGATTTCCTGTCTACAAGGAAGTAACCGAACACTGGGGAACTTTTCTGTTCAATGAGCTTACCGTGTCTAATCATCATCATACACTGATACAGTATATACCTAGACAAAGTGTTTCTAACGAGGGGGCGTTAATGTTTTTAGCCCCGCCTAGTCAGGCCATTTAGAATCCAATAAAATAGACCCATATATCAATTCCTTTAAGCGCATGCGTCATCAATACGTTAACATGTCTCGCCTTATATGTCTCGCCTTTTACTTGTAAGCGCTGCTGCTGTATTTGCTGTCATTATCATTCTGTGTGTGCAGATTGCTTTATACGTACATCTATCAGTTTCCTTTGTAACGAGTTAATATTTTTATCTGATGGGGTTATAGCTGGCTGAACGTTTCAAGAAATAACTTCAATTATACTGTTATCATTTACACTTTAAGGAAGTTGTGCCTTTAACAATGTTCTCTTTGTTGTATAAGTGAAATGTTCTAAAAACGAGGACCCATATATTAATTGACGCTTATTTCACGAACTTCATTACCACTCGTAATAGCCTTAAATGAGCGACCGGTACTGCAAGTGTAACATAGCGTCTTTCTTGAAATTTTAGCGATGAGGAAATATTTTTTATCCATGGACTTCATTTGTTACAGGGCAAAATATAAGGGTGTTGCAAAGTCAGTAAGAGTTTTGGGGGTGGAAGCTGAATACATTTTTCAAATCGACATGCATTCTGTAGCCATGCATGGAATGATTAGAAATCTGAAATGTCGTACAAGTACTAATTTAACTAAGCTTGTGCTCTTTTTCATAATCTTGTAAAGGAAGTTAAATGATTTTGAAATTTGTAACTTTTTCACAGTTTTGATACACGATGAATTCTTTCCAACAGAATGATTTCACAGAAGTTTCAAGTGTGTTTGAACACTTCAACTTGAGAAAACGGGGTAAGTATTAGAAGCAATTAACAGTAACATTTACAGTCCAGTTCTGGTTCCAAACCATTTCAGCTCTTCTTCCCTCCCCATGGCCTTGGACTAAAGCCCTCCATACATATAGCATATATAAAGGATGAAAAAAAAAAAAATAAACGCTTATGTTAAAATAAAGTGCTTACATCGTTTCTTGACGATGACTAAAGCCCACGGTAGTACAAAAGCAGTGTAGGGCTTTCTTTTGTAACGACAAAACATAAACATGCGGTTAACAAAGACGTAATTGAAACTTTAATCAGGGTCTTGGGCGGTGAAATTTTTAAGGCAGTGAGACAGATGCCAGAGATTACAAGGAGGTGGGAAACGTCCTTAAAAAGTTCGGAGTCCAGGCGACGGCCTTAGGGGCACCTTTACCAAAGGAAGAAGCCAGGAAGCAAAAAGGTAATTAAGAATGTGTGTGCACAAGAATAAAGGATTTGCCCATTTTCCAATCTATTATGTAATATTATAGAGATCAATGCTCACTAAACAGTTTTGCCACATTCACACTTTGACCATTTCGTAGTAAAGAAGTATCTGACGACAAAACTTGATATTACAAACCCGTGTCTGTAGTATGAAAATTATACATCAGTCCTGTCTAAAGGTACTGTGATAACAAGGTAAGCGTGTCACACACCGTTATACCCACGCACACACACACACACACACACACCTATACAAACCAACTGATTGCATAGCTTCCTTACGCCTTCGGCCATGCATCAAAATTTTTGATCGACGGGAAACTTGGAAGTTCCATATTTTACAACTTCAGAGAAAAGTGGAAACATTTTGCAAGCTAAATAAAGTCCATAAAATCATGACATCTTAAACGCGAACAACTCTCTGGTTTGATACAGGTAGGCTATGACGGGTTTATGTCTGTACTATGTGTTAGCCAGATAAAAGAAACCAAATAAGACTCCGTGTAACCTTACTCATTCGGTTCACAGGGTAAAGAGTAGAAAGGCAGTCAAACAGTATACCACTTTTCAAGGACGTATTTGTGATTTTGGTGCATGTCAGGCCTCTTCGGCCTTTCCCTCCTGAAGAAAAAATTCTGACTTTATGCCCTTGCGAACTAGAACCATTTCCTCCTCGGGGAACATTTGCTGTAAAGAGGTTTTCTCAAATGCGGTCTTTGCCCTCAGCTCCCCTCTCTATATGGCCCTTGCCCAGAAAAAAAAAAACATTGAGTAAAAAGTATAAATTACATTCATTGAAGCTCACGTTGACTTTGATATGGTAACGTGTAGCCTATATCCGTTATAGTTGCGTGCTATAAGCCGACTTCTTTACTCTGTGCATTTAGTATGCTCGCAAATAAACAGTAACTTTAATTATATTGAATTCATGTTCAATGCAACTCAATAACAAGTTGAATGCAACTAAATGCAACTGATACAGACTACCCGAAACCAAAGAAATTGCAGGTATGCTACAACAGCGCTACTTTTGTGTCCAGATGCAAATGTTAGTCTTAAGAGGGTTGCATATGTAGGTCAAACAACATTAATCTTTGGTATTAAGGAGAGATCTAACAGTCTATATGTGAGTTTGTTCTTTAAACGTTTTGCTAATAAGTGGATTTGAACTTACGTTTGCCTAGCGTAGATGTCAATACGTTGCAAAACTAGGGGTACGAGTTATCTAGTCTTCTGCGTTTATTTGACGTTAGGCTCTAACGTTACAGATAATTACAAAGTAGGCTATGTGTTACTAGTAAGGCAGGGGACTACTTAGTCCCCGATAAGGCTTGAGTATTACGTTTCATGATCAAGGTACAAGTTCATGGAGAACAATCAGTGTGTCTTGGCCACAATGAACCACGTAGACCTAAATGAACATCCCTGTTCGAGGGTCAAGTTTGCAAGACTTTTTTTTTGCCCCAGAGTTTGCCGTTACCTTTGCCGTTACCGTTGCCGGACAAGTGTGCACTTAGCTTTAGGGTACAAGTATAATACAAGTGACGATCTAGGCCCAGTTGGCGGTAGTAGGTGTCGTTAGCGTACAGGACATCTATCCATTGAGGTGATGCAGCACTCTCGCCAAAAGTTTCATGCATGTTTGCCCGAGCGTAGCACACATTTTGTCCTAATTTTCTGTCCTAATTAGGAGGGGTTGCTCACTAGGTTAAAGCTCCCCCTCTCCCGCCTTGCTGAGTACATGACATTATACAATTAATTTCACTGACTAGTGCTTAAGCTAAAGGTAAATTGCTTTACAGAATACTTACAGCTTACTGTAACGATTACTGTTATGAGTCTTCTGATTGAAACAAACAACACAAACGACAGAGACGCCAACACCATTCCAGAACGGCTGGGGGTATTTTCGAGGTACGTGAATCTTTGCAACAGATTGTCGGAGCCGGTGGGGGTGGGGGCTGCAGCAGACCCAATGCATGCTTTCCAATTCGACGATTTTCTTCAATCCTCATTAGATATCTCCAAGAAGACCCTAGTAACTTTTGAAACTTCCGGAAGACCTTGAGTTATTAGGGAGAATTTTTATTCAACAAATATTTGTATTTATTCGACACAAGGCAGCATGATACCGAGAGCTTTGATTGTGGGTGTCCAAATTAAAAAAGAATATTTGCCGCACACTGTTTTTAATTTTTAATGAATAAGGTGAAAACAACAGCCCTACAGAATGTAAATTAATAGTTTAATTAATTAATTAATCATCTTACGACTGACTTTCGTGTACATGATCTGTGTACAGTTTTTTGAAAATATTACATACTTTCAAAGATTGGTTTGCATCTTCATGCGATAGCCGTGCGTACATTTAAATTCATGCTGACATTTTTACAAGTTTTGTGATTGGTGTTATGTTTAAAATGAGTGTTTTGTTACTGCTGAATCAGACTTCAATTATCATCTTTATTGCAGTACGCCACGAGGTTCGATTTTACTCGATAGTTCACAGTGTGTCATGCACACAGTATGTACAGTTAAATGGACCTTTGGGTGCTAGGTAACTGTCGATGAATAACAAACTTAACCGAAAAGACGTCTTCCATAGCTCGAGTCTTTTAGCAAAGATCAACTATTGGCAGCTTGTAAATGTGGTACAGTGAAAGTTTAATAATATCAACTCCTCGTCCAGTGTACCCCCCTCCCTTTGATTAATCTGTTTTGTTTAAAGGCATTTTCCAGTGACCTTTCACAAGGATCCCATTTGAAAGAGAAAAAAATCAGTTCATACGCTTTAAACGCCGTAGCAATACTCTTTTCCCTAACACGAGCTATCTAATATAAAAGACTACCTATTTTTGTCAAAAAAATACCTCCAGTCCTAATTAGGGTCACAGAATGTTGTGTAAAGTGGGCACATTGCCTTAGATAACTTTTTTTTTCCTTTATAATTGAATGTCCTGTTGTCCCTGAAATTTTATATTGAAACGATGTTTGAATATCTTTCCATGTAGGTTCAGCATAAATTTACACAATATGTTCGGCATAACTAAAAATTTGCTTAACATTCGTTAAAACAGTGTCAATATCATAAAGAAATTCAATGCTTTGTCAAATTAATGTGCCGCGATGACATCACAGATTTCCCATACTGCACTTAATCTTGAGACAAAATTGCATTTCTTTGAAAATTAGTATCTTCCAAACGCTACAAGCTATTGAGATGCAGTTGGTACCTCCTAGAAGAGAAAAATATTCTGCAATTTTGAAGTCATTAATTTTTGTTACTGTCAAATCCCTTTTTAACTTTTTTCCAAGCCCGACACAGCGAGTCACAGCTCAGCACAGCGTGCGTTGTGATCGCCCCTTAAGAAGCTCTTGTTGTAAGATATTTGGTGAAAAATACGCAAATCTGTTTATCTCATTTGCTTAATTTTCCTTCTTTCTTCTGTTCTAATGTGCAGTGCAGCCTAAAATTCCATCATAATGGTTGTATATAATTAAGGATTTCAACCGGAATCCTCTTTCTGTCATTTCGTGAACCGCTGTTGTAATAAACTGTGCTGTTAAGCAGTGGGTCTTCCTAAGTATGTTTTAACATTTAGTTTATTAACTTACGTCAAAATTTACACTATAATGCTCTCTACATTTTTAGTCGCTACTTTTACCATACCTGTGCAAGGCATGACACTTAACATCGTGAGTCGATTTTACCTATGGGAGGACTGAAAGACAAGCGTCTAAATAACGGGACGCAAAGATAAATCTCACCAACTGACCAACAAATATATCAAAATGATATACTTTACAAAACACTGAACTATTACTTACCAAATACTTATGGGCTGGAAAAGGGCATGTTTGTGGCCATGAGAGCCAGTCGTCAGTAAATGTGTAAAAATGGTGTGGCTTTGGAAAAGGGCAATAGTGAATTTGTATGCCCTTAATGTCTACAAACATCTGGAAAAGTGAAGTCCATTCAAATATGAGCGTCCGCAGCTCGCTGGAACAGACCTCGTCAGACTAGAATGAATATTTGTGGATTTGTGATTTTGGTATGGTAAATGTGTAGAACACGGCTGTCAACAGTCAGTTGCGTGAGCATGATGGGGTAGTGGACGTAGGCGTAAGAAGCTATTTTCGTTGTTTCCGAGCCGTCTTGCAGAAGGGGTTTAAATCAAGGGGTGTGCCCTCCCCATTGGGATTTTTTTTAATATTTGAGACCCCTTAGAGGCAATTTGGTGAACATAGGGGCAAATTTGAAGAAAAAGTATTGCAAATTTTGACATTTTTACAGAGGGAACATATAAGGGCTTTTTTGTTTTTGAATGAAGAGGGGAGGAAAGGCTTCCTTTTCCGTCCAACCACATTTTTGACTGGAGCCTTAACATCCCCGCCCTCTCTTTAGTACGCGTATGTTGTAGAACCTGCTAGTGGAATTTGTATACTTATTCCAAACCTCTTCCCATATATCTATATTTTTCTCAATTGTAGAAAAGAGCTACTTCCTTTGCTACGCTCGGCATATACAAGGTACACATACACAAGACATGCACAGGTTATCCAGTGCTCTTGTAGCCCACCGGTTTATTAAGAATATACCCTCCAAAACCTCAGGACCCTCAAACCGAAAAATGACAAGAAAATGATTCCAACACTTTCCATCTACTATAAAGACGAAAAGCTGCCTATGAAATGCAGTTTTCCTTAAGGCGGATGAAATTTTGTCCGTTTACCAAGGCTTGAGGATGAAGTTAAACAAATAAACAAATCGAAATGAGAGTAAAATAGAGTTTAATCCTATGGTACAGCAAACAAAATGCATTTGTTTGGCTTTCCCAATCAAACAGACCTCGTTAGACTAGTATGAATCTCATTTCATCTGTGAGTAACGTAATTCTAAATGTATTTGATCAATGCCCCTGTGAGCAGATCAGTTATCAAAAAGGATAAAACCCTTCACAATACGCACAGCAAAAAAAGGTGGGTGCTCCCACTGCTAAACATTTAAAATGAAACACTGTGCCAGTGGTGGCTCGTGGTCTAAATTTTGGAGGGGCAAATGGGGTATTCTTGTTGGCGCTCCCTTTGAAGGCTTGGGGTCCAGGGGGCCGTCTTAGGGCCCCTGATTGGGTGCAGGGGCAACGCCCCGGTGGGGTCCAGAGGGAGAAGCCCCCGGAAGCTCTGCGATATTTTCAAAACTGAGGGTATTAGAATGAAACATTTAGCTATCTTCACATGGCATTTGATGAGCACAAAATACTAAAAAAAAAACCATAACTTTACCATTCAACTTTTTAAAATAAACACAGTTGTTGTCTCTAAGATGTTTGCTCAACTGAACAGAATCAAGAGATGGAGTGAAATCAACTAACCCAAGAAATACTCCTGAGTTTTCTGAATCATCCGTTTCATCATGTCCCCTCAATGCTAACTCAAACGGTGCACAAAATTTTATATAGTCTGAATAATTTTTGAAAGTAAGTGATGTCTTTACCTTGCGTCTTTACCTTTTCTGACGAGTGCTTCAAGTCGCTGATTCCAGACCACACCCAAGCATTTTTTTCGTAAAAATTCTCCAAAGAAAATGCAAGGAAAGCAATAAACCTTGCCAGATTGTAACCACCCTGTATGGAGAAGCTTGCAATGAATAAGAATTCAAAGGCATAGGAATATAGTTTGAATTAAGAGGTTGAAAGAGAAGCATCACTGTAAGTTCGCGCGTAGCTTACCCAGAAAAGTTTCGCCCTAAATGACTCCTAGGGAGTATAAGAAATAGCCCTTTCTAGACCTTGCAAGTGCATCTAAAGGTCCTTCATTTTGATATCTAATGCTGTAGAAATTTAAAATAGAAAAACAAGAATGAAAGTAAAAGGAAAAGAACAAGAAAGAAAGAAAGAAAGAAAGAAAGAAAGAAAGAGAGAAAGAAAGAGAGAAAGTAAGAAAGAAAGAAAGAAAGAAAGAAAGAAAAAAAGGAAGAAAGAAAGAAAGGAAGAAAGAAAGAAAGGAAGAAAGAAAGAAAGGAAGAAAGAAAGAAAGGAAGAAAGAAAGAAAGAAATTAAGAAAAGAAGAAAGAAAGATAAATAAACGTTTTGCTACAAGTATAATTCTGGTAGGGGAAATTTTCGTATGAAAAAATACTTGAGCATTCGAGTCGACCGTCTTTAGAGTCTAGAAAGGGGATATGTAAGGAGTCTGAGGGGTGTGCCCCTCGCCTAAGTGAAAATTTTTGCACCAAGGAGCCTAGATTCAACAGGGCGCTCAATTATTAAATATTTTTACTCACATATGTTCATGCTCTATAGGATGTCCCTTTATTTTCTAGTGATCTTTTGTGCCACTTACAAAAGATCAATTTTGCGATTGGGGTGAATTTTCCCAACATCACAAATAGACAACAGTATAAGATAGCCAAGTACGTCTAGGCAGCTAGCCAAAGTAAGGTATATTTACATTTTTTAACAAAGGTTCTGCTGGGTATTTCTTACTGCAGGCGAAAACCTAGTTCTAACCCCAAATTGAGTTACAACCCGCTTTGCACCTACCACTTGGTGTACCTTTCATTTTGGCCTATAATGTACTATTTACTACATGAAAGCAAATTATAAACGAAAAGCAACTAGGAATTAAACTCTACGCGAAGCACGCCAAAACTTCCGTACTCGTATTGAAGGATTTGCGCTCCTTGAGAAAATTAGAAAGTAAGAGATCGGAGCGACTGGTCGCCGTTGAGTATTTCACTCTTTGGCGACCTTCTGCCTTTAGGTCTGTTTCCCGAAAAAATTGGAAAACCTTCCGACGAGGCTACCACAGGCCGGGCCCGTTCTTGTTCCACCTCCACTTAAATGATGGTAAAACAATAATTATAATCTCAGTATTTAAGGAAATTGCAACAGTGAAGTGTCTTCCGGATTTTCAATGTGATCTAGATGAACTTGGTAGTTGCAAATTTCAGTTGCATTTGATAAGATGGTAGCCCATGACAAATTATCAAGAAATCAACCAAGGAGCAAACAAAGCATATACCTACGTTGGCAAAGGTATCACTCCAAATATATGGACCCCGTGCTCTTCCATCATAGGTTTCATACGACATGTAAAATTTGCACGTAAAGCCTCCCTTCTTTTGTACATAGAAGAAAAACGGAGAAATAAACGAAGCCTCAACATCAGTGGTTCTTAGCCTTTCTCCTCCTATTTTCCCCTCTCCAATCAGCCACCCCGTCCAATTTCCCCTTTACAATCAGCCATACTACGTATTCCCCCCTCCTAACATAAAAGTAGTTTCTCCATAGTTCACATTCACAGCAAAGTTAATGTTTGTGGACAATGACAATGACCTTTACGACTGCTTTATAGTCATAACCTGGTAGTAACTTGACGACACTGAAAGAACATGTCCAATATCCCTAGAACCTGTTTTCCTAAAGTACACTAACTTGAATTTGGAGACAATTTTCCATTGAATAGTCCTTTACTTTACTATAAAGCGGTCCTAAGAACCCAATCATCTCCCAAATATGTGAGTACACTAAAATGGATCTGGTACTGTTATCGTACTACTGTGTAGTGTACTTCCATTCACCACAGTGTCAGATGGTCGGACTTGAGAGTCATCTTACAGAACTGGAATACTAAAAAAAAGATACTGGACAGGATCAGTGATCTATAATTACCCATTTGAGATACCAAAACTACCCCCAGGGGGTAAATACCCACCGGTTAAGAACCAATGCTCAAAACAGAGTGGTTTCTAAACAATTAACAATAGCGCTTATGGCGAAAAAGGTGTGGAGTTGTTCATGAATTGCAGAGAACAAGACAGTAAATGTGTGACGATGGACAAGAAAGTGAAAGTGTAAAACATTTTGCCGGTCTTAAGTCCGGTTTCGCCAATTTTACAGCCGAGTCATGAGTCCGGACTATACGAGACCGAGTCCTTAGTCCTTGCTTTCCGAGTTTTAGTAACGAGCTCGATTTCTTAAAATCGTGACTCGAGACCAAACTCGAGTCCGACACTCGACACTCTAGTACAACAACACTGGTAGATAGAATTCGATGGTTTTGTTACTTTTTTATTATTTGCTTTCGACACATCGTTATATTCTTTCTTAAAGTAGTATTTTGAATTAAAGACTTAGTACAACTCATCTGTTCTCCTTTATCGCTCCATGATTACACTTTAAATGCCTGAAAACTGTTTAGGGTGCTTTCAGCAAAGACGTTACTAGTTTAAAGAAATTTCATATCATTTTATTTGATATTAAATTTCAAACTTCCAATCATAGTATTATTTTTAATGTCTGGTGATTTTATTTTCAACCATATTGCGTTAAGCACTATACTTATTGAAAGGTATTCATTAAGTCAGCACCTCATATTTACTGCCAATTGTTAAAAACTTGAAGTTCAAGTACTGACAGGACGTATCTTCATTTCCGTATACTTGATGTTTAAAGCGCCACCGGGAAAATTATACCATTGGATCTGTCCTTCATTGTAGTCACCATTGAGATCGCAATGTACATAGTATTCAAACCACCAGCCACCGCGATCAAAAAATCCAGCGAGATGGATATTTCGAATGTCGTTGTCTCGATCTCGTGTGCTGAATTGCTGGTTATTGTGACGAGACGTCAAGGAATGACCTGAAGTAGAAAATATTTCCGTATGGATTTAGTATTGTTGACATTACAAAACAACACACACACACAAACATACACACACATGGGTGTTGGTAAAGTCATAGGAGGCGGACAGGCAAAGATAGCCTCGAGTTTAACCTTTTACTATGGTCCTTATTTGTGTTCAAGTATTAACCTATACGTATAAAATTGCAGAATATTTCCAGCGGATCGTTAATTTTGAGAAGAATTTGCGTATATTAAAATCAAACAATATCAGTACCACTCTTGCAAGTGAAGTTATTTCGCAGTATTTAGTAATACCAGTTTATTTTTCATTACATTTTATCCCATTCCGGCCGTCAGGTTATATAAATGCCTGGTGAGCGAGGAGGAATTTGGGTAAACACACAACGGAAGTCATAGTTAGGTCAAAGTTAATTCATCTTGACATTTAAATGTACACTTTCCAATATTAATGGTAAGCTGAGGTTTTGATAACATTCAAAATAAGCACTGAGGTGGGCCGCGAGGTGACACAGCCAATTATTATTATTATTTTTTTGCTTTGTTTGCTCTTGTAGCGACGGGATATTGCCTTGTGATGTATAGTTTGTTTACACTTAGTTTAAATTACATTTTGTCATTTGTGTTGCTTAAAAGGTTCTAGTCGTCTGGCTGGGATGCGTCATTAAACCAGATTGACGCAGAACACAAGTTTTATCCTGACTAAAAGACTGCAAGTTTATGTTACGAGCACACCTATTCCCATACCTTCATATTTTCAACTTTGTTTCTGTTTCGTATATCTTATACTGCCTATCTACAATGAGCACAGCTGGATATCAAAGATACAGAAGTACCTTCCAAAGAACAGCAAAACACCATCTCTCAAAGAAGTCTGCAGCTGTGTGCAAGAGATTTTTCTTTGGAATATTTTACAACAATCTTTTAAGAGCGTTTCCGTCATAACCATTCCCCAGAGCTACTAACTACAGGTACGTGAAAGTATGTCCCCCTACCCACACAGTCTCTTATGCATAGGCAATTAACTGTACAACCGTGACTTTTCTTTGCCCTTACTCCTTAACCACACAACTGATTGAAGATTGTTTTGTATAAACAAGATTCTGAAAGCTTACTCCTTTATCCTTGCAGTGATGTTTATCTTTTTCGTCATGACAATTTCTCATATCCGTCGTTTTTGACTAAAAGAGAAAGATTCTATTTTTTGGCATAGGCTCACTTTGCTTGATACAGTAAATGCCTGTTGAAAAGTCTCTGCAAACCCCGTTACAGAATCAGTGATTCCGTCTTTTTAAAGTCTTCTGGTAAACGTATATGAAATTAATCAATTCAAAAATACACGTTAATCTTTACAGTAGTACTAAAATTGATACTTTGAAGAATATTTTACCTCTTCCAAAATGCACTCTAAAAATATCTGGTGAAATTTTTACCAGGTCCCGTGTCCATATGCCACCCACACACTCCTGGTTAATTTAACCAGGAATTCGTATTTTACTTATCGAAAAAAAAACTGGTTAAAAACTAGAATAATAACCAGTTATTTGGGTAAATTGACCGGTGTATTGGTTCAAATGACCATTATTTCCTGGTGAAATAAATAACCAGGATTGTGTAGGTGGCATATTAACACGGACTGGTAAAGTTTCACCACGGTTTTTAGAGTGTGATCGAAAAGTTTATGGCCTTAACAAAATCGAATCACTTTGAGGTATTTAAAGCCTTATCAATCAGTTGGAGAGATTCCCCTGTTAGGAGAATATCCTTTAACCCTGACAGGGAAAAACGTTGCTCTTTGGCGCCGCCATATTGCCTATTTAACCCACAATTCCACGCGTTCTTTGTGTTCATTGTCAGTGGTGAATGGGTTTTGGAACCTCCTCGCAAAATTTGTCGTGTAATATAATGGACTTAAAAGTATATTCGGTAGGTGTATTGTCATAGCTATCGAAAAGCTAAGTCCTAATCGATGGTCCAGTACGTCGCTTTTTGCAAAACACGCCAGTTTTTGAGTGGTCGTACTTTTTGAAAAACCTTCTCTTTGTTAGGCAGGAAAGCCTATACAATGTCTTCCATACGTTTCCCCCATTCGGACGAATTTTGGTTTTCCCCCAAGCGGGAGAATCCCTAGGACTGCTTACGTCTGTTAATCATTGCGAGAAAGAGCGGTCATCTACCTGACACTCTTGGTTTCTTATCTTGACTGTGATCAGAAAGCTTGAAAAACGCTCTTGAAAAGTAGAATATATGTTATTCAGCCTTTCATATACTTTTTGTTCAAAATTCTAGGTAAGTATACTTCTGTTGGGCTGTACATACCGGGAGAGGAAAAGTTGTATAACGTTCATCAGAGGCACGTGTTACAGCAGCAGCCTGGAGAAATGGGCATAGCACATTTTCCAATAGCACAAAGTCCACTTGTGAACATCTTTCACTTAAGTAGGAAAGGCATACGTGGATTTGATATATATAGATTGTTTGTATAAAATGCCAGCGTTAGCAACTAACTGATCAAAGCGCATCGTGTCACTTATGGCCTACCCTGTATATAATTCGAATGGACTAGCATATACACAGATTTACGAGGAATCTCCGCAAGCCTAGGTGACCTTCGTTGATGTGGGAATGAATAGGTCAATACTGAGGCCCCCAAACCCTGTATTTTTTTTTTTCTTTTGAACTACGATCAGAGCTGTAGGAAGGAAATTGTTATGATTTTTCAATTGTATAAGTAAGAAACTCTTGAACCTGAAGTGACCGGAAAGTAACACCTCTGGTCTCTACTGCCGTAGAAGCCATTTACATGACGTCAAATTGATTTTTAATCATCGTAATTACCTTAAATGAGGAGTCAGTTGTCTAACTTATTCTTGTGAGTGGTATCCTTACGTTGGAAGGGAAGCATTTACATTATTCTACAGCAAGCCCGGCTTTCGACAAGAATTAAGTTCAATACATGTTACTACTGTTGACACAATGAGGTGACCATGTTTTCTAAATAAGCAAACAATATTCAACCAGTCAGCAATGGACGATAAGAATGAACATTACTTACCTTCATTACATGGTAAATCCCCACCTTTTTCCACACCGAATTTAAACAAAAAATGTGGAAAATGGTTTAAATCACCCCCTTTACCAAACGTTAAAGTAAACTGGTTTCAATGAAGTAAATATCAATCTTGCGGCAAGTGAATAATGAAGTACATTTGTCACAACAAAAGTCGAACAAACCGACGAGAAACGAAATTGCAAAAAGAAAATGTCATGATCTTATTTGCTTACCAAAACTTGATACAAAATTTAAGTGAACACAGAATACTAAATATTGCAAACCTGCATCTCCTTCGCTGTAATTTCCAACAGTCAGGCGGTAATTGTCGGTTTCATCATTAATGAGAAATAAATCGTATTTGGCATAATAAGGATCTCCATAGACATTCACAAAGTCTATTCGCAGGGTATATTGCCTTTGGTTGGTCAGGCTATATATTTTCTCGTTTCCGAGCCAGAATTCGTGGTCTTGAGATCCAAATCCGTTTTTGTAGTCATCCCAAAAAAGATGAAAATATACTGATCCATCAACACGACGCTGAAAAACCTACAAAACCGATGCGAAAAAATAATTTTTGTATTTGCATTTCTTAAAATGGACTAAGTTATGGTGCCACTTTTAGTTAGCAATTATACATCTACACCTAAATTGCAGTAAGCAAACGTAAGCAAATTTTAAACTCAATAGAAAGTGTACACAGCCAATATACTTTTCTACTCAGTGCACAATTTGCCTGTCGATTGTATCTAGTTGCGTTTTTTTATAAAAGTAAAGTTATCAGAATCATCCTTGAGTTGAAAAACGTCAGAGACCATGTAAGGTATGTTAAGTCATAGTGTCCTACCGGTGGACGTGTCTTGTTTTGGGGGAAGGGGAGGGGGTTGAAGAAACGTTTGGTTTTACCACTCAGACATATAACCGAACAAGCTTTCAGAAAGGAAAAGCTGCTGCAATAAACTTAGAGTCATTATCGCCAGTCTGACACTACGCTATTACTGCGAAAAGAGGGGCGTTGTACCCATTCCTGCTCATTGCCTGCGGCAATTACCCCGTACCTCGAGTGAATGGAATCAAAAGGATTTTTGTCAAGGCTTCAAAATCGTTGATTTACACCCCACATCAATTTTAACGACGCAAAAAATTAAAAACATTTTGGTTTCTTCAGGTACGAATGATAAAATAATAAAAAACTGGACTAAGGAACCTGCTGTAAGCAAATCCTGGCGTTTCTATTTACACCTTAAAGCCAGTTCAACACTTTCAATTACTAATAAATTAATTTAAAGAAAAATTGCTACTTACAGTCCATCCTCCTCCATCTGTCATATTACAATAAACCTGAAAAGGCGCCCCATTCCAAGTTCTTGGTTTTATATCATACAAGCCGTTTTCATGGTTGCCTCTTTCGTAAACTTCAAGACAATCGATTGGAATTTCGCAGAAGCTTTCGCCCCCTTCAGCCTCGTCGCAAATCAGCTGACCGTCTGTACAGCTGCAGTTTTGAGAACAGTCTGAGCTTATGTGAACTGCGGTCTCCTGAAGTAATTGCCAGAGATAATAAGTGCAAGGAAGTTAGAACTCAGACAGAATGTTTAGGGAAAGCCTTTGCAATTTTGTGACAAATTCGCACAGGTCACCATAAAAGAAATGCAAAAAGGGATGATGCCAGTATTTGTACAGCAATATTACAGCAACTATAACGAAATCATTTTTTAATGTTTCAAAATGTAACACTATAAAATTAGCTAAATTAATAATTTAGGAAACTTTCAATAAAACAACTGGAATATTTCAATAATGCAATGAACAAGGGAGTCACAGTGTAAGATGCCAAATTCAAGTTTTAACGAAAAGTTTGTAATACAGATATTATCTTTGCAAATGAGAATTATCTTTGAGAATTCTCCACTTGCTACAGATTTTATTTTTGTCACTAGTTGATGACTAATGACAGAGCGGTAGACTCAAATATTTCTTGTGTGTGCTTTGATGTGATTTTCATAAGTTAAGTGAAACCCACCATTACCAAGAAAATATAACCCACCGCAATAACGTTTCCTCCAATGAAACATCCGCACTCGTGTGGTAGTACACAGCTGTTTCCGTTGATGAAGAATCCCTCTGGACAAATACACGTTTCCCCGCCAGCACAAGTTGTAGAACAGACTTGTGGGGTTGCACAGGAAGTTTCACAAGCGCAGGATCTGTATTCCTTGTTTGCTTGACACACAGGGAAACCTTTACAATAATGGTAAAATATTTTAATTAAAACACAGTCGCCTCTAGAGCTAACTTGTAAATTTCTATTAAACATTGAAATTGCTGGATTAGAAAGAAGACTTACTCGCTGTTCCGTTGTATATACCAACACTGGTCAGTGCGTAATCCCCTTGTTCGTCACTCACACGGAATGAGTTGTACGAAGCGTAGAAAGACGATCCGTTAGAGAAATAAAAGTCAATTCGAAGTTCATACGTGTCTTGGTTTGTTAAATATGATAGCTTTTCGTTTCCAATCCAAAAGTCTTGAATTAGAAAACCAAACCCTAACTTATACTCCATCCAGTTACGTTGAAACGTAACGAATCCGTCGTGACGACGTTGTATAATCTAAAACAACAGGGCGTGTTTAAGTAGGATAAAGACAACAAGATCGACTGAAAAAGTTTTATTTGACGATAACAAAATTAATAATGGCAATCCTTACAATTTCATGATTTGCTAAATAATTGAAAGTTAGTATATTGTACGTAAGGGCACTAAAACTATACATGCAGTGTGGTCCGTACTATGATAACTAGTTACTGTGTTGTAATAACCGGTTCTATTTTGTTCAGGGTAGTTTGTCTCTAATGTTAGCAAGTGAAAGGAATTAAGCTCATTAAACTTGAATTATTTTCTAATTGAATTAGACAACCCCAGTATTCGTGTGATTTTGTGTTATCAAGAGGTTCTTTTAAAAGTAATCGTATTTATTTTGCCTGTACATCGTCAGGTTTTTACCAAGACAGTTTTCACATCTCCGTTGTTACATTCAGTTAACATAATAAGTTCAAAATATGACACAGTACATACCGTCCAACCACCAGATTCTACATCGTTTTCACAATACACCTCAAATGGTTCATGGTAACCATCTGGTTTAATCAAAACAATTCCGCTAGAATTTTGGGTATTGCATAAATCTCTTACTTCCTTACAGTCCCTTGGGTGTATTGGTAGTTTGTTGAAAAAATAGGTGGGAACCTGCAAGGAAAACTGAAATTTTGTTACATTTTTTCACATGCAGCACGTATATTCGCAGACATGATTTTACAGTGTGTCTTCTAGTCTTCTAGAAAACAATTTTCATATTTTTTTTATTTAATTGCTTCTCATCTGCTTTAGAAAATAAACTTGTGCAAGGTCATGTAACTACTTACCTACCCTACTATGAGAAAGCTAGCCATGAGCGTCACGATTTTAAAATACTTTGACGTAGTCTTTAAAAAGATTCTTAAGCCGGTACATTAATAAGTTGTTTTGTATCAGTTAGTCCATTTACCACGTGTATGGGATAAAGAGAGCTCAACAATTTGCGGAATCGTGCACATAAGATTAGTGGTTCTGCGATGGCATGTGATATCCATGAAGCAAATTGTGTCAAGTACTGTTCAGCTTCTTTGCTTTCAAAATAGTGATAGCCATACAAAACCAATGAACAGCTCTCCTTCTACAGATATTCAATTGGAAAGTTTACATTCATATTTCAAAGTGCTTTTCGTGTATTTTGTACGTTTCCGAAAGTCAGATTACCGTTAGCGCAGATTTGTTCTTAGATTCAAGAAACCACTTTTTTAATTGATTCACCCAGGTCTTTGCTTTAAAAGTGAAGGTCCTGTAAAGCCGCTTCAATTACAGGTCTATCTTATACACACATCTAATCTCCACACAACATAAAATGTTTCTTTTCCCCATATAATTGTAATCAACGGAACGTACAACAAGACGCTTGTGCTCACTTGCATGAAAGCTACGTAGAAAAGACTACAAATGCTTTAAAACTTCTACCTTGAAGTATACATATGAGCAATCATTAGAAACCTTACACTACTGAAAAGGAACAGTTTGAGAGCAAAAGGAAACAATTACTTTCCAGTGGATAACTTGGTTAAGGTAAATGGCATACCTTCAGAACTAGAAACTGTCTGCAGTAGAAAGCTTAGCAAGTAACTTTATTTGTGTAACGTCAATACAATTTGTTCTGTGTTAAACAATACAGTAGAATTAGAAGAAAGTCTTAGTAAACAATTCGTTGTGATCATATATGAACACAGGTATCATTAGTGCCACTTGGTAAAGAAATGATTTTGTTATTAAGAAAAGAGCGTGTGCTTTGTGCAAGATAGCAAGTATAAACATTGTGCTACATAACATCTGAAACCTCGAAGAGTGTATATTTCGAAGGAAAAAGTATTCTTTACGTGACATCGCAATGAAATTTGCATTCAATGTTATTGACAGTAGGTCAATATATAAACGCTTTCCAGACTGAGAGAAGTTTCTCAAAACGAAAACCCTTTGTTGTTCCTTTAATTGCATCATGGAAATATACAAACATTTACATATAAACACAATCACGGTTATCACTGAGGTGTGCGCTTTTTTCTGTGTTAACGCATACGTATCCCTAAATTTGATTTTGATCTAGTGAAGTGAGACATCTACTCAGATATTTTAAAAAGAAAGATTCTCTCTCACATGCACTTTTTCTTCTCAACAAAACGTTGCATCGTTAAAACTTCTAAAATGGATCTTTGCACACAGTTTTTTCAATAGAGAAATCTGTCCAGCTAAAACGATCCTACCAATAAGCCATACAGATTAAAGCGAGTGAAGTATTTGAAAATAGAATTAAACACAACACGAACTAGTTTCGTACTATTTAGGCCTGTTATATTTTGACTCGAGTAAAATTTATTTCTCTTACCTGGTTTTGTGAGGTAATTCCATTTGATGAGCCAAAAAGTGAAAGAAGACAAGCAACAATTATTTGAAGGAGAGTAGACATGTCGAATCAGTTAAATCCTCGATTGATGGAGCTAAGCATAGGCCTTGGTTGATCAGAAGTGAATTTTACGGATAACTGGAAAGAGAAGTAAACTTAAGAGGGAAATCTTACGATAGTAAGGTGTTGAAGTAATCCGTTTTGATTAAAACCAAGTTTGAATGATCTTAGCCATTTGATTTAATAAAAAGAAATGTTTTTTTTTACAATGTCTTTTTTCGTTATTCGTAGGAGGAACTGATTAAGGTATATATTCGTTTCCCTTATCTCAACATACACGTAACAGCGCAAATTATTGTCATAGTTCTTAGATGCAACTTTTAACAATAATGACAGAAAAGCAAAAGTAAAAACGACAATCCTTGATTGCATGTGGAGTAAAACTAGATGTATTCCATTCTATCTCTGTTAACTTCTAAAGATCAATCGTTTTTCCCCTTTCCCAATATAAATTCCCTAACATGCAAAAGGCCTATGCCTTCTGCCGATAGTTCAAACATTGCTGACATTAACATTATTACATATGTGTGCAAAGTTGTGAGTTGTTCCCGCATAACAGATGAATTTCAATCGGGAACTTATATCCTTTCTGTTTGGTCTCTTACCTTTCATTGACTTTTCAGTTACGCTGAGTGTGAAAGCTACTTTGATTTAAGCATGATCATCAAGTCTAGAAATTTTTGGCAATAACTCCTGGAATTTTAACCGATTCAACACGTTTTCATGAAGAGCTTCATATTTTCTTTTTTCGCCTAGCTCATCATCATAATATTACAGACTTGCAGTTCACATACCAATTGGTTGAATTCGATGTAATGTCCCAAGTTAGAGAATGTGATAGCACTGAGAAAGTTCTTCGATTGGTTTAAAGAATGACAGTTTTCCTCAAAAACTGTTTCAGGTTGAACTATTTTAGGTTATTTTCCATATGTATATCTTTTCCTCCTGTTTTTGTGTTCCATAGTAATATTCCAATCTCATGCACCAAATCTATTTTGCCTTAGCCCATATTATGCAGGCGAGCACAGTAAAGTTCATAGTATGCAAACATTTCAAGTAAAGAATGACATGGGACTTACAGAGAAAAGAGACAATTTAGGACCTTTCTAGGCATTTCGAAAGCATCGTGTCTCCCAGTGTGAAATCTTTGATCATACAACAGGGATATTCTAGTTGGAACGTTTAATTAAGAAGATACGTTTTCAACTTTTTCACCCTTTAATGGAGGGTAATTATTATCATGTTATACAGGTTGTAGCTTTGTATACTGGTGCTTAATCATAAAGAGAAACGAGTAAAAAGTAAATGACTGAAAGGTTGATTTGAGATAAAGAATAAAATCGGAATTTATTCACAACTTTTTCAATGTTTAAAGTATGCTTGCCAGTAGGATAAATTGTAAATTTTTTCACTCCTTCTTTTGGTTTCAATTATATGTAACTTCTTCGTGTGGTATTTGGCATGATTGAGATGCCCCTACAGCTATCAATAATAAATTACGAGAAAAAGTGAGGTATAATGTAGATGCAAATGATCGTTTACTGAGATACAGCATAAATCTGTATGTATGAATAAGTTGCTTTTTATTAGCGTAATAATTAGAAGTAAAATGAGACAATGAGGATGTTAGATGATTGCGCACCAGCCAAACCGAACGGGAGTACTCTGACGTCTAATAATGTTTTCCTTCATTTTACATAGCACTCAACTAATTCACAAACAACATTAAATACGCATTATTCATACGTAAACTAGCAGTTTGTTATATATCATAACATTGTGCTCCTCACTAAAGATCAACCCGATTTACTTATTATACTAGAATTTCTAGGGTTGGCTGGATTAATAAAGGTACACGGCTGAAAATTACTTTAATACTGCTCCCTTGCTAGCAAATTAAGTGGCAAATTAGCATATATGACGTATGCCTGTATGCTCCACCCGGAACCTCTTTAAGATCAGACTCAATCAAGGACCAAAGCAAGTAATTAGGATAAATATCTCATTAGTTAAATGCCCGTTCCGGACCTTCTACTCAATAGCAAGGTATCCCTTAGGCAATCTATTCCCTTAGTTCATGATCCCCTGGAAGTTCTACTCAGGTGATGGCATAAATTATCCCAAGCTAGGCCCAGAGCATCTACTCCTTGAGTACATCATCCCCCGGAAGTTCTGCACGGGTCTTGGCGTAATCTATTTCAAGCGGTTCCGTAAAAGCACGCATATCACTAGTGATTAAAACCATGCCAAGCAAAACCTGTAAAGGAAATCGGAATTAATTTTCGCATGCTGTCATAGATTTCAAAGCTTAGTTGTTTTGGCAAATGGAACATTTGCGCAAACAATTGATAAATTTAAAATGTCGGTGATGTTCACATAGGTACCTAATCATGCGACTAATTACAACAGGGGTATTGTGGAGAAAATGTCTCCTCTCCACCTAAAAGAATTAATCAAATTAATCGCACATTTTTTACAGCTAAAATCTCAGTGACTGACAGCCCATTCAGGTCATTCAATATAAGCTTTGAAAATTTTACTCTAGTGAAATAAAGGAGCGGAAAATTTTATTAAAGTCAAGATGAGGAAGCCGCTACATTTCGTTATCTAGAACACTGTGCTAGACTAGAGCAATCGTTCAGAATTCCACAGAGATTTGCCGTCCTTTACGACTTGCAATAATTAGAGTATACAAGACATTGATGTAATTGATACTCCTATTCCTGACCCTACAATTCCCGTCCGTGTTCCCATACAAGGCCTCTGTCCTCAGCCAAATTATCTGCGCAAATGTTCAATAGCTAAACTTAGCAACGATTTGAAGAAGGAAGCTCTCTGAATTGGATAGCTTCCTGAGAGCTTCATGTAGCAACACATATCTGCCAAACACATGCCTGGTTTAGCTGTCTAGTTTTATAATCACTTCAATAGATCATTCGGGAAAATGATCTACTCCAGGGTAGGCTATGATCTGAACTCTTTCACCCGACCTAAGGAAGATACTTGTGCCCTTAAATTCGCGTTGTGCCTACGCAAAAGCTTTGCCAATTCGCTAGTGTAGGTGCCCAACTTAAGCCAAACGATTTATTCACAATCATTTAGCTTCCCGACGAACCTAGTTCAACAATCACTTCAGATATGGTTTCCATAAGAAAATAAGAATAAAAATGAGTTCACGCGATATGCTATATTTAATTACGGGAATTCTAAAGGGCTATAAGGTCTACGTTGTGCAGTCATTACCTCATTAGGTGGAAAAGGTAATTAAGCAGGGGAGCAATGCAACGCTGACCTCCTTAACATGAGGATGCGGGAGAATGGAACTTTACCTTTACGTTTAGAAAAAGAGCTAACATATGCTAAAGTCCCTTCATTTTCAATATTAGCCCTCTAATTGTTCTTTCTGTGGAATATGTCAAACGTTTGTTAACCGAACTTATTCCATGGTTGGCACGAGTTCATTGTTTGTTTTTGCTTAGTTTGTGTTTATTTATTTATTTTTTGCATATTTTCCTTTGTTAACTAAGCATTCATGCTTTTGAATGAAATATTAAACCCAGGTTTTAAACAGAACTTACAAATGCTGAGTGGTTACTTGTTGCACTGAGGTTTATCCCTCAAATTAATTCTTCTTGAATATATCATTTTTACTTGGTTTTAACAATTTGACCTCTGTTGACCTCCTATAAATCTTTCGCTCAAGGAGATCACAGTATACACCATGTATAAAAAGTGTCCAACATTGCTACCTTGAGATACTGTATTCACAAGCAGTTTTTAAGAATTCCGTATTTTTACCTCTGGTGACCTCAGATAACCCTTGAACTCTACCAAAGCCAAAAGGGTCCATCTTCAAGTATGAAAAAGGATCCATGCTTCATATCTAGAGATATCGTGTTTAAAATCTTTAGGTTTATGACCTTTGGTAACCTCACAGGATATTGACCTCCGCCAAAACAATGGGTTCTTTCTCTTTATATTATAATGCTATATAGTAAGTATGAGAACTATCCATCATTGCCATCTTGAGATATCGTGTTTACAAGCCAAGCGTTACAAATACATCGCACACGCAAACACCTGGGGGAGTACACGCCCCAGCGTGATTGATTAGATTCCTTTCGCCTTCGGCAAGGGAATAAAAAATTCACCAGATTCGGCTTAGAAAGAAAGGCTTGGAAAGCATATGTCATTGTCAAAAGAGAATGTCAAATGATGCAACGCTTGATGCATAATTACCAACCAAATGAAGCGAGTGATCTGAGTATCTTAAATGCATTGGACTCAATTGCTACACTCAATGGTACCATTATTATTGATACATTTGTTTTCCTTAAATTTGTTTTCTCAAGCAGAGTCTAAGATAAAATTATTTCCGTATCATATAAAACTTATGCGAATTAGCTTTGCTTGATACCGTTTCCTTTCACAACCCAAAGATTTCTGCGTTAAAATATGATAATCACCAGTCTTTTAGACGTCTAAAGGGGGCACTTGTGCTTGACCTTCTTGCACAAATTTAACAGCATTTTGATTATACATAGGGTATTGAATCTCCTGTATTTCAAAGGAACTAAAGGCTTCAATTTCTTCGACAACAAATGATTACCTGACCAGTATCTGAGTAGGGGGACGGACTTAGTGTGAAATTAAAGTCATTTCATAGGCTGTCATTTTCATATTAATAAAACGTGGTCTTAAGATTGAGGAATCACTTAAGTCTACAAAGAGGTCGGCGAGCAGAGTTACCAAAAAGATCACATGTACTGTTAATGAAAAACTATAACGTTATTTTTATAGGGCAGCTTCAACAGAATATTGTTTGAAAGCTGGGAGGCCCCTATGCAATTACTAAGATCAGGTACCCTGCACGACCAAATCCACCGCCCTTTAGTCTGAGTACATTTCTTATATAAACATACAGTGTAAAGTGAAGGCGGCTCGGATTCCATTCATCATCTTTACGTTTAAAAGTTCATGACTACGTTTCCGACTGTGTCAAATCCAGCTTGTTTCAAAATTTTTCAACATTCCACTTTAAATGTGTTGGTCCCCTCGTGCATGTAGGCGCTCTTTAGCAAACTAATTAAAAAGTACTCTAAAGAACAACCTTTGTTAATTTATTTACCTAGTATGGTCTGGGGCAAGGGTGGTTGAATGAGTTTCTGCCAAAAGCTGTAAAATTCCTTTAAAACGGCCCTTCTTGTATTTTACAAGTCAATAACTCAAGTATTGCAACACTATTAAAACTGTCAGGCATGGTGTTTGCTAGAAGGTATATTCACTTCAGGATGGAGTGACTACATTTTTCGATGAAGCAACCAACTAACAGTACTACTGAAGAAGACCAGTGAATATATATTAACAAAACATGGACCAAACGAACTCTTTACCTCGCACTACTCGCTAATAAAAAGTACATAGTTTATGTTTTTTCTTGTTTAGGTGGAAAATGATCCACGCGGGAATCTATTATTAATTAAACTATATCAACAGTGACTCAACCTTCGTAGTAAAGATGGCGCAGTTGACTGACGAACAAGGGTCACAGTACGCCTAGCACCGTAAAACCTGCAATTAGTGAGAAGAGACACCCAGTTCACTGCACATGCGTACTTTAAGACGAGGTCACCAGATGTGGAAGGGACCAATACACTCGTGATGAATTTGTTTTAGGTTGGAGTACTTAAGGGGCCGAAAACATCCAGGGAGAGCAAAATTGGAGGAAGAACCACAGGCCCGCCTTTAGTCCACTGAAAGTATGAAAGGAACTTCTCAATTAAGTATCCAGGAGGAAAAGCAGAACCTCATGTTTTACAAAACTGTTTTTGTCACGAAGGGCCATTGGGCAATTTTTAACAGCCTTGGATAGGCACTAAATAGACCATGTGTACTTCAATTTCACTTTGTTTTTAACATCCCAGTAAGATAACTAGATATGAAATTTATGGTGAATGTTAATTGTAAATAGTAAGTAGAAAATGAGATCACCTGAGGGGTTAGGTAAGACTTTTGAAAAAAAAAACATTCCCATCCATTTCTCGTATAAGAATTAATGAGGAGACAACCATCCTAGACGAATGCACGCGAAGACATGCATAAACAGAATTTGCAAAGCACTTTAAATACGGAAACTCTTCAAGTCATTTTAACCAAGGATTTGTAATTATCATTTTGAAATACAGTAAGAGCACTGAGAAGCGCTGGCCCCTCGCCTAAACTGGACGTGGACTGTCCCCTGTGCCAATTCAATCATACTTATGTGCAGAGCCACAGATATCAGATAAAACTGTAAGGAACGAGTCGTAATCCTTTTAATAGAAATGTTCTTTCGGGATGTATCCCCTTAAGTATAGTGCCAGGCATTTACCTGCATTGAGAAATACTGCTTGACTTGTCATGAAATAAGTTCTTTCACGAGTCTCCCTGAAAGTAAGTTGTTCCCTTTAAAATATATTAAAATAATTAGAAATATTTTCGAAAGGAAAAAAAAAATATTTGACGCTTATATGTTTTATTTAAAGTGCACAGGAAGTAATGTCTTCATATAAAGCTACCCAAGACTGAAAAATAATGAACTTCTATCGACGCTTAACTCAAATGATTTGCTTTTGCTGATGAATATATTTTACTGTATTACATGTTACCAACCTGCAATAAGTATTTCCTTGTGCATCTATAGACAGATTTCCCCTATTTTTTTGTTAAAGAGTCCATATGCTGAAAGAGGTTTATCTCCATTGTAATGAACTCGTACATATATTAGCCTCTCAAAGTAACGCACGTCATGAAAAGTTTGGAAAAAGAGCAAGTGAGGAGCATTTTTTAGATGCAAATTAATAAATAGGTAAAATAGTCTTGCAGGAACTTTAATGAACCTGCCTGTTACACAGAGAAATCACCAAACAGGGCATTGCCCCTCCCTATTCAAAGACTTTGCCCCACCCCCTTTTCCGATCCCAGTCCGCCCGACTCCAAAGATATACCGTGTATAGGAGAATGCGCATACACAACATTTGTCCCCTCTCGCAATGCATGCTTGCCCCCACTTGCCCCCGTCAACTTTGAAATTCTGGTGTCGCTGCTACATTGTTTATACAACTAAAACGCTCATGGTAGGGTACACTTTATTTACTTCCTCTGTCAAAACGATAAGAACTCGTTTACTGATGATTAAAGCTCTCGTTTGTTTTCATTTTGCTCAATTCATCAGAAAACCAAAAGTGTCAAAGCGTCCCGTATTTGTCACTGTGACTTTAAATACAGCAACTTACATATTGTACAGTTGTAACCTACGCGTGCTTGAGAATAGATAAAGAAAACGGAAGGCAATGGTATGAAGGCACAGAAGCATTTAATTTAGTTGGGTATTTGCTTCTTTTGGATGTAAGCTTACCATGATTGCCTAAATGAAAAACATCTCTTTCTCCTTCAAAATCCACATAAACAACCTAAAATCTATTAGATCAAGTTTAAAAACTAAATATACTTAGTTGGTAAGTCAGAGATTCTTAACATCAATATCAGATTTTATATCAGTTCTTTTACACATTAGAGACAGAGGACATTTTAAACTTTCAGCTAGTTTTGCAATAATCCAATTATGAATTGGGCAACTAGCGCATAGGAAGGATGCACGCAAAGCTCGCCGAAAAATAAGATCTTAAGGCATTTTAATAGTGGTTTTGCACTGCATTAACAGGAGTTAGAAAAGAAGCCTACTTCGCAACCACCGCAATACAACATGTAAACACTTCCAAGTGTTTAAAGCAAACAAAAAGAACTCCGACTTCTCCATTTGAGTAAGTGGAAAGCCAGTCCACACTCTACCGACCCAAGTACAACAGTAGAACCCCGACTTTGAAAACCAGTCGCGTCGGCAGACGGATCGGTTAAGTGGTTTATAAAATTTTGTGTTCTCCCCGGGGAAGGCGGGGGAGGGGATCTCGTCTTAGTTAAGCAAAGTGGTGGCATGTAGAGCTGTCATCTACCCAACTGCTACCCATTTTTTAATGAGTTGGCCAACAAAGAAGGGTTGGCGAAATCAGAAGACGGTTGCAGAAATTCATCTTGCTTGCCCTCGTGTGTGACTAAAGAACTGTAGATATAGTCAGGTCAATTTTGGGTTGGTGCTTTTTCCGTTTTTGATATATTTGCTAAAAATATGATGTCATGTAGAGTGGACATCAAACTATCATCAGAAAAGAATGTGTTCTATCTTTTTCATGTGCAAGGGGGTAGCCAGCCACTTCAAAATGACCACCATTTTCATCATTTTGTCTGATGTAATCAAGAATGGCCCTTTTGCTCCTAAATTTGGGGTCGAAATGTTTTGTAGGAGTAAAAGTGATATAATTAACAGTCTCTTGTAATATCCTAAAAGTTTTTCTCAGATATTGATTCGTTTTTTTGTGACCGTTTTGTTACAGTTCTGTCGAATGTAAACCTTTTCGTCAAAAAAACCCGACCATTTTGGCAGTTTTGAGTACCAGATTTTCTTTAATTATACATCCGCGCGATTTAACTTTTGCTTATGGGTAGCTTGATGACCAGGTAATAGGTGAGAAAAATTTCGACTCCAACATTCAAACCTTAAGAAAAGAGTGGTATTGAAATTTTTTGCAATTTGCAATTTTTGCAATTTCTTTGTTTTTCGTTGAACATTTTGGCATATGGGATCCTTTTCGTGAAAAATATGGGTTTAAGGACATTTTGGAGCAATAATATTTCTCATGTGTCACAGGAGATTCTTATCTTCAAGTAAATCTGCTGTCTTATGCCTCAGTAATAATACACAGAAAGAATTTCGCCCCTAAAATCAGAATGGGCATGAAATTATGGGTTTCCAAAAATCGGCCGACTTCTTCATTTTTCCTTGAAAATATGTATTTAGGGGCACCATTGAGAGATACTTTCTATATAAGTATGATAAGAAAATTCTCTTATCTCCATGGAGTGCACAGCCAGGTTCCTTAGTGGTAACCAAGAAAAACAAACTGACTCTCCAATGAGAATGGGTATGAAATTACGGGATCCTAAATAATGTGATTTCTTCGTATTTCCTTAAAAAATATGTTTACGGACACTTTTGAGAGGTAGTTGCTATACAAGTATCGGACAAGATTCTCTCATCTTCATGGAGTGGGTAGTCTAGTGCCTTAGTAGCGCACAGAAAGAATTTTATGCACAATGATTGTACTTTACAGCCATTTCCCGTACATAATGTACACTTTCTGGGGACAAACGCAGAAAAATTAAGGGACTTTTTGGAGGCAGTTTATTATGATAATAAGGAAGCACGATAACATAATTCAGAGCGTTTGTAACAATATAGGCATATTCACTATTAACAATTCACTTAGTAGTGGTTGTTTCAAATCATCACTTCGTGGTGTCATAATTACATCCATCATTAAATTATGAAGCCCATCTGAACCCATATATACTCCAAAATAACCATGAGTCTAACCTTCCCACCCTCGGTAAAATTCTTGAATACACTGCTATGAGCAATTAAATTCTTAGAGTCCGAAGGACATGTTTCAGTCTGCTTATAAACCTTCACATAGTACGGAGACAGCTTTATGTCGTGTCAACAATATTTTAACTGAATTGAGTCAAAGCAGGGTAGTTTTAGTTGTATTGTTAATCTAGACTTACCGGTAGATTTTAAAACAATCGATCATTACATTCTTTCAAAGGTTTCGAAATGAGTGTGGTATCAAAGGTAGTGTTTTAGATTGATTTCGATCTTATTTAAGTAACTGATATCTATCTATCTATCTATCTATCTATCTATCTATCTATCTATCTATCTATCTATCTATCTATCTATCTATCTATCTATCTATCTATCTATCTATCTATCTATCTATCTATCTATCTATCTATCTATCTATCTATCTATCTATCTATCTATCTATCTATCTATCTATCTATCTATCTATCTATCTATCTATCTATCTATCTATCTATCTATCTATCTATCTATCTATCTATCTATCTATCTATCTATCTATCTATCTATCTATCTATCTATCTATCTATCTATCTATCTATCTATCTATCTATCTATCTATCTATCTATCTATCTATCTATCTATCTATCTATCTATCTATCTATCTATCTATCTATCTATCTATCTATCTATCTATCTATCTATCTATCTATCTATCTATCTATCTATCTATCTGTCTATCTATCTATCTATCTATTTAAATGCTTGAAAACAAACTTAAATTAAAGGAGACCAAAAAACAATTTTTTCGTCATTTCCTTGCATAGAAATGCCTTCATCATTCAGGATATTTGTTTGAGTGTTGGAGTTAGATGAGGTTTAACGGTTCAGTTTCTAGGATACTTGCTTGAATATCAATGAGTCTGTGGTCATCATCCGTTATGATCTTAGGTATTACTTTCGACCCCTCCTCAAACATTAACCAGCAGGTTTCGTCCATTTGCCGTACAGTTAATTTCTCCTTCACAATATCTCTTGAATTCGTAGTTTAATTGATCAAACTGCTTGCGCATATGCCGTTCACTAGCTGTTCCTCTCTCGACTAGGACTACTGCAACTTCCTTTTAGGTGGGATCTCGCGCACAAATATACTACGTTTGCAACGGCTACAAAATCGTACTTCTCGTTTCATTTTTTTGTGTTAATAGGTACACATTCAAGTGCTCCACCGCTTCTGTCTGAGTTGTATTGGTTACCCGTTACGAATAAATTGACCTCGAGATTTTACTACATGTATACAACTGCATTAATGCAACTGCCCATTCCTATCTTTGAAAGCCTTTGACCAAACACGACCCCAGTCGTACTGGCCTGTGATCCTTCAGTGATTCGCTGCGTCGTCTTATCCCTTCTACAGAGAGTGTTACTGGAGTAAGTGGCTTTTTTGCTCATGGAGCATGTCTGTGGAACAGCCTCTTACTTGAACTTCGTCAACTTTTCTCAGTCTATTTTCTCAGTCTATACTTTTTCAAAAAAAGAAAGAAAGAAAAAAAAAACCTTAACAATAATCTATTCCCCCCGTTTTAATTTTTGCACATTTTATTTGTACTTTTTGAAGCTTTCCAAAGTATTTTATGGTTTTGGTAATTCAAAGTGTTTTATTTGTTTGTTTGGATTTTTGCCTATTTTCATTTGATTGTATCATTGCAAGGCACTTTAATTAACGGGAAGAGGGTGTTATCAAATTTTAGCTTATTTTAATAATAATAATCTTACATTACAAGTCCTATTGAAACATATCATCCAAAAATGCACCTTGCGCACACCGACTGCAGCTTCACCTTCACCGTCTCTGTAATTGATATATTTAAAAGGGGGTTCTGAATTATAAGCCTCTCAGTTCTTCCTGTCTTTAATCGCAATTGGTCCCTTTTCCTTCCTATCTCTCCTTCACGTTACAGTTTATCTGAATGCATCTTAAGTTTCAAGTATTTAGTACAATTACAGTTAGATTAAAAGACTGGGTGTGCCACGGGTATAAGCGTGTATCAATAGTGTGGAGGTACTAACACAGAGTTCTCAGGATCTTGGTAACCCCTCCATATCAAAAACGCACATTGTATGCTTGCAAACGACGGGAACAAGAGCTGCTGGATGACGTCATAAAATTTGTGTCAGTAACCAATTTGCCTTAGATTCACCAAACATCGTTCCTTACAGACGGTCTGCTTTCTTCGACAGCTTTTTCAATAGCCCCGTGCTCATTCGTGTACACCCTTTGCTTCCCAACGTGTCGTATGGTGTAGAAAAATTATATTTCGAATCATGGCAAGATCACTTGATGTACGGTCGAAAAATTGGGAATTGGGAGGTAGTGTATGCAGTGTATCCTACGAAATACTCTTTGATCACTATCCAAGCTACTTAGCAGAAGTATAACTAACCTTTAACAGTGCATGTTACCTGTCCTAGACGGCCCACCGTACCAAATGTAGGAGACTGGGAATGGGAACAAGCTGCTCCCTTTTCTCTCTCTCAGGTTTCAAGATCAGAGGGATTGATTGAATAAAAACCAACCCCTTAGCCAAGGTGGCTAGAAGGCGGAATCCAAGAAACGTTTTGCCCCCTGTAAAACTTAAAATATTCTCAGTGCATCTTAATATGCCTAGGCAACTTAGTTTTCTCCCTCCCTCACCTAGAAGCTATCTTGTCCCCCTGACTCGCCTTTAAGAGCTTGTCTAGCTACGGTCTATTTTACAACATATGACAGTATTCTTCGTAAACTGATCATTTTCACATATCGCATTTGCGGAAAGCTAGTGGTCAGAGAATTCTTTGTGGAAATTCGCTAATCCTGTTCAGTGAGACAATACCAGACGGCAGTTATTTTTGTTAACAAAAGTTCAAGATTGTAGCAAAAGTCTAACATTATAAACTGGTGTCCTAAAATGTATCACCTAAGTCTGGATTAAGGCCCGTTTTGTCATGTTACCTGGACAATAATCCCCAGGCACTACTAACAATATGAGCCGGTATGTAGAAAGTTGTTTAAGCGCCTTTGAAGTTCCTAGACAAATTTAGTTGTCTTTTTAGATATGCTGGATAGCAGTATTATAACTTTAAAAAAATTAACACAGTGATACTTACACAAACCTTCAAGGATATCCCTGGGCTGTCCCTCAACCAGAATTGCTTTATAGAGTATGCAAACTTATACTAGAAAGAAAATGAGTTGCAGTTAGTATTAACTGTATCTAAAATGCATCTACGTTTAAAAACATAATTTAGGAAGAGTCTGAGATCAGTTACAGGCGTTCGCATCCAGCAAGAAAGGTAATTACTTAAACGGTAGACTATAAACAGATGCAAAATTATGTTTTTGATAACAAGTTAAACTTAGTTTACTTCAACTCTATCATTTTCATTGCATATGGAAAAGATGTTGGAATAAGGATGTGAAAACCACTTTATCTGAATAATCTAATACTGCCTTCTCTTGGACAATAGAGTATTTTGGTACCTTTTCCTTATATAGATATCAAACTGAAAATATCATTAAGAAATGCAGTGCTATTTTCTTAAATATGATCTAATTTTTTAATTCTTGTGACATTTATTTCACTTTTTTCATTTCGTAGTGTGTCAACACAGTATAATCAAGGCTGACTAAATTACACATTTTTGGATAAAAAACTGACTAGAATACAGTAACCACAGTAATGTCATTCACATCTCCTGTGAATACTTCCTACTTGTCTTTGGATATTATTCATTCAATTCGCTCTATAATGAACTTTATGGATAATGAAAAATCCTCCTGACGGTATCTCGTAATACCTAGTTCACATACTGTATCTTCAGTTTGGGTTGTTTCTAGAGGGAAGTTCTGTCACTACATATTTAATCCTGGTGTTGCACTTCCTAACGTCTGTCTTCTAATATACCGTAGAATTGATTCATCATTTGCTTGGTGTGATTCGAGTCATAATTCTTGGTCAGTTTACTTTTTGGCATTCATTGAAAGCCCGTCTCGCTTTCAACATGTATCAGCTAGTCCACGTTTACAAAGGTGTACTGTTGCATTTGTCGACGTGTCTTTTAATCACCGAAGTCACATCAACAGAGGGAGGTACGTATTCACACAGTTTTGTCAAGTGAGGGATAGGGGTAGGTTAGAAGTTTTGACAACTGCTAATAGTTCACAAATACCCTAGAATATTTGCGCGTATTTGTTAAATCAAGTATATTGCATCAGCAGCCTTACACAAAGTAGTTTTTCGTCTATTCTAATTATAAGTATCTTTTAAATCAACTTATTATGCCAGTTTCCATTAATATGGAATAAAATGCCTAATCAGAGGTGATTATTCTTTAGTATACGAAGATTGTATTAACACTAAGGACCCTTCTACCTTCTCTATTCCTTCTATTACAAATCCTTTAAAGAAGATGGTTATCTATATTCCACAAATTTTTCGATATAACAAAAGCAACAGAAGTAGTAAAAAGGTTTCATGTTATTTTTCGTAGACTTCAAACGTTTTTGAAACCTTACTTGCATTGATTGTGAGGCTATCATGAGTTAATGGTGAGAGGTTTTAACACAATCCATAAAAGGAAATTTTAATTGTAGATGCTATTACAAATTGATATATGATATTGAATACTGAGACAAATTCATAACAAAAATAATAGCCAACCCCATCAAACCTGCTTTTGACACGGATATGGGAATTTGGGAATTTATACCCTTTGAACCATAAAGAAAAGACTCTTCGTAATGAGTTATACAGTTTGCTCCATAAAACATACGTCAAGAGATGCATTGTTATCAATTATTAAGCAACGTTTGGAGGCGATATGTACTTTTTTCACGAAAAAAAAAAACAATATTTCCTTGAACGTTTGGCATTTACATAACGGGAAATATTTACCATTTCTATAAATTACGGAATACAAACACTTAATACACACTGATTTCATACTACTGTACACTTACAGGGTATATATGGTTATATTCAATGTTACAAAATTTCGCTATTGCTTCACACTGTGCCCTATCGAACTGTTTCTTGTAATGATTTTGGTCCTGCTAAAGCCTGAAAAAACCCGAGAAATGTCGTTTCGTGTAGTGGCATTCAACAATAAAATCATTTTCGTGTGGGACAAAGACAAACTTCACATTTTGAAAACTTTTGTATAAAAGAAAAAGCTCCTCATTGTTATTCTTAAGTAGTGTCAATTAAATAGTGCAAACACCTTTATTTAAAAGTTACTGATAAATCATTAATTTTTGTATTAGTACTTAGATAGCAAATTTGTTCAAGCAAGCTTACGAATCTATTTATACATGGTGAAAATGAGACGCAAGTTTTCGAACTTAGACCAGAAAAATCGCTTCAAAAATAGTTCTCCAATTATTGTTCAAGGTGCTTTCATCTCGTACACGAAAACAAATAACCACAATGTAACTCTTCAAACCAAAGCTAGTGGCAATATGACAGTGATTACATCAAAGTGTAAAACAAACCATCTAATACTTTTATTGCAACAGAAGCAACTAAAGTTCTTTGAAGATCAACGATATTATCAATATTATGAAGATTTAGCATTGTCCCAGAAAAAGAGCTTCACTATCACTTTGCTCCCTAACACAATACTACTATTTGGTTAATAAATCCATATTTGCACTTATCGATATTCGGGACGAAAATTCCGTAGCCAGCACAGGTTTAGCAAATGACTTATGTTTTATCCACTTCACTTACACTCCAACTCGTCATCTCCCATTCGTACATATTAATATATCGAAAACTCTACATTGTGGTTAGATTTATTGAGATTGATTACTTACCGTCTGTATTCAAGTGCGGCATTTAGCTAAGTAGGACACAACAGTGTGCAGACTGATAAATCTAAATCCGAATATAAGTTTCTACTCAAAATGCCACAGCATGCAACCATCAGTGCCTATATTAAATAACAATATGTCTGTTCTGTTTAGAATTTTTATTTCTCAAAGTAGGCCTATATCAAATTTAAGCTGCTCAGTGCATTATTATGTGCCACTTTGCAAATTCGATGTTCGTATCGTGTTTCAATCCATTACCTGAAACATCGCACATCACCGAAGAAAACAACAGACTCCAAAATCAGAAGTTGAGATAGAAATGTCCGATATTGTGTTTCTTAACAAATGGTGACAATCGTGTTGCGTCAAGCATCATCTTCAAACAGTTTTGTGTGCTCTTTTTAAATATCTCCTCTGCTGCCTCAGAGCTTGTGGTTCAAATGCGTTAAGTCCTTGCATCTCCATCATGATGTCGACGAATTTGGCAAATTACAATTTTTATTTTTTTTAAAACAACGAGGTCTGAATACAAAAATTAGCTATTCTTGTTGAAAAAATTAACAGCTTACAGGAAACTTCCTCTACTTTTATTTAAGGGTGTCAAAACTATTTCATTGATCTTACATATAACATGCCACTAAAAGGCACCGTACTAATGGATCATAGGGGTTGACTTGATCTGGTTGTAATGAAAGTGCGACACAAATTAAAACGGCTCTCTTGAGCCCTAAGTGTATGTGTTTTGTATACTATTAACAATTCCCAGCACTTATTCCTTAAAGGTTCATCCTACTTCTTTTACCAACAACCTGAATATCCAAGAGACTGCAAAGAAGCTCGTGACCAGTGCGCGTCTGATAATTTTAGCGGTGTTTATACCATCAAGCCCGATGGATATCTAAAACCCTTTGAAGTTTATTGTGACAATGATTTTTCATCTGGTGGATGGACGGTATGTCATTCTCATTTAGTTTATTTAAGAAGTATTCTACGTAATAATTTGTTCAAATTTTGATAAACTTTGACAAAGTTTATATTGTTACAGAATTCGTAGACATAATGTGACGAAGAGCTTTGCCTTGCCCGCAAGATACCAGTCTTGAAAGAGAATTCTCATCATATTCAATTGTAGGAAACGCTCAAGCAATACACTTAAAAAATTGGGTGAAAACATTACCATCGATGGGCACGTATGTAAAAGAAAAATCCCCAAAATTGTAAAATTTGCCCAACAGTTTGTGATTAATGAGTAACCGGGAGTGTGGTTGCCATGAAATGAGGCATTCAACGTCTCGTTAAACCCTTTATCGACAGTAATAGCGCAAAAGGTACCAAATTTCAGTACTTCCACCTACGTGCCGATTGTTGGAGGATTTTACGCAACTTTTAAGGGCGTTTTAATGGCTTATAGACATTAGGTGCTTCTTATCTGATCAACGAGGTTTCAAATGGACACAATTTTTAAAGAAAACACGAGTCCGAAGCTGCTATGATAAATATACTGATCATTTACGAAATTTTCATTTCCTCAAGCAATCAGATTGAGAACAGGATTATTCAATAATGCAGATCATGATGATAATAATCCAGCCAAAGGAAATTTTTATGATGAAATCAAAGTACTTAGAGTAAAGAAAACTTATGTATGCATTCTTATTTCTATCCTTCCTTCAAATAAGGTTATTCAACGGCGAACCGACGTCTCCTTGACATTCCAAAGAGTTTGGGAAGATTATAAAAGCGGCTTTGGCTTCTTGGGGAGTGAATTTTGGATTGGCCACGACAAACTATCTTATTTAACAAATCAAGCAGCATATGAACTTCGTATTGACTTGATGTTTTCTAATGGATCTTTCTTCTATATCACATACAAATCTTTCCGTATCAGCGATGAATGGAGTGATTATGCAATAGTGTCGGCTGACGAATTTCGTAGTAATTGGAGTAAGTATGACATTTACTAGGTTCTCAGCTTGACTCATTTAAATATTCGCAGGTGAATGAAAAGTATATTGAGATTGGCTTTTTGCAGTTAAATATGAGAGCTTTGTGTACCATCCAGTAAATATTATCATTATGTTCCGCTTAACAAGATGGTTTGAACATTTTCTTTCAATTCGATATCTGCTATCAAACATAGGATGAGTATGACGGTAACAAATGTACCCGAGGTTCGATTTTTTCATAACCGTTTTCAGTTTTGCTTCACGTAGGTTGTATTATTTCACTGTGTCCACAAGACACTACTCGGGATAGTTGCGCTTGCCAGAACCTGTGTACCGATCCTATTGGACAGACTGATTGCTACACTACTTGTGCAGAAATATGTGAACCCAAAGGGTGTCTTGTGCCTGAGACGAACTCATTCATTGCGGTATGAAAGACTTTTTGTCATATAGTCGTTGGAATTAGAAGAACATACCTCTTGAAGAAAAGTATGTAAGTGCAGAAACATCGAAATACAGTTATCTCATCTCGTCCTACTTATTCATTCCAGAACGGTGAGTCCGTCATAAATGCGGAATGCACACGAAATTGTACCTGCGTCGACAATCAACTCCTTTGTAATACTGACTACGAATGCAGCGCTGATGCATCATGTAAGGTTAAAGACGAAACACGAAAATGCTACTGTAATGAAGGGTTTGAGGGAGACGGTGAGACCTGCAACAGCATTTTTAGGGATTGTTACGAAGTATACCAAGCGGGTCACATGACGGACGGTATCTATACAATAATGCCCACAGATTGGCCAGGAACGTCATTCAATGTCTTTTGTAATATGTCTTTTGGCGACGGAGGATGGACTGTAAGTAATAAATTTACTTAAAGGAATGATATCTTAACAGCTATGTAATTTCACTCAATTGAACGGACATTTTGAAGAATATATATATATATATGTATATGTATATATATATATATATGTATATATATATATATATATATATATATATATATATATATATATATATATATATATATATATATATATATATATCACTAATTTCGACAAGTTCGACGTTGCTGAAAAGTGGACCGTAGGGCGAAAAAAAATAAGAGCGGAAAACCACTTCGCCTTAGCGTTTTCACGCACTTTTTATATAGGAATACGTAAACGTATGGTAACGTCATTTAAAGGCACAATCAAAATGCAAGGATTCCAATGTCGACCAATTTACGGACACGTGTCTGTTAACACACATGGATGGTAGGCCATTGAAATAACATTGATTATATCTTGAAGACGCTGGGGCGAAATAAATTCTTATGTGTATTTTATTATTTTTTCGCCTTAAGGTAGGGTGATTTCCAGACTTTCGTTCTTAATGTCTAATTAGCGTTAATTAGCGTTAATATATAAATATATATATATATATATATATATATATATATATATATATATATATATATATATGACAGTAGTAAAAAGTGCTTAAAGTTTAGGAGAAAACTCCGCAGGGTTTTCGGGTACATACCCTTCATCAGGCGGCAAAATATCAACTGATCAGTAAAACGCGATTCAAATGAAACAAACGCGTGCCTACACAACTCGACCGATGCTCGTACGTTGGCCGCGCTTACAGAGTGTGTATGCAGACAGTAAAACAACTGTGTACAACACCTTACACACACACATACACACACACCCACACATATATGTGTGTGTGGGTGTATGTGTGTGTGTGAGTTTTGCTATAAGATTGTACTCTTTCAGTTCTCAGCCAAAAGATCATTGCAAAGTTATATTGTTTTCATTAAATGTGAGTTAGGTCTTTCAACGACGCATTGATGGTGTAACTGACTTCTATCGTGACTGGGCAGAATATAAAGATGGATTTGGCACACTAAATCAAGGCAACGATTTCTGGCTAGGAAATGAAAAGCTTCACTACCTTACGGATCAGAAGGATTACATCTTACGAGTTGACGTAGTCCACTCTAGCGATCGACTGTATTACGAGGAATATAGAACATTGAAGATAGGTGATGAAAGTACCAAATATCGACTGAGCTATGTTTCCGGAAACAGCCGAAACACGAGTAAGTTAACTGCGTTATCCGTATCAGATTTCACTACCTACTCTATCGTGCGATATGAAGTACCTATATCGAAAAGTTATCTTAGCGTTAATACACAGAATTTTAGTATATTTCCAAGAAATGATCTGAATGACCAATTCCTCGAAACTTATTTCGATTGAGATATCAGTTAGTGATCGTTTCTAAACAGAAACCAAGATCACCCGATATCACTTGACTATATGTTTGAAGGTGGATTGATTACCGGATGAGAAAAAATTTTTCGCTATACCTTGCGTGCACCATAGTATGACCTGAAACATTTTGAAAAAAAAATAGTATGTCAGGTACCGAACTAAAAAGTTGGAAAAGTGGGTTGATGAGATAAAGTTACCTTAGAGCGACTCGTTATTCCTTTCAAATTTTCCATTTATTGGTCGAAGCTTTGATATTCAAAAATAAATGCCTCATCTTGAAATGTAAATCAACTACATTTTGACCTCTGGAGTCATGCATTTAGAAAATTTAGAAAAAAAATTGTAATCTGTCAAATGAAGTGTGGCAACCACAACTCCTCTGCAGACTGGTTACGCATATTCTCATACTACTTTAATAATAGGGAAATAGGGAAGGTGATCACTTGTCCAGCTGGGTTACTGAACATGGATTCCAGTCGAAACTGCTTAAATACGTGTAGTCACAATATAATTCACCTCAACACAGACTACCTAACAATTGTAAAGAAATCATATTTGATGACTTAGTTTTATTTTTCAATTTCTATACTTTTAAAGAACTTTCCGTAACAACAGACTGGGAGATAGTCGTTTTCAAGTCCAAAGGAGAATTCACATGCTCAGGGGAAAATTTTGCCTAGCTCAAAACATGGATATTTGTAGTATTGATAAGTACTTAGTGTTTATCCCTTCACATTCGTCCAATCTGTTTAAAACGTGCGTTTATTCAAGACTTGAGGTAATAGTCCACGCCCATAGAGCAGAACACAAGAAACCTTACACTGCGTGTTAATGGACACAAGTACCGGCATGATCCACTTGCAAACCCTTGTGTGGAAAACGGTGCAAACAACTTGAGGTTATGTGGAGTCTATAAATTAAGCTTAGGGCAAAGAGCTTGGCAAAACTGCTCATTATCTCAAAACTGCGAGGTGAACTATCAAATTCTTCTCTGCTTGTTTTTTGTTCTCTTAGCTATAAAGTTTCTAAATATGCCAGTGGTTCCTTTCCTGGAATCAACGAAATGTTCCAGCTCGTAATGCTTTAGGGGATAAATTTGAAAATGCCGCCACCTATTGCGAGATTTTCCCCCAATCGGGTGAAAGTTCATTTTCATCTGAAAAAGATTATCTTTCGGACTGAACAAAATACCACATTTGAATGAAGGAATATGTAAAATCATATGCATACCATATGAAAAACACACCGAAGAATTATTACATTTATTTTTCTGTCAGTCACTTTTCACCAAAGCATATGTCAAAACGGTCGTAATATTTCGTAACCAGCTGCATACATATTTTTATTAAAGTGGTATCATAAGTCACCATCTTTCAAAGACTATTTTATCAACATTTCCTATTTGTCAACATGGTAGTGTTCAATTTTCCTTTTGCCTAACTGATTACTGGACATGCTTGTCTAAATATGTTCTTCTGATGTTGTCATTTTCTTTGACACATTTTCTAAATTAATGTAATATTATATACAATTTTTGTTGCACCTACTGCTGTTGAGTTTCTTTGATAAAGGTATCTCGGTGCAAAAAACCAGAGCCAAAACTGGGGCGTCTCTCCAAACCAATCATTATTACCCTCTTATTACCCTTTTTTATAGCCTCCTAAAATTTTGCGTATAACAGGGAAAAAATTGAATCTACAGCACAATACTTCCCGATTTATTAAGAAGGTTACACATTACATTAATACTACTATTTTTATTGCCTAACCTGTAGCGTTTTAAATATATTTTTGTTTACATCATGATACAGATGACTACTGGTTGAAATATAACAACGGTGCACAGTTTAGCACACGTGACCAGGACAACGACGGATGCAGCTATCACGACTGTGCAGAAGGGCATAAAGGAGGATGGTGGTACAGCACGGCTGTTTATACCAATTGGTGCACTGAGTGCTATTATAGTTATAGGTATTGCTATTATTTTCAAACCAGGACCAGCTGCAATAACCTTTGTACTGCTTCAAACCTAAACGGACGATCAAACGGAGGCAATGGTGAGAACTTAATCTACTGGACTTCAAGTGGTAATGACTGCAACCACAAGTTCGCAGAAATGAAAATTCGTCCAATCTCCTAGTAAAACGTTATCATTGTACGTATGTCAGTCTTATAAATTCAGAACACTTTGCAAATTGTTTACGTAAACGAATTTTAATTATTTCAGAAAATCTTTACACTTGACTCGTTAAGCAGGCAGCGTGACTCTAACTGTTCATCCTAGTGTACTTTTCCAAAAGTACGTGCTACTGAAAGTCATAAACTTTTTACAAATCGTTGAAATCTCTAAAAATCATTCGTGGCTATAGAATTAATAAAATTGATTGAACAGACAAATTACAGCTTATTGGTTGTTTTGTATCATTGTCAAGTATGATAATTATCCTAATTTGTGATTCTTTTTAAGTCAAATGTTACAACAAGGGAGTGTTTACCTTAAGAGGTACAAATCCATGGTTGTTGTTCATTCAACAGCCCCCACAATTTAGCCACTTCATCCTTCTTCATGCGATCTATATGATACACTAAAGTCATACATATATCAGTCGGTTTTTATACATCAGGAGTTCTTATCTTACAGAACGAAATGTAATTTCTATCTTGCGTATTCTTATATTGTCCTAGTAACCACGTCACACTTCGTGCACGATTTCATACTTTGGATGTACTTTGCACTAATCAGTACCTTGAGATACCAGGATATCATATCTAGCAGTGTTTATTTTCACTGGTAGCCCAGCCGCTTTGAAGGATATGCGTTCAATACTAGGTCTCCTTTCCAAAACGTGCAGATGGTTGCATTTGATGATAAGCCGCTTTTGGGTGGTATGCGGCCATGGCGGCCTAGCACATTGTTAAATGTCACAGTAGTTAAACTGCATCATAATGTAAAAGTAATTACGTAGGCTAAATCTTTGAACAGAGCTCTGTACTTTTGAACCCCTCCTGCTAAATGCTTTTCCACGCCATGTTTTGGAAGAATAAGTTTAGTTGTCAAAGCTTATCGAACTTAATAATTTGCTAGGTGAGGTTGAAAAGACTTACATATTATTACAGCTTTTGCCTCACCTAGGAGAAACAATTTTGGGATGAACTGATCTTGGGCTAGGGGGGTCAGCTATAGAACAACTAAAGCTCAACGCAAATATCCCTTACATCGCTTTGTTACTTTTCGCTGGCATGTGGAATCATTTCTGCATCAATACAAATAAATGCGACTTAACAAAGAAACAGCCAACTACTGTAGTTGCCAAGAACTGCAATGACAAGAAAATCTTACTTAGCCATTAAGCCACTCAAAGTAACATTTGTTGTTGTGTTATAAAGGTAGGACGGAGTTGTTGTGACTACTTTCCATATAAAAAGACGTACGCATATCAAAGGCTAGGAAGCCAACAAAATGATCGCAAAATCCTCCATACGTTAACTAAAACGAACCTGGTTCAATATAAGATATCTAACCATTACTGCACTTGCATCGATAATAGATAACCGGATACTTCTTGAAGTTTCACATGCACTCCAAAAACAATTTTGGTTGAGTCTTTAGAGAACCGAACATTAAGGAGGGTAACAGGCATATACTACATCTGCCCGTCTGTCTTACGAATGCTATGCAATTGGGAGTGGAACTGAAAAGTTTGCCAAAAACTTCATAGACGTAAGAAAAAAGGAGCAGTGGGTATCACACCCATGCATTCTTCTGTACAGATACGGTAACATATATTGACTGCAACACAACAAAATGACAGATTTTTCATGCTTTCACAAATTTTCCCTACACGTTATATATGACAGGCAGAACTTATTAAAGACAGCATTTTTAACGGCGCTTCGGAGGCGATTTTATCTTTCATTTCTCTTGTTATTTGACAAGGGAGGGAGTCGTACATGTTTCTTTCAAAGTGTCCGATCAGACCTGTAATAAATCAACAACCTCAAAGTCTTTGTCTTTTCTTGCCAAACCAAATGCTCTGTTGCAATGTGGTTTATCCTTCTAATTATCCTCTTTGAAACATGATGTTTTACGATGTTTTCAAAATTTGACCTCTGGTGACCTAATGTGACCTTTGAACTCTACCAGAAACCGAATAAAAATATTAACCTACCGTACATTCGAACCTGGGCCGTTTGTGTTAGAAACCTAGCACTTTTTTTACACCATCGGCAAACTCATAATAGGTATGATATTTCTATTTATGTTACAGTCATCAAATCCTGTACCCGTTTCCACATTAGGTAATTAAAGTTATAATCACCAAGTTATGTTTTGGAACAAAATGTATGTTGTTCTCTATAATTTTATCTTTGGAGTTGTTAGGAAGTGGTCAAGAAACGATACAACTAGGGTGTGCCTCCCACTGTCTATGTAATTGACGAGGTTTTTATAGTTTCATCTCTCGTCACCTCGGATGGCCTTTCAACGTATGAAAAGTGTCCATCATCCTTGTCTTGAAATATCGTTGTTTTTTGAAGGTTTTTGTTTTTGAGCTTTGGTGACTTCAAATAACCTCTGACCTCCACTGGAAAAATAGGATCTCTTTCAATATGAAAAAGCTAAATACTACGTATGCAAAGTGTCAATCTTTGCGTTCTTGATGTAACGCGTTATAAGCAAATTTTACGAATTTGTATTTTTATCTCCTTTGACCTTAGGTAACCCTCTAATAATAACAACAGGGTCCATTCTGAGACTACAACGCATCCATATGTCAAGTATGACAAGCATCCCTACTTCTTACCCAGAGATATCCTATATAAACAAGGTTTAGGTTTATGAACTTTAATGACCTCACATGACCTCTGCCAAAACATAGATCTTTCTCTTAATTATTGGAAGTCCATATTCCAAGAATGAGAAGTATCCATTGCTATCTTGAGATATCGTGTTTACCAGCCAAGCTTCACAAACACACACACACACACACACACACACACACAGGGCCGTAGCGAGCGGGGGGTGTGGGGGTGTCACACCCCAATATTTGGTCGCCCGTCGGCAAATTTTGGGTCTGTCGGCAAAAAGAGGAGAGGGAAAGGAAAAGAAGAGGAAAAGAGGAGAGGGGGAAAAGAAGAGAGAAGAAGAGAAAAGAAAGGGAAAAGAAGGGAAGGAAAGGGAAGACGGAGAATGAAAAGGAAAAAGAGAAAGAGAGAACGGGCCAGTCTGTTATCGGCAATTTCGATTTTCGGCTCTTCATCTAATTGGTCCATTCAAGTTGAGGGCCCCGTCGGCAATTGATTATGCATATGATGGCCTCATACGGCCGTATCAACGGCCGTCGGTGTAATTCGACGAGTGACTGAGTCCGTCGGGAACTCGGGAAAAGAAAGGAAATTAACGGCTTCCGTATATGTGCACTATTTCGGGTCATATGACATTCTTGAAAAACCACTTTCTGCACATTATTCCTCACATCACCATGGGGAGCAGCACCCGATTACCAATTGAGAGGGTATCCTTAGCCCGTCTTCTAAACACTAACCTTGACTTCAGAAACATTTTGCAAACTTTTGAGTATCCGGTTTACCCACGAACCTCCCGGGAAGAAAATGCGTGCCGCGCTTGTCTTCCCTTCACTTCAATCTCAGGCTTTTAACTTTTCAACACCGAAATGAAACAGATACAGAACCCATCTTCAGATCCTGGAGCAAAGCATATTTTGAACGCTTGTGTTTAGATTCTGAACACTTTTTCTCCCTTTCTGAACGCCGGACGCCTATCCACTTATCGTATTTGAACTTTTGACGCGTCTAGTGTTCAAATGCTGAACACATAGTGTTCCAATTCTGAACGACAGGTTAAGCACCTGAAGTATAGTGGCATGACGGGAGGAATAGCCTAACACATAAGAATTAACCGGAATCTTTGCATTGGATAATGCATTATGAACCAAAATATACCAATCCTGCATGAGACTTAATTTTTTACCGAGAGATTATGCTAAAATGTCAGAGGTTTCGGGGGCGAAGCCCCCGAGCCCCCACCAGGGACCCTAGGGCCGGCCCAGTGTTTTAGCCAGCACGTGTTTGTGGGACACTGTCGCATAAACGGCGACAAATGTCGCACCAAAAAAATCTGACAAAAAAAACCTGACAAGCAAATTCTACCCGCCGGGTGTAAACTTTGATGTTCCTCATTAGGGCAGAAATCTACTCAAATGTTGCACCATTTGCCATCTAGGCAACTTGCAAATTCCAAAAACTTCCAAAGGGGAGGGGAAGACCCCCTCCTCTTAGACCCCTCGCCCAGATCAGTAAATGTCGCATTGAAAAAACGTCCTAGCTAAAGCACTGGCGGGCCTCTTGATCCCAACCGCCTAAAACTATAGCGGCCTGACGAGAGGGATATGGCCTAATACATTAAAATTAGTGGGAATCTTTGCATTCGATGATACATTATGAACCAAAATATATCCGTCCTGAGACTTTATTTTTCACCCAAAGATATACTTAAACGTCAGAGCTTCCTGAGGCTTTGCCCTCCGGAATCCTCCTTAGACGGGCCCAGTGTTTTAGCCAGCCCCTGTTTGTGCGACAATGTGCATAAACGGCGACAAATGTCTGACTTAATTTTTCACCCAGAGATATACTTAAACCTCAGATTTTCCGGGGCTGCGCCCCTGGACCCAACCAGCGGTCCTTAGGCGGGGTCCAGGACCCCACCAGCTAAAGCTCGTTTTCGCACTACGCATTAACAGATCCGTCGGCAAAACATAATCTCCCCCCCCCATAACACCTAATAATAATATTATTGAAAACATCAGATTTTATGGAAAATTTACATCTTCCTCGATCTAAATTTCGTCAAATTCAAGCCCCCAGAACGTTATAAATGATAAAAGAAAAGTAAGCAATAAATCAAAATAACACCTGTTCGACAGGTATTAAACTTACTCACTGCCGTCAAGAGAGTTGACACCACGGAATTTTGTGGTTACAAACGACGTGGTAAATAAAATGGAATATTAAAAAACGATCTGCTGGCTCAATGAAACTCAAGTGTGGGAGTAGGTGCAGCCTTAGAACATCTCATTTATGACCTTTGCTTTATGACTAGTTACAGTTTAGGCTGACGGGTATTTTATTGGTTTATGCGACTGAATCTTCTGTGGGACCAACTTTTCATGAAGGAATAAATAAATCATATGAGATTAATATTTGTTAGAGAAATCCCTTAGCCAACATTTGCCTGTCCTGTTTCATCGTTGGCTGCTTTCTTGAACCTTGAATATGTCTTCTGTCTTATGTAGCTGAATTTTACAACTACCACAAAAAAGTTAGTAAGGGGTGCTTGGAGAACGAACGATCGGTTAGCAGGCCATACGTAGCAACCGTCTGGAGACACCATTGATTGGCCCGCGATTCATTTCCTTATTGCAGTTTTCATTACATAATGACGTTATAACAATTTTATTAATCATTACGAAGATGTGGCATGAGAAGGACAGGAGTCGTGGAGTCCCCGTTGTAGAATTTCCAATTTTACCATGAGTCATGGTCAAAATAGTGGATATAATACAGCGGCCCCGACGGTGACCAGTCGTCTATGCGGTTTATGTGATGTTGTCTCAAGTTCGGAAATAAACGTACGTAAGTCTGCTGTGATCACTTTTGCCTAGTATTTAAAACTTTTTACCTGTAGACTTAGGGTAATAATTGGTAAGAATTAAGAACGTGTTTTTTACTTAATCATACTCTGAGCCTACCATACCACAATGAACGGTCACCATCCTTTGTTTTTCCTGTGAATAAACTATGTAACAAAGTGGTCCAATCCTTTAAAGGTCATTCAGCTTTGTGTTTGGCTAAGTTTTCAAAAGACGAGAAAAACCGTCAACATCGTTTTCGTCAAACTTTGGAACCAGTCTGAAATTTTCAGAAAAATCGAAATTTCTCGTAACTTTCGATATAGCCTTCTCGTGCTCTATTCATTTACTTTCTTTTTGAAATATAGATGCTTTTCCGCAACTCTAGAACCTGTTTCCTTGAGCCTTGATTGAATCCTAAATTTTAATTTCTCTCCTTCTGCACTGCCACTAGATTGTGCAATGTCACCCTGATCAGAGCCAATGAGACCAAACTCAATTAAAAGGCATACTACCATTCGATTTAACACAGCTTTCTTAGTACTAGGGGAAATTCAGGTTTGAAATACTTAGCTACTGAAACTAGTTTATCCTTCGATAAATCAGTAACAGATTCGAAGCCTAAATACTTGCCACAGGCCCATTTGGAGTAGTTAAAGCCATGACGAAGTTTAAAATATGAATGGCAAAGTACAATAGAATAAACTTACAAGATCCTTAACCAATAATCATTCCTAATAAAGTCTCGTAAATGTTTAGACATTAGCTTGTTTCAATGCATGCATTTTCCAGATAAATTCCCACATTGCATGTGTTAAGAAGTAGCAGTTCTAATGTAAAAGGATCGAAGCCTAAAAGATATTTACTTTGGAAACAGACTTATGAAGAAGACAATGAGTATTCAATTTCCAAAGTAACGCAATTCGTCCTTCGTGATATGAAAACAGTTTAACAAAAGAACGTTTTACAGGCCGCTTGGAAGTACCTTCGGTAGACAAGTCCCTCTAAGTAGAGTCTCCAGGCGTCTGGTAACAGTTTGTGGAAGGTAGTGTAAGGTCCCCGAGTGGTTTGCCGGCTGATGTCAGGCCAGGATATCTGTATACGGAGCTTGGGACGTCGGGCAAAAGATTTGGGGTTTGAGTTGAGGTGTCGGAGACCGGAACAGAAAATATCAGGTAACAACTAAACCAGGAAAGTGATACAGGAGGGTCAAGTTCTGTCACAGGTACACGATAAAACAGAGTCCAAAGAAGAGTCACAAAGTCAGGGAACGGAAAAGGACTGCACTGCAATACAAGCCATTGTAGAATGCAAAGACGAGCGCCTGGACCACACCTCAAAAACAGCAGGCACCTCATTAATCCGAAGACCTTAATAGCAAAGCATACATGTACATAGTTCTTAACACTAGTAAATAAGCATACCAGTTATTATGGACGTCCACAAGGGGGGGGGGGCAAGAGGGCAATCGGACCTTTGGAAAATAAAAAAAACTTGAAAAAACTTAAACAAAAAATAACATCAACGTACATTTCTTAACAGTGCACTCACTGTGAAGTTCTACTCTCGAAACAGGAATTGGATAAAAAAACATCAACAGTCCTTAGCAGTTCACTCTGTCAGTTTATGTAAAGTTCTACTCTCGAAACAGGAATTAAATCCTGGTAGTTCTCAAATCTGCCACAGGATTCAGATCATTTACCACAATATTCAGTCTATGGGATGAGCAGTGCACGAAAACAGGATTTGAGTAGGCGTTTTTGATACGGGCCTGTACCCCATGGTCTTTTTCGGCCAGGGTTGATGGTATATGCTTTGATTTGTCGATGATAATGCCTGCAACCGTTGCAGCGTCCATCCTCTCCAACGGAATGAAACTATTGCAACCCCAGTGTACGTAGTTCTATTGTTTGTTGTTGTTGTTTGTATGATCCTCCCTTGCGGGGACTCCACAACCCTCCAATCGCGGAGTATTACGCCAAGTTTCGTGAGGCAAACTCACAATTTAACGTCTTTGATTAAGGGATAGCGGACAACAAACTACAATCCAGAAACTAGACAATTTTATGTCCGAGCTGGGATTCGAACACACGACCGCATGATTGGATGTCGCGGATCATAACCACTGTACCACTTGCTCGGTTATTACTAATAGTGTTAGTTTAGTTACACACTCAGCCTTTTGATATGATCCATTATCACTCAGAATCAAACATAAATCGATGTTCTTTTAACATTATACTATTTTCTCTGTTTAATCAGCACCACCTCTCATTACTTCAATATTTTCTACAATATACAAACTGGTACACTTGGAGTGCAAAAATTTCTACCCAAGTGTCTTGTATCTTTAGAAATGGAACTGATTACTTTGCGATTCCATCGTTAGGTTCTAACTTTGATTTTTCTTTTAGCCTATCAAATATTTTTGTTGACTTTAGCATGCTTTTTTGTCACTGAATTATTCCCTGCACGCGCACGTCGAAAACACATTCACTGCATAAATAGTCCTTTTGTTTGTTTTCCGTTCGCATCGTCAAAGAAAAGCCACACAGTGTCGGCCATTCCAAGTCTTTTGTCGTATCCTGCCATGCCTTTTGTGTAATTACTCCTAGTAGTAACGATCATATAAGAATATTTGAAATTCTTACCATCCTTAACTTTGATACGTACGTGCTCTGGTGTATGAGTATCCGATGTCTGATGTCTGATGTGACGATTTTCTTTAAAAATGTTAAAAAACCTGATGGAAATATCCAACATTGTTGTATTTTTCAAGTTTTGTAACTGCAGAGATTTATGCAATATGGAAGTTTATATAGGGTCTATATTATATCACACTTAGTTCAGTTTGTATCCATTGCCACAGCTCCACATTCTTTTGTAAGAGTTGCTTAAATTATTAACATGTATGAGACAGCAAAATGACTGAACTGTCACTTGTTCTTCATGATCTAAAATGTTCTTGGGTTCTTTTTTACCATAAGATAAAACTCATTTAAAAACTGACAAGAGGGTTGGTGAAAATAAACCCAAAAGCTATTTTCTAAATAATAATGAAAGAAAACGACTAAGTGCAATGATTTGTTGCAAAAATTTTAGAGCAGAGACGTTGAAGAGGGTATTCGAACAAGGCAATTGACTAACCTCAAATATTTTAAATAATAAAAGAAATAGAGATTCAACGTGAGTTTAAAACGTCTTTAAAAGTAGGATGTACTAGAATATATGAGATCGGTATGTTAGTTACAATATCAATTTTCCAGTTGGTACTAGATGTGAATAGAAGGTTTTGTTTCGGTACATAGCAGCTAAGCTGGGTAGTAATTCCATATAGTGAAAGAGCCGATGTACGTTCATTAAATGTTTTGGTGTATAACAGTTGAACCTGGTTGTCTGGTAACCGCCTGCTAAAATACTAAGAAAAGATTCTGCATACTAAGAGTTTAAACCAGACTAAAAGAAAAAGATTTGAAAAGATCTCGAAAATCTAAATGAGAACATAGTTGAACGCTATGTTATACACATGAAGTAATACTAATCTACATTGAGTCCAGATTCAAATAAATTACCAATGATGGCTGAACTTAAAGAGAATAACTACAGAAACATTCCTTTTGCCAAACAAAATACAGATTCGGGTTAACATTCTTTTAACAGAAAAAACAATACAGACAAAATGCAGAAGGGTGTACACTGACATTATTTTGCCTAAATTGAAGTAAATGTATGTCAACTGTAGAATATTATTAGCCATTATTGTGATACACAAGTTTATACTGGGATACCGCTTATCAGACCACAAGGTAATGTACACCTGGGCACTTTTCCTTATTTTAGCAGAGTTTAGGTAGGTTATATTATAGTTACTTGGCCTACAGTTCAGAGATGTAATTCCATAAAATCCCGATTGCCAAAATGTCCTTTATATAATAATGAAATCCAAAGCAAACCCGTATATATCTGCAGACAATAATGAGTGGATGAGTGTCCTGAAGAATGAGCGTTTAGATACCCAGATAAGTCGAACAGATGTACTGATAGAATAAAAGGACTCAAACTTTCAAAAGCAGACAATAGTTTTGAAATGAAAACAGTAAGCAAAAATAAAAACAAATATATCTGTGTTGGGACTGTTGTAATAAATAGATATTCAAGAGAAAGTATATACTCAGGAAAACTTATTCAAGATTTCCAATATCAAACATTTCTATATGGAACAGTTTTTTTTTTTGAAAGTTTGAGCTAGTACAAAATCATTTCCAGCAACATATGGAATTATTCAAACATCATGTTCACTGAGGCTCTTCATGGCCATAATCAGTTTTGTGGTACTGTGACTTAATTAAAACAGTTTTAATGTCTTTGATAAAACGTTGGCGAAAGGTAGCAAACGTGTTATTCATCGATGACCATTCATTAGTAGTTGAGAAATCAGTCAATACTCATTACGTTTAGGTGCAAAATGAGTGAAAATGAGGCCGTTACTGCCAGTTACAGTTTCTGAATACTTTTTAGCAATTCACTTTCTTTGGTGGGTTCCAAAATAAAGAATGGTACTTCATCTGTACAGTATTTGCCTTCTCACTTTTTTGACGGTCTGATAGATAAGGCAACGTTTCACTATGTCCATTTCAGCCTGTTAAGTCGTGAAGAGAGCACCATCGAAGTTTATCTGACAAAGACATGACTAATATTGTTCACTTTCACCTTTCTCGATTACTTTTAGTTTTCTGTTGGAGATTGAGGGTTTTATGTCAGGATCTGGTAAGTTACCCAAATTAGTTTTTTTTTTTAAGCGTGACTCTTCAGAGGGAAATATTTAACAGCTTTGTAAGAAGTTCTACCACAAAAACAGTGAAAATTTTATTCCTTCTCAATATTGATACATCGATGCTTGTTGGAAAGTTCATCAAGTTTTAGACACGTTTGTAAAACTTAACCGATCATCAATCTAACGTGTTTATAAATGGAATATGCATTCAATTATGGGCCGATATCTTTATCTTGACAAATTTTTAAAAGGAGCAATTGTTTCAGCTTGTCAAAGGAGGACTATTTGCATTTTTACTCTGAGCTCTAAAGATCATGGGTTAATACTGAGTTTAATTTTCTTCAGTAGTTTTCCAGACAAAATACAAATATTTTCGATGCGAAACTTCGCTGTATCTAAAGTAAATAACCCGAGTCCTTCGGAATGCGTTGAATCTTAAATTAAAAACCCAAGTATATCCAATCGCCCCTCATCAGTACTTAGCACTTTGCGGAAAACAAACTGGTACTTTCTTATTTTTCTTAAAAATAAAGAAACATACCCCAAGAATCAAACACATGGAAAGGTGCGAGTTTACCGTTAAAAAAAGGTTCGCTGTAAGTTAAATTTCCACGAAGAATACAGCACTTACAGGACATTCAATTATTTAAGGCCAATTATTTCATGAATCTACCTCGAGTAAGTGATTTCCTAAAGTGATCCTGCTTTTGGCTCTTTCACCACGCCAATATTTTTAAATGGACTAAAAGCTTTCCACACATATAAAGTATTCAATGCAAACAATGATATAAGTAACTTTTACATAAGTTATGTCTAAGGAGCAAAGGAGGAAGAAACATGAAGAGGACTTGAAAGTCATATTGTATGCTTACAATTAGAATTAAAAGGAAGGAATAAAATTATGTTCTCTTTACAGTTCTTTTACTGTAACAGTGCACACAGTTGAAATGTTTTCGCAAGCATTTTACGAGGATAAACGTATGTTCCGACTTCGCTTCAATTTTTTTTACGATAGAATTGATAGCGTACCTTTCTTTGATTATTAATCGATGCGTATCTACTCTTTGCAGCATTTACATTACATTAGTTACGTGCAATCAATTTGTATAGAAAAATGATGTGAACATAAAATAGCGTATAGAGTTCAAAAGATGACCGAGTGACAAACTAGGAAGTAGAGGAAGGCAGTTTTGAAATAAGGAACTTCGATTGGGTTTTTATCCATTCTTATTTATCTAGCAAAATTAATTTTACAATGAAGTTCAGAAATATATCCTGGCAAAGAAGGCGAGTATCTAATTTTCAAATTCTTAAAGACGTCTAAAAGCATCATAAACTTGCGGAACTGTAAAAAATATTCACAGCTTAGAGCTGCAAGACTGAATATCGTAAGGACTAAGTCACCTGTCTTAAGCTAGTAAAATATTTTTGTTTTTCCTTAAGAGAGCGAGTTAATTCTGCAATTTAGTTGTAAACTTGTTGAAGATAAAAGAATGACTCGTATGATCAGCTCAAATCCCAACTTAAAACCATAAAATTAGTAGAGGCTTTACAACTACTGTTAATCATCTGAAAAAAAGGAAATTATGTTTGGTATTTTGGTTTCCACCATAGTTATCGTTCAAGGATTTGACACGACGCAGAAGGCACCTACATAACAACTATATTCGAACATTGTATCATATTAGCTGTTTACCAGCTGGGCTTCAAAACAGATGAATCAATTACGAGAGGAAAAAAAAACTCGAAAGTATGCAGAAGTTAAACAACAGATGCATACCACTATGAACCCGAGTTGTTACAGTGACAACAGGAAAGCTTTATTCATTATTTAGGAACATCGGATATATATTTTAGTGTATTTGAAATAATTTAATTGATGGGGTTAGTGATAACTGTCATGTACATTTTATAGCCATCATATATTCATTATGCAATCACGTACCTTGCCATATTGGATTGCTAACACAGATACAAAAGTGGCTGAAGAGAAGCTAAGTATGAAATTTTGATATTAAATATAATCAAGGTTAATAGTAATGGGATGACAGAAAACTACATTTCATTTGAAGTAAGGTTAAGGAGTTCTAAAATCCTTCTCTCGTGCTTTGCTAAACAGGAGAGAACTGAATCTATTTAAAGTACTGATTCAGAAATGGGTCATTATCTAATATCATAGTCGTAAATGTTTAGAAGCTTTGCATATACGCATGCAGCTAGAGAGAAAAAGATAATTGATTGTAGAAATTTAACATGAATTAACATGACAGCATGTTATTAGGGCCTATCACTGTCAAAAGAATAGCGCGAGCTTGTCTCAATATTTTAATTTCATGGGGTTTAAAGGTTTACGTTCTTGAGCTAACTATGGTGTGAATTAAATGCAAATGTCCTGTTCTTACATAAACTCACACACACAATAAATACGAGCTTACCTTTAAAAAAAAAACTTTAGTGTTAACGTAGACTACAATAGTCAAGGTATGTGATATCTACAATTTTATTGCCTTAGTAAGTAGGCCAATTATTTCACGAATATACCTTATTGATTTCTTGAAGTAATCTTGGATGAACGTCTTCCAAAGAACTGTTGCAGGTAAACATAATACGGTCTTGGTTTTTATTTCAGGAATATTTTAACCTCTCCTCCCTAAATCAAAAGTTCAATTGTTTTCATCGAATTTGTAACGAAATAAGAACTCTGTAAATTGTTGTCGGGTTAAGTCAGTCTGATTTATTGATCGTCTTTTTAAATTTTGCATAGGGGCCATCTGGATTAAAGTGACGAAAGTTTACCTACATATCTATAAAACCTAATTATATATCTTAAACGAAAGAAAAAGGAAGACTTTTACATAGTAAGGTCCTTGGAAATGACATATGCTTCCTATATCCCAACACGAAAAACAAGCATTCATTAATCCAGTGTAGGACCACTTAATACGTCTATCTATTAGCAATTGCATTAGAGTAAAAGACCGTTAAGAACTTTAATATAGAAAAACGCCACTCTTAGGTAACTGGTCGATATAGTGGACATTTCCCTTTAATTAAGGTTTTTGCAACTGAATTCTTGTATCCCTCGTTTGGTCTCGGAGATTAACGTCAAATCGCATGTCACCTTCCAGTGTAAAGCAAAGGTCAAAATAAAACATCCATGGTGTAATAACTATGAATAACCCCTAACAAATAAGACTTTCTGTTTTAGTCAGGACAATGAATCAATCACAACGGTTTTGGGGTAATGTTACAAATATGATGCATTTACCCGTACCTTATTTATCCGTAACTTGTTTGTATACCAAGATATACAAAGTAATTGTATAGATGATATCTTAGTGAAATGAGCTCTTACTATTTTTAAAGGTATGCACAGATAAGTTTGTATTTAAACTTTCACTTTTCAGACCAGTAACCAGAATAGTGGAGCAAACGAGAGGACTTTGGGTAAGTACGCATCTCAAGCTCAACAAATTTTAATACTAAGGCAATTTCAGATAAGAATTAATCTTCAGCAATCACCATAACGATGTTTGCAAGGTGTACTTGATCGACAAAACTCATTAGGAAAAACTGTTAGCATAACTTTAGTATAAAACGAGTATAGCAGTATTTTTGAGGCAAAATATTTTGTATGTAAAAGGCTTTTTTTGTAAAAAGCAAAATAAATGGTGTTATCATTTCTTAACAAGCTTAAAATTTACATAAAGTAAGTGAAAACTAATTATTAGAATTATGCTTTTGCAAGTTCTTCGTATTTCTTTTATCAACAACCGGTTTACCCCAGGGATTGCGCTAGAGACCAATATCTTACAAGTAATCGCAGTGGTGTATACCTTATCAAACCCGATGGTTATCCAGAGCCTTTTGAAGTGTACTGTGACAATTCGATAGATTCTGGAGGTTGGACGGTAAATGAAGAAATTGAACATTTATTCCAATATGGCATGTCATCGATATACTGACGATGCTTTGAATTATTTTTGTACAAAAATATTGATAAATATACGAATCTTTTGGCATATATCTCCTAGTTATATACGGAACACTTCCTATTCTCTACTGTTCTAAAATTCTCCTAATAATTGATTCTGGAAAAGATTTCGTATTGAAGTTTTCTGCCACTGTCCAAGCAAAATTTTCTACTACTGGACTATTGTTTCTCAAACTTTTCCACAAAATCTCTTTAACATTCCCTAATCAATTGAAAACTGGATGCGTACAACGAATGTACTCTGCAATACACTTTTATAATATGTTAAGGACACAGAGCGGTTATTTCACAATAACTGTTATAATTCAGGAGGAATTTTGGTTTTTCAAGTTAATGAAAGTTTTATGAACAATTTAAAATGTAGCTCTGTTACCGAAAATAATTTTTAGATGACAGGAGCACGTTAATAAGTATTACCTATCTGATGTAGTAGGACAAAAAGTTATCAGGGGATGTAAAATACTCTGCCTTCTAATGAATTGAACCTTTTTTTTTGCTAAATGCCCAGTTATCCTCCCAATTTTATGATGCGTTTTATCTTTTCACAGATTATAAAACGCCATTATAATAGTGCTATCAATTTTAATCGCAGTTGGACTGAATACAAAACTGGTTTCGGTTTCCTCTCCGGAGAATTTTGGCTCGGCAACAATAAACTATCATTTTTAACCAATCAAAATGTCTATGAACTCCGTATTGACTTTACAAGTGCCAATAATGCGTCTTTCTATGTCTCATACAAGAGATTTCGTATCAGTGATGAATATAGTAAATACAAGCTAACTAGTGTTGGAGACTACGTTGGATCAGAAGGTATGTAATGGTTCACAGCTTTTAATTTAATCCATGTTTCTCAATTATCATCCAGACAGCCAGACCATAATTTATTCGTATATCTTTCTTATGCTACAGATAACACCACCGCGTACTTGTGTCCTCCAAGTACTGTAAGTATCTAAGATGAGATTTAATCACAAATCAAGCAGGTCCATAACTCATTTACTGCCTGACTTCATATAATGTTGAGGGCACGATATGTCCAAACCATGTCTAATTTTGCTTAGTTAAGTCTTGTTTCTCAAAGGGTCTCAGACTGCGTCGCATTATTCACAACTTTAATCATGAAACTTAACGAATCATGAATCATGAATTTTCGTTGTTTAAAACACCGCGTTCATGCTGTACAGTTTATAATTCATCTCATTACATTAATACCAACAGAAAAATGCCTTAGTGGTAATTAATGCGCTTGGTAATTTCTTTGAAGGAGGACACGGCTTACATTTATCCAGACTGTTCGAGACGCTGTTCCTGTATTAACGGTCAGTTTTTGTGTGATGACTACGAGTGCAGTCCTAATGCAGCTTGCGAAGAGGGAGAGAACGTGTCACAGCGTATCTGCAAAGAGGGCTATGTAGGTGATGGGACCAATTGCACCATTGACATCCCTCCCTCCGATTGTCACGATGTATATGAAAGAGTTTCGAATAAAAGTGGTGTCTATAAAATAAAGCCAAAAACGTGGCAAGGAGATCCGTTTGACGTTTATTGCAATATGACCGATGAAGGTGGCTGGACGGTGAGTAACATGATCAACTAGTGTGTATTGTTAGTTCAAAATTATTCTCACCTTCAGAAACAAAATTAAAGCATATAGGGCAGAAGTGCAGTCACCCAATCCTTAATAGGTACAAGTCTGTATGGTAATGGGCGAATGTTCCATGATATTGTTATTGATTAAAGTGGCTATGCCACGTGTAAATTAAAGGTTTAAACCCTTTGTTATCTTTAGGAATACATTTCCTACAACGAAAATCAACCATTCAGTTTGTTTACAACTAAGTTATTTTTCCGCTCGAAAATTGAGAAAAAATACACCCTCTTCCAGCCTTGAAAAGTTAGTCTTCCCGAAAATTTTCAAAATGTTGTTACGTCTTGTGACGTCACTTTAGGAACAGATCGTTGTTTGCCGTGGTGTCCTTCGGGCATTTGATACAGTGTTTGCATTCCATTGTACCGGTTACCAAGGTCGATACAATGTAAAACCTGCGTGAAAAGTTGTAAATTTTGGAATTGTTATCCCTTTTCTCGTGCTCACCAGTTGTTTTAGTCAATTAAATGCATTTCACGCAGGTTTTTCGTCTTGGTGTCATGATAAGTAGCTGCCGCGTACAAACATTTACAACGCAACAGCATAGGTACAGCATGGAAGTACTTCCAGTACACAACATACCTGATACTACACAATGTAGCACCAGCACTGTTTCGTAGTAGGTACCATGTGAAATCAAATTTAATACTTTCTTTGGAATGGCGGATCTGAGCCAGGGAGTTGCCCTATAATGGCAACTCCCTGATCGGACTGTAGGTAAAGTGAGTTTTCTTGGATTTGAAATCAGAAAGGCGAAGGCGATACTGAACTAGACGTCAGTGGTGCAGATGGGGTAAGTAATTCGTTACGGCGCATAGGACCGTATCGATTTGAGACTGTAAGGTGAGGTAAAAGTACAACACCACAACACTTCGAGAATGAGAAGCATTTGGAGCAATTGAAAGGGACTTTAGCTTGGAAAGTTTTATGTAGGCAGTCAAAATATGAACTTTAGGTTGTTTTCGTGCAAGTTTCAGTGGAAATCGTGGAATTAACCTATGATCGAATGTGCACAGTATTTCGCTGGCTGCTGCCAGTCCACACACTGTACGTATTACTGCAGACCGAACCAAACAGTGCACTGCCGAGTTTTTTCGTTCTTCGGTTACGAATCAAGAGTATTTGTAATTATTAGTAATAGCCTACTGCAGCCCCAAAATGTAACAGACCGACACTACTCTCCAAACAGGCAGAATAAAGTTCAAATTCAAAACATGCTGCGAATTACAATCTTTACTATCTCTTACGTATGTATAGGCTATGCTGTACACCAGGTTCGGTATACGGAGGCTGGTGTTCCTAAAATGACGTCATTATCGTGTTGGCTTGAAATCTCATTATCAACAGTCTATTTTTTGGTGCAATTTTTTGAAACATTTATTTTTTTTAATACTCAAGGCTGTAAGGGTGATGAAAACAGTTTTAGAAAGAGCTTTTTGTGTACTTTAGGCTAAATTAGTCTCCCGTTACTCCAATTTACGTGTCATGGCCACTTTAATATTAAATAGTGTTAGACGAATCATAGCCCAAATATTGAGAAGTTTTCTCTTTCAATATAAAGGTATTCCAGCGTCGTATTGAGGGGTCACAGGATTTTAACCTTTATTGGTCCGATTACAAGAATGGCTTTGGCAGCGCAGATCACGAATTTTGGCTCGGCAATACCAAATTGCATAGTTTGACTAACCAGAAGGGTTACCAGCTTCGGATAGACCTTTGCGACAATTTAGGGGATCCCTACTACGCTACATACAACTTATTCAGCATTAATGATGAAAGTGACAAGTACAGGCTGACTGTCGGCAGTTACAACGGCAATGCAGGTTTGTCAAGATAACGTCACCTTTAACACCACATTAAAATTTAATAAGAAGTTGAATACCCAATTAAGTGGTATCAATCTGTACCTATTTTCAGTATTTTAGCATACGTGCCAGGCGTTGTTGAAATTGTGTGCCTACTATTTTACGGTGTACAGAGTAAAAGGAGAGTACTTGAGGGTGTGTGGTAAAGGGTTTTCTGTAAGCATATACCTGAAGCCAAGAAGGTTCTACACCGCTGTTAGAGAGGGGTTTACAAAAGTCCATCGTTAGGTCTTGCCCTTTGGTGTGTACCTTGTCTTTATTTGGCACATCGATTGTTAAGCTATTTACTACCACCTTGTGCATTCTTCTTTCAAAAATGTTAAAGTTGTGGTTTTAAATGCATTTTCAATTACAGAAGAGAGTAAGTTGTGCCCTTTTTATTCCTGAGTGAATAACATTGTCGGGGTTTCAAACAGTTGAAACTACCACACGGAATATCCTGAGTTAATCCCCTGCCCTGTTCATATTTAACCCAGTAGAACTGCAAAGAGGAATGTACAGATTTTAAATTGAAGTGAATTTAAATTTGAGCAAAAATGTGAACGTGGTGGTATTGGCTTGAGATACATTGGAAAACTTTAAATTGTACAATTAGGGATAATTTGATTTAACGGTGTTGAACTCTTTTGTGTGTTACCTAGGCAACCTTGTTCTTGCAAAATACATCCTAACAAAGGTACTTGGCAGGCAACAAAGCTTTGATGTCTAACTAGTTGTCGACAGTTAGGAGCAAATTGATGTATTTAAATGCAAAATGACTGTTTGTTGCCACCGCCACTAAACAAACAGGTGCGCGCAGTAATGGAAAGGATTCTTTTATGAAAATAAGCAAAAAGGGCAAAAGTCTAAATTTTCATTACTGATTGTGATCAATTCTCGCATCGACTTGCTAGTTGTAGAATCCTTACTCTTGTTCATCATGTGAATAAGACAACCAATGGTAATATGTCAAAAGTCTCACAAAGCGTCGAAAAGCGTCAAAACTATCAAATTAGTCAGCTAGGGACTGGCAACGGTAAAGGATTGGTCTGAACGTTCTGACGTGCTCCTAAAGATATAGTATACGACGTGGTTAGGTGACACTCTGGCCCTGCTTATTTGTTAAGGACAGTTGAACTTATTGAAATTTCAAGAACAAGATGAAAAGAGATTATAGTCGGCACCTAGTACAGAGCAAAGAGATTTCTCCGATGTATCTCCATCTAATACCAGCTCCCTGGTAGTTACCCACACTTGTAGGTACTAGGCAACCTACAAGGCCTCATTGAAAAAAAAATGTGCCCATTTTTGTGAGAGTTTAAAACAAACAACACGATGAAAGTTTATGCTAAATTCTTCCATGTACGGTACCCAGAAATTAAAGAAGCCGCATTGGTTGTTCAGCATTACCTACAGGATAAAACACAAATAGTGCTATCTTCTCACATTGTTAGGCAGTACTTCACTTTTATTATGCTTTGATTTGAACTTTACGCAGAAGAGGGTGAAATCTATTTGTATGTGAAGTAAGCAAAATTACAACGCCTAACATACAGTTACATTAAAACTTGGTTAGCGTGTTAATACCGCCACCTATACTTGGTCCAAGTTTATTTTGGAATGGTGGTTACGTCATACGTCAATTTTCAATGGCGCAAACAAATGGAGTTAAGATAAATTCCACCAAAATAAGATGCGTTAATTTATCCGTAAATACTAACTGTAAGCTTTTCTTCTGACAGTATCTTCTAATATGCAATATGGCAGAGTTTGCTTTGTTTGGTAAAAAAGTGTATTGGCTGAAGAAGGTCCCAAAGTTCGTCAAAGTATCTGAAATTATTGATAAATTTTAGTTGTGGCCCTTTCTAATGCACTGATGAAAAACTACCCAAAGTTTTGCAAAATATCTGACATTGTTAATAAATTTTAGTTGTGGCCCTTTTTAATGCATTGATGAATTCGTTTAAAACCAACTTTGCTGTAAAAAATCACTGCATCTTTAAGGGCAGGTACATAAATGGCTTGAGCAAGTATGTGCAAAATAAATTGAGCAATCACTGAGCAACACCTGTTTAATTAAATACTTAAACTGTTTCGTTTAGAGCAATAACACAAGGGGAACTCTACGTGTACATAACAGACACTTTGAACATTCATGCATTTTGATTTCTCAATCCAGGTTATGATTCGATGGCTTATCACAATGGCCAAGCTCTTACAACTCGAGACGTGGACAATGACCGATGGAGTGGCGGGAACTGCGTGAATGATTATTATTATTATTCTTATTGTGCTACTCGTTGCAACTTCCGTGGCGGATGGTGGTTTAAGTATTGTGCTCATTCCTCCCTCAACAGTCCGTATGGAACCCATTGTCTTTATTGGTATTATCTCTCTGGAAATGACTGTAACCTCTGGTACACTGAGATGAAAATACGTCCTATTTAATTTGGGTATAAAGTCTTTAGAAAAGGAGTAATATAGAATATCTGGTATGAAATAAGTATTAAGATTGTCATTCTACTGTTTCATGCTCATTTTTTAATCGTTTTATTAGCGGCAATAGCATTATTCAATTTCTAGGCATAGTGCCTGCTGGTTTTGATGTGTCATTCTGAGACAAACACTCGTGTGGGTTTACAAATTACATTAAGACAAATAGCTTCACCTCTGACCTTGTAAACAAATCTATGTAACACACAGGTCCAGTGTATTGACCACAAACTTACCACTCAACTTCATCTTTATATAACTATGTCTGTTACAGTTGTAATGTTACGGGATTGTTTATTATCATTTAGAATACATGTACTGTTTTGTTATGAAAAGCATGAAAGAAATGTATGCTACAACGTTTTGTTAAAATGTCAGCCGATGATTCTGATTTAACTTGGATGATCACAAACGTGTTGCTTACCATTCTCTGTTCTAGTTGTAATAACCAAAAGAGAAAATCGGATTTTCTACTTTCTAGCTTATGTCGGTGCGTACAGAATGGCATTTTGTTGTAAAAGTTGGCTTCCTAAACTTATTGCTTAATGTTTCAAAGTATGTATAGTAAAAAAAGTATTAAAACGATAATCATTTAATTACGTCAACATCAGGGTCGTAGCTAGGATGAAATTTTTAGAGGACCTAGGTATCAAATGGGGGGTCACAGCATCGATCGCCGTTCTACCTAAAGTCTGAAATTTCAAAAATATATGTTACATAGCTTGACAAATGCATCCAAATGGTCCAACTCCCATCTTCACAGGACATTCCTGGGTTGAGATATAAAATGTTGAAGCTTATTCACTCAATTTAAAATGGTAGATTGCGCAATAATTTGTGATGTCATTCTTGTACTACTCAAATTACCGTCTTTGTATGCCTTTATTTTTTCCAAAGCCACTGCACTGTGTACCAAAACGTGATTATTGTCTTACTGTTGTAGGGCGACTTGGCTGTACAATCCCTCTCCATATAATATGCATTGCAAGGTAACAGTTAATGTTCCAAGGTTCAATAAACATCTTAATATCAAAAGGAATCAAAAGCAGGTAATGTGAGTTGTACGAGAAGGACATCACAAATTATTACGCAATCGACTTTTTGAAATTAAGTAAATACACTTCAACATTTTATATCTCAGCAATGGAGAAAGCTATGAAAATGGGAATTGGATGAATGACCTTTATTTTCTAACCTCTTGAATATAAATTCCTAAAATTCTAGACTTTAGGTCCACTTTAATTTTTACACATTTTATTAAGACTCGCACAACTTTTTTGGGGGGAGGGAGGGCCTGATAAAAATCTTGGTGTCCAGCTCCCAGTCCCCCCAGCAGCTACGCGCCTGGCACTCAACAGTGAGCGTTCTTTGTTTTTGCATGTAAAGTTACAAAAGGAAAATCAGTCGTGTAGAGATACTTCCAACCTGACAAGTGCTTATCAAAGAAGTAATGTTATCTTCTCGAGTTTTTGCTAACTTGCTATGATGGCCCATTCAAAAAAATGTAAAAATGACGTCAAATGAATTTTGCCAACTGCAGTGCACAAAAATTTGTCAAGTTGATACTACTTATTAAACATTAAACAAATGGTACCGTAGAGGTGCGGACCTAGCTTCTTAACTCTCTGCATATTTTGTAGTAAATGAAATTTTCAGACATGTTGTAATGACTGATTGCTATTTCTTCTTGACCCCTCATATTTGACCTAAGACGTCATCGATTTGATAATTGACATTCAGCCTCAACCCTTCAGTGACGTCGGCACGAGGGGTATCGATGGCATGGGGGACACGTGCCTCTATCGATTGTCAAACATTTCCCTTTAAAGAAACCAAAAAGGCGTTTAAAGCACTAGATGTATGTAATGAGTACGGTGGGCGTGTATTTTTTATTAATTGATGGCTCTATTATCCTAAGCAAACTTACAAATTGTTCGTAAATTTTCTTACAATGTCATGCTTTTCCCGCACTCAGTGGGTTGTGGGCCTCAGTTTTATTCTTTTCTTTAATACCATCACAAACGTATTTCTTCAAAATTGTTTTACAGAAATCCCTAGGTACAATATCTGCACGCTTGGCGAGCTTTTGCCACTTTTCACACTCCACGTCTGGTGACTGTTATTAGATCTATAGTGCACTGAATCATTCTCGTGACAACTATTTCCCCAAAACTAGAGGTAAAAGTTCGTCCTATTGATCCAATCATGAGGCGATTCTGGAAGTCTTATTTGATGGGAAACATTTGTAGCGTGATGTACAATATGTGAAGCATATCACTCAATAAATAAGATTTTGCGGATGTCATTATGCTTCTTTACAGAGGAAAATCGTTATAAACCATGCTTATCTACAGTTTTGTTAAAGGAGCTGAGTAGTGGCGTACTTCCAAAATAAACACGTCATACAAAACGAGATGATTACCCTCTGTGCGGGGCAAATTTTAAAAATATTAATCCTAATGCGTTTTATATTCTCATTTAAAATAATCTTGCAAAGTAGCTTTGCAATACCATTCCTATACTATTTCTTGGGTTATTTGATTTTACACTTGCAAGTTATTTTACAATTTGTTTTTTGAATTTCTATTTCGTTACTTTTTCTTCTGGCACCGGCAATTTTGAATCGTTTCCACTTGTATCGGTTCTGATCGATGTATCCACCCAGGCATGAAGTACACATAACTCACAACGTACGTACGTATGAAGTGCATTAGCGTTACTAGTGGCAAGACACACGCCTATTTCGCGCATCATCTGCAGGAGGTTCATGAACAACATTGTTTATTTTGCAGGTATTGAAACTTTGTTTTCATAAATGAGTTTGTTTTTCGTGGTAGACCTAGGCCCTAACGCTAGCCTAATTTAGGCTAACGTTAGTAATGTTAACGACAGTCAGAAGTGTACTGCTACACCAGACACACTGCACGCATGGCTTTGAAAAGTATCGGTATCGGATCGAATCCATAAACCAAGAAGCATAACCGGATGTGACGTAACGAAGTTGGCGGGTCCGAGAATGTATTCTACTTTGGCGGCTACTCAGCTCCTTTAAGTCTTCTCTCCTCTTTCAGTCATTCCCCATAGGTAGCTGCCCTTTTAATTCCCGTTCAATATTAGAAACACTTCCAGTTTTGTAGAGTGATTGGCGTGCTGCCCTGTCATATGGATGTTGGGTCATTTTCCAAATATCAAAGAGCTTCCAAGAGGCCTGGTCTCATGGTACCAGCACAAGAGGAGTGCCATGTTACAGCCAAAAACTATAGTTAATAAAATAGCTAGTTAACAGGTAATCAGTTCAAAGTTTGGCCAAAGATAGCAGCATTCTACATCCAAGCCACCTGACAAAAACAAAAATATCTCAAGGAGGGGAGTTCCCACTTCCACTAAGACTCCATACTCTTCCCTTACACCTAGCAACAATAACGATCCACTAAAGTGTGAGCACTTTGAACATATGATTAGTTTAAGACTGGCCAAAGATATCACTATTTCTCATTTAAGCCACCTTCAAACGAACAAACATTTCTCACAAGAGATGGGAAACCTCATCCCCTTAGACCCCTCCCCCTGCTTTTGCACAAGGTAACACACGGATGTGGTCAACCCGTTTATAAAGGTATGATTGTAGATCGGCACATGCACACATTACCCCCATTTTCCCGGTTTATCTTGGATGTTCTGTGGTTATCCCCATCATCAAATACTCACGGTACTACTGCAACCCTTAGCATAATTGTAAAGATTGACTGTCCACTCTTCTCTACATTTATTGCGGTTTTATAACTCTGACGATTTATTTGTAACGTTGTCGATAAGAAACGCATTTTTTCATGGTCATGTACCCATCCAGCAAGTTCTTTGGACTAATTCGGTCTTATAGTTAAGTTGTGAGTCAGCAAATGGGGTAAAAGATGAACTGTTGGACGCTTTTGGTAAAATTTGGAAAACGACTCGAATACCTTGTTAATGTGTGTAGGAGTGTAAAACACTGTTTCCATAAGGCCATTTCTACCATATTGTATATTGACTTTTTAAAGACCGTTATTTGAACAAAGTTTTGTCTAATTCGAAGATACAAAAAGATGGGGAAAACGTAAATCTGTTCAAACAGGGATTAAGACTTTTGAAGAAGAAAGCATTATTCAATCTGAATCATTCCGAATGAAGGTTTGAAATTAAAAATGGCGGCCGCCTGTTATTGATTCATAGGTGTTTTGGACCCAGAGAACAAATAAATAAAGGACAGGTTGGACTAGCATCAGGGGGTTGGGTATAAAAATGACTGAGATGTTAAGGAAGAGGAGCAGCGAAAGTATGGAACACTTAAATGTTAATTATTGTAAATTTAAAAGAGCAGTCTTCAATAAAAACCTACATAAGTATTTGTGTACATGTTGAGGGTTGAGAAGACCCTTCTTTGACATCGATCCTCCTTGTAAATAATCGGCGATGTTTGGCATCGTTTGAATGTGCAATTCTCCATAGCAACCACTTGGATACTATTTGCATATTGTTAAAAACTGAAACTATACCTCAAATGAATATTACATGAAAATATGATGTTATCATTATCAGTTTTTCTACATGGTGGGCTATCCTTTGGGTTTTTTTTCTTAAAATAGAGTTTAACATGACAAGGCGGAGACATTTGTAAAACAAAGATTTTTTTCATGTACTGCAAAATTATTTATTCCCTTTTAAGTCTTGTTCAAAATTATACAATTTGCATAAGTCACAGTGGCGCCTGTACGGGGGGCATGGGGGGCGCGTGCCTCCATCGATTTCAGATTTTTTTTGAAAATTTTAAAATTATCTCAAAAGGCGTTTAAGCTATAGATTTCTGTGGGGGGTGAAGTGTGTTTTCGACCGAGTGATGAATCTGTTATAATCATTTTCTATCACAAATGGTTCTCATACTATCAGAATTATTGTAAATCTTTCGCAAACTATCAAAAATTTCGGGCACTGCGAGAGCTCCAAATCTTACCTCAATATGGTCCTTATTGTCAATAATTTCTAGTAGCAACTAGAGAGGTAAAAGACTGGCTTTGTGATTGGCATGTAGGTTTGTTGGAGAATTGAAAGTGCCTCGATGCAGAGGATCATTAATACAGGTTTGGTCATGGTACTCTTATTTAATGCAAAATTTCGGCGCGTTTCGCGCACGCTCGTCACGGTTTGCGTATTTGCCAAATGCAGGCATTACCGGTATAGATGATGATTGTTAATACACTTACGACTACAAACCATTTTGAAACACGCTTTTTAGCCCCTATTTGCTATACCAGGTCTAATATCACCTCCCTGCATCTATACTCTCCCTCCCATTCCCAATGCTGGAAGCTGTTCGTCTGGATTTTCGTTCAAACTTAGTAAAAATGCGATCGTCGTAAAGTGCTCGGCATCATACTCTATAATATCATTTGGATGTCAGGTAATAAGCATCATGTCAGTGCCCCATTTTATAATTAATCCAAAGCTTCCAGGAGTAAAGGAAAAACTTCCGGAAAACTTCCGTAATAGTCCGAGAATGTTTCTGTGGACTCCGCGCACGTATTGTTACGTAAAAGTTTTCCCCGAATAGAAGGCATCTATTAAAGTAGCCAAAAGGGGGATTTTAGGAGGTTGTTGACAAAATACACTTCTCTTAGACAACATACTCCTTTACCTAACCAAACATTAGAATTCACTAAACTATGGATACTTTCCAGCCATAAATGAACAGTTCCAAAAATATCCGAAAGATAGCACAATTTTGCATCTAAGCAACCTTAAATTAACAAAAATTTCTCAAAGGGGAGGGGGCACTCTTTCCCTTAGTTAGACCCCTCCCCAGGACGTCACCTTTATGTAGTGACAAAGGAAGGATTCCACACTGCTGTGTACAAATCGCAGGGCCCTTAAACAGGTAGATATTACGCAGACTTAGGGGTTTAACTGGGGTGGCATTTCGACGTCATCTGTGGTGCCCCCCTCCCCATCACCAAATCCTGGAGGCGTCACTGTAAGTCAGGTCTTGATGTGCATTAAGTGACATTTTCAGTTATAGATACCAAATCTTATGTTCCCAGTTTTAGCTGGGGAAGAGTTCCCGGTATTTAGCTAAGTAATCTAACTCATACGTTGACACTAGATCACTCGTTGTGCTCTGTGGTGAGTATATTTTTACGCAAACACACAACAAAGTTGACTCACAGTTTGCGCACCTCTGTCCCAACGTCCTATTTAGCGAGATTCGTGGGAATTTGTAATCCCCGTACTCCATGAAATAGTGACACGAATACTGAAAATATTGATAACCGATTTAACACTCTTGTGGCAAAAGAAAACAATTTTGCAAGTTGAGATGATTACTCTTTGACAGCATCCTTTGTTTTCCCCTACCTCGTACCCTGTCATCATTTGCGTTTATCAATACACATCACAAAGTCTGTCCTATCCCCTTCTCCTAAGAATCTGGCTTCATTCATTAATCGTATTCATATTGCGTTCCCCTGCGACTACTTAATCTCGCTTCCCAATCTTTCGGGAAACATTTCAAAATTTAGGTTTGATTATTTCCTATGTAGAGGGGCACTTGTATTAAGACGTAAGGGGACCACGACTGCAAAAAGTATTGTTGGTAATGATCAGGCTGTTATCCCTCTTATTATCGCGTAGCTAAAACTGAGCATGATTCTCATCACGGTTAATGTCAATTGAAGATAGAATTACCTATAAATAATGAGTCTTTTTTATAAATCAATCAATGTTGACATCAGTTTCAGTTTGTTTGGTTAAGACTCTAGTGATTATAATATATCAGTTTCCTCAAAAACAGTCATTATTTTTTCACGCATTCAAATCCTTTTATGATTGTCATTTTACGAACTGATATGAGATATCAAAGAAAGAAATAACAGATGCAATTGCTAGCTGTCTTATTGTAAGATAAAGTAGGAGATAATATTTTCCTCTACAAGTTTATTCAGTGCCGTGGGAAGACTCTCAAGACAAGTGCTACGAAAATGATAACTCCTAAGGGTTTTCAATGAACGTCCACCGGGGCGAGAGACTGAAAATGATAGGAAGCTTTAAAACAACATTTGTGATAACTTAAATGGGAAAATAACCCAAGATTTCTTATAACATTCGCATTCAAACCTTCTATGCTAAATGAGAAATAAGGACTACTTGTTCTAAAAACAACTCTCACAGACAAAAACATGGCAACTTAACAACCTGTAGTAAAACTCTAGAATCTAATTGCAGATAGGTAGCAACTATAAATATCTGTTTTCCGACCATCCTTTTTCGGCATTGCCTGAAAATGGGCACAAAATCGTAAAAATTTACTTGTAAAAGCAGAACTCTCCTCATACTAGGAGTCAAATGAAACAAAAGAAACGTTCGACATATTACTAAATGAACACATAGCTGCATGATGAAACTTGACAAACCACAGAAGCGATTGATAGAACGTAGGTGACTACAACTTTCATCTTATTGATAAAGTCTGCCAACCACACACTCAATGAAAGGACCAGCCAGATCTTAGCTTCACCATGATTGTTGCGAAGTTTTGGAAATTTGACATTTCAGGCCCCCTAGATTGCAGGAAATGGCACTTAAAATGACAATTTTTTCGCTACAATTAGGGGTGTCGCCAGGGTTTGTCCGGCAGGAGGGTCAAACTCTCTGAAAAGGAAGGGGATAGAGAAAGGTGGCGGCTTGCCGAAGAGATGGCCAATGGATATTTTAAGGTATTTTTAGTGACAAAAATTTGGAAAAGTGTGCATTTTTATTGATAAACCTTTCTCGATAAGGGCAAAACCAAGAAGATTGTCCTGAAGGGCTGGTCCTTGTTAGGGGATTATATACTTCACCGTACCCTTTAAAGCTCCCAGACGAAACTGGAAAATTGTCCCGGCGTAGGTAGACAACCTGTCCTCCCATCCGTCTCCAATTCTGCGTCTATAATGCGTAGTCACCAATACTATCATTTTGATGTCTCCCATGCCTAGGTTTGAGGAGTGTGAAAAACAAGTGGCGTCAAAACTTCATGTGGATGGCAAACCCGCACTATGAAACGTAATAATTCACAACAGTTGCGCATTTATCGTGCATCCAAGTAAACTTTAGGCTAGTTATTCAAGCAGACAGGCGTGGCAGATGTCGAGAGCCGCAAAAGGTGAAAAGATGTAAACTTTATGGAAGGATTTTATTCCGTTTAATAGAACCGTGGAAAGAGCGTGCTTGTATAAAAGGCCACAAACGCATTGTGAGGTCAAGTCACACATTAATTGCGTTTTGAAAAGATGACTTACAGGGAGTTCAACTGAAGTGATCAATCAACGCACAGCAGAATACATTTTTTACTCCTTGACGAAGACAAAAGGAATCTATACAATCACGCGTGTGTATGTATGCGTGTATGTATGGGTTGTGCTTTTTATACAAGTGTTTGTGACACTTGACTTGTAAAAACGATATTTCAATATAACAGAGGGAGATAATTTTCATACTTAGATTACAGAGCTGTAATATTAAGGGGAAGATCCTATCACTTTTGGTGGAGGTACAAGGTTTTATGACGTCACACTGATGTAAAAAACAGAAACTGTGTAAGCACGATATCTCTAGGTAGAAAACATAGATTAATAATTGGCATGTTGATGCGTTATAATCAGAAGATGAACCCCATAGATTTTGGTGGAGGTCAACGGTTATCTGTGATCACCTGAGGTGAAAATACGAAATTCTTAAAAACTGCTTGTAAACTTGATATCTCAAGATAGCAACAATTTAAAAGAAGACCCCGAATGTTTTCAGTTGAGGTCAAAGGTCATTTGTAGTCATCAGAGATCAAAACCGAAACCTTGAACAACACGATTTTCAAGACAAGGGTGATGGGTACTTTCTCACTTGGTATATAGATGTCTTAACTTAAAAGAGGGGAACTCTATTGGTTTGTTGGAGTTCAAAGACCATATGATGTTATCAGAGGTTAAACTACGAAAACCTCGTAAAGTAAATAGGAAGTTGGCCGTACCTCAAAGTTTTGTTCAACATTTCGTGACCAAAGGAAGTTAAGGCTGGATTTTTCTACCTTTGCAAATATAAACTTATCTGATATCGACGCCTTGCTCTTCAGTGAGAGTGCCACACATGTCACAAATAATCTGCGTAACAACATTTCGCTTCTATAATTGTATATTCATTAATGTATTCCCTGAAACCCTAGAAAAGTGATCTTTAATTTCTTCTCCGTGCCCATTAAGTTCAAGGCTTATGTATTTTAAAGTCAGCACTTACTTAAGTGCTGTGTACGTGGATTTCCACAAGTTGAATACTGGAGTCACAGTTTCCAGAATATTACTGTACGTGATGCACTATGCCTCTTCAGAATTCCATAGTGAACATAACACATCATAATATTTTTGGTATCTGCCAATATGATTTTTTCTTCTATGTGTCGGCTGTTACAGCTATCATCAAATTTTGTCTATTTCTACGTCACCAAAGTTGTATCTCTTGAAGGTAATTTGTAAACAAAATATTACATTATATACCATAACAAGCATACGCTTGATAGCAATGCGTACCGTCAGGGTCTTCGCATTCGTACCATTTGTTCTACTGAAGATTCTGTAACTAAAAATCTAGATAATCTTAAAAGTAATGTAATTGAAAGAGGATATCCCCCAAGTACCGTTACTTGGGCCGCAACCCCAGATTACCTCCTTTAAGTAAAATTGTTAAAAGACATTTTCCCGTTTTACAATTGTCCCCGACCTTCAATAAAGCTTTTCCTAACCCTCCCTCGGGTATTTACAAACAGCCACCTAATTTAAAATCGTTACTAGTTAAAGCTAGGATTCGTGAAAAGCATAACTTTAAGAGATCTTGTAGGACCCATGATCAAAGATGTGTTACCTGCAGTGCTCTTAAAGAAATATCTACTTTTCAGAGCAAGAGCACTGGTAAGACCTTTCAAGTCAAGGGAGACTTAACATGCACTACAAAAGGGGTTATCTACTCATTAAATTGCGTAGATCGCCAAAGCAGTACGTCGGTGAAACGGGATTTCAACTGGCCACATAGACAAGAATTTAACAAGGCTTTAATTGGCAAACATTTTCAGGTATGTAAAAATTTTGAATTAATAAGGATGGAGAAGATTCGTAACAATAACAAACAAAAAAAAAAAAAAAAAAAAACAGAAGAAGAGATTGAGTTAAAATACATTCATCGTCTGAATACCCTTACTCCTGTAGGTATTAACGTGAAAGACGCTAGGCTTGGTAGATTACATGCTACCTAGTAGTGGTCCTTTATTGTGCACTGCCATTAATTTTTTGCACGTGAACACGGAGAATGTATCTCTCCGAAACGTCTTGTGTCTTGTTCATTTAGCTTGTTTGCTTTTTGAAAGTTTTTAGTCTCCTGCAGTTTTACCGTTTTATATCTTAATGTTGTCTCTGTAGATTAGACACGGTCTTTTTCTGCTACAATACATCATTAAAACTTTTGGATCGTTTTAACAGCATGCAGTCTCTCTCCTAGGAATCGGGCCAGTGTAATTAATGTGTAGATGAAAAGCTTGAACTTCTGCGGTTCAAAGACTCCATCAACAAAAGAACTGAGTTGATTAGCAAATGTTGGCATGGCAACACAAAGCCAGACCGCTACAAACCACCGGACCATAACAACAGGGGAAGATGATCCTCCTCGTGTTTATCTCTGCTCAGTTGCTTGATGATTGCCAAGAGGCATGAAACACTGTATAGCGACTAAACTTGGGTGAATAGCAATAGAATATGCAAGCTACACTGTAGAAAGTGTTGAGCACTTTTCTTGGTAGTGAATAGCCAGACTTTGTTGTATATATATATATATATATATATATATATATATATATATATATATATATGTATATATATATATATATATGTATATATATATATATCTATATATATATATATATATATATATATATATATATATATATATATATATATATATATATATATATATATATATTGAAAACTGGACCATTTGGACTTATTTTGGAAGCTTTGTAACACATATTTTTGAAATTTTAGGTTTTTGGTACTATAAGTTGTATCTTCTTAGGGCTTGATGAGGTCTGTAGGGATATCCCTTTTAAGTAAAAGCCAAGAAGTTCTATAGCTTTGTTTAGGATAAATGTTTTTCGGAACAAACCCATCTGTACCCGAGCAACCAACTGTAAACTATCGTGTACCGGGGATGAAAGCTATTGAAATGGAGATATGAGTGACTGTCCACTAGTTTGGTAAACACGGAAGTCTGTACTATGTTTCCGTCAGCCATTACGAGTATGTCAAGAAAAGAAATCTGTTTCATGGAACATTTAATTGTAAACTTAAAAACTCATGAGAATCGTTGCGATCGAAGAAAGTTGTTAAGTTCTTCTTCAGCCTTATCAAACAGCGTAAAGGTATCGACTATATGACGTACATAGAAAACTGATTTGTGAGAGGTCAAAGAGGGAATTATTGCCGAAAGCTGTGCATAAACTATTTGCATAAGAAGGGGCTACTTCTGCTGTACCATGCTTTAAAAAGTTTAACACAATGGATACAGTAGGGAGCGATCATACCTTGACGGAGTAAGTAATTCCTTGTGTTTAGCCTTTTCCAAGCGCGGCGTTACTTCTGGTGTGATCACCCGTAAACAAAATATTGACAGTGTCTGCTTATACATCAGTGCAAAACAGAACCTCCCATTTAGACATATAGCAACTCCCTGGTCGGCAAAAGGAATAGGCTTCCCTTTTTAAAATTGTTGAGCCTAAATGGAAAGTCCCATCTTTTGTGAACATGTTTTGACAAAGCCAGTATTTTTTAAAGCCTGTCATCGTATTGGACTAACGTTTTCTCTCGCTTTTCTTTCTCCTAGTTGTAACAGGGAGTTGTTATGACATTGCTTCAAAGAGTCTATAGAACGTTGATTCTTCTTCCTAACAACTCCCTGCTATAACTTAGTGTTGTTTGACAGAAGCATAGCTCAAAGTTGTGACCAATAAAGATTCATCCCAGTTGATGTTGCTAAGACAAGAAAAGGAACACTCAAAAAACAAAGCATAAACACGAATAATGGTTTGTAAAACATACACCATTGATGCTCAACTATCGTAAATCACCACTTTAGTTGTTAAATCACTTAGATAAACATTTGTATGAGATGTTAAATGGTTCTAAAATTGCAATAATGTTTTGAAAGCTTTGTTTGGTGAAGGGTTGTTAAAAAGTTTATTGATTGTTCTTTGTCGACAAAGACCTCATTTGGAAATCCCTCTTTTCAGTGCATGTTACTATCAATATTAAATGTATTGCGGAATTATACACAAACAGAATAGATCAGTGGTCTTAACAGTGTTATAAGTATGCTCAAAAACCAATAAGTTTTAAGATTAAATGACATACAATACAAGATCTACTCTGTGCAACATTAGTACGTTAATGTGATAAAAAGTATGCTATTTAGTGGAACAATTGGAAAAAGAAATATTTTACAATGAAATGATACAGGCTTTACTTACACATAGGAAATATATTACAAAATGTTAAAAATGTATCGTCACTCTATGAAAAACTTACTGCGTTGTAAAGCGAGAAAACGTAGAAGGTAGGATATATTAACACAGAATAACGACTTCGCATAACCTGATTTTTGTTTATGGGTGATATCCTGTAGTCGTACTTTACGCCTATGCAAGTGGTTTTAGGTACATCCTAACAAGGGTGACTGGTTGACCACCCCATAACATTCCATCACGGTATTCACCATTGGGATTTGTTATCGTAGGACAATCAGGGCAGCACCACCATCCACACTCACAATCATTACGTCGATCACACGTGTTGAACTGTTTACCCAGATAAGCGCTCAGCTCATCAGGAGCCCCGTCATAGATTGCTAGTTAAAATCAAGGAAATCAAAGAAAAAAAAAGGTAAATAAACCATGCTCTAAAATTTTCATTTTTCTCCATAATAAATTCACCGGGAAAGCAATGGCATACGCTACAGAGAATAAAGATGCTTTTCTTTGTTCTGTCAGATACAGTTACTCTTGTGTGTCTATTAACAGGTAAATTCTACAGAAATGCTGATTTCAAATAGCATGATGGAGCTAATCGTCTACTTTTTTTCAGTCTTTTTCCTTAACTGTAACACGATGAACACGTAGTCAGTTTCAAGAAATTGTACCTTTTTACTGATTGCCCGCTGCTTAATGCCTTCATGTGCTGTGTTCTTGACATAGCCACTATTTTCCTAACAGAATATTCCAAACTTCTCAATTCAGACAAATATTTAAAATACTGTTTGTTGGTAGTAAGATGTGGTACTTCTTTACCAAAAGTTATCAACATGATGATACACAAAACAGTTCTAAAATAAATAAGGCATTTTCAGCTAAGCAAACGTTAATTTAGCTTTCAATGTAGAATAACAGCACTGGTATTCTAAATGGGACTTTTCTTTTTATTTTGCAGCTTATAATTGAACTAGGAACTTAGAATTTAACATTAATTAAGTATACAGGCTGATATTTAATGCTAAAAATGGTTAACAGAAATTGTAAATGAGGACTCCCGCAGTTCAAGACAAAGCAGGTTTTACCAATTTTTTTTGTTGCAAAAGGTTTTTGCGATAATACCTTTACAGTTTTGCACTTAATGATAATAATTAATATGTGGTTATAATAATTTTATATAATCTGTAGCTGATGCAAGTAGAACAGTGGAGTACAGACAGTGTGGGTGGTGAAAAGACGAATAAAAGTACCTTTCATTGAGCCAAGGCTCAACAGTGTGTAGTTTCCATTTGCACAGCTGATGCTAAAGTTATCATAGTGGACCTCTGCTTGTAAAGTAGTGGTGGTGAAATAGATGCCAAGTCTATATCTTCGTTGCTCAGTCATATGGCATACTTTCTCATTTCCCAGCCAGAAGTTGCCTTCCAAATTGCCAAATCCACTTTGATACTCAGCCCAATTTTGATTGAAATCTTCAGGGCTTTCACGTACCTGGATGTACTGCAAATCAGGATAATTGTAAGATCAATGGAACCTAAAAATCGTTTTGTACAAATTACAAATTTCCAAACTATAAATTGTAATCCAATACCTCGACGACGTGGTTCATCGACACACGCTTTCCTGGTTGAAGTATTTTTTTTAAATATAGGATGCATTTCTTAGTGTTGTCATTTTGTCCAGGTACCTCCCTATATACGAAACGATAATGAAACGTATATGCCAATAATAGGTTACAAGGACGTTTTTAGATTTCCAAAAGGAGGAATCATACGAAAATTTGCAATGATAGGACATGAGATATTCCTTCAGATTTATTCCGCTTATCTAATTGTTTTTATAGATTGTATTGGTTATTCGCAACCTAAAGGAAGATGCAATCAGTACTATAAAGAAAGGTATCGTGCCCATATTTTTGTTGAGGTAAACAACTGTTGCATATAGAGTAATGTGTGTTTATTTATTTATTTATGGAACTTCTGTAAATACATAGAATTCCAAGACATCCCTATCAGAGGAAGCACAGTAAAACAAGGCACATACAAGTAAGGTTTTTGGAATTTCATTTTTTTTTCATTTTTCATTTCATTTCATTCATTTTTTCATTTTTTCATTTTCATTTCATTTTTTTTTATTTCATTTCATTTTTTTTTTCATTTTATTTTCATTTCATTTCATTTTTTTTTCATTTTTATTTTTCATTTTCATTTCATTTGACATTTATTTCAGTCTTTTTTTATCAGTGGATACAGTGTACAATTTTGTTAAAAGTAAAAGTAAATAGACTGGGGACAACTCAGAAAAAGCAACGGCTGCTTACGAGATTCAGAAAGATATAGAATAACACTAAAAAAGCAAAGACACTTAGATGGAAATAAAATATAATTAAGCCTTAGTTCGCATTTAAATTTGCATTAAGTTATCTTTACGAGATTTTTTGAAAGTACTTATACTACTGGAGCTACTACGAAGTCTTTCAGGTAAGTTATTCCAAGTTTTGGGCCCTAAAATACAGATGCTATGCTGAGAGGCAGTTAGACGACAAAATGGAAGGGAAAAATTAATACGAGACGCACGGGTGGAATGGTCGTGGATATTGCAAGACAGAGTAAATAGGTTGTTAAAGATAGATGGTAGATTACCACAGATCCAGTTATACATAAATATACTGATATTAAAACGATTTACATCAAATATTGATAAAGTCTTCATTTCTCTAAAGAGTTCATAAGTATGATAGTTTGCATCCTTATTAAAAATAATTCGAATTGCTCTTTTCTGAAGGATATGAAGTGACAAAAGCCTAGTGGGGTAAGTACCACCCCACACAACATTACAATAATTAAGATATGGGAAAATGAGTACATTATAGAGTGTGATAAGAACATTTCTTGGTAAAAGACCACGAAGACGATTTAAAATTGAGTTAGAGATGAATTGCAACAACAGTCTTCTCTTACATGAAAATTTTCTACTCAGACCTCAGCACGACGTATGCAAATAACTTTAAGTTTGAACATGACTTTTTTATCAAACAAACAATTGGATTGAAAACTTCCAGGCCTGTTGGTAGTGTTGCTTTTTTGTTTTCATTTCATGATCAAACAACAATCTTTCGCATCACTATACGGGATTTGTAAGAGCGTGGAATCTATTAAGGGTTTAAGCTACAATCCTGGACAAAATTATCTGGGACAAATCCCCGCGCCCCACCTCAATGTTGGTTTTGAAGGTGAATTATAGTTGAGCGCTGAAGAATAGAGCGCGCTTTTCGTTTCTTCTCAACATTGAACAAGGGGTGGAGGGGAAGGTCCGGAAGTGTCCCAATAATTTTGTCCAGGATTGTAGTCTTTGTACACTTTTGGAGATACCCGCTTTCCGGGTGAAAATGGGATGGATTTCATTCGATCGTTGACGAAACTTGCCCTAGTAACCCCATGAATGTTAGAAGCAATCAGTGTCTACCTCTCGGTGATTCACGTGTTTACACCATGCAGGCATGCGGCAACAGTAATACATATATACAGCAAAACACATTGCACCTTGCAGAGCGTGGTAAAAACCACACGTATTGTAAGCATTTCTGGGCTCTCTGTGTGGAAAACACAATTTGCAACTGTTTCGAGTCTACAAATTAAGCTTAAGACAGAGGGCTTTCCAATTGATCATTACATTACAAGACACTGGGATAAACTACCAAACATGACATGGTATTTTGAAGTCTTTGCAACAAAGGTTTTAAATATACCAGTTTTTCTTATTATTTTCTTTCTGGAATCGATGGCAATACCTTAAGTTGTTCTAAACGTCTTCCTCGGTTGAAAGTACACAATAGGCGTGCAATGTATCATGGTGAACGAGTACAAAAACTCCTGTGATGATAGTTTTCGCCGATCAGGTTAATGTTCATTTTATTAAGAAAAGAGCATTTCCCGACCTGTTGTCATGGCCATTCATTACCCTAAATAGGCAGTAGACCTACCTATTAAATACGAAAGCACTTGTTTTGCTTATGAATTACAAGAGGGCTTACCGAACAAAAGGAAATGTTACATGTGACGTTCCTGACTCTTAAACAGTCAATGTGAATGACAATGGGTCATAACTTTGTGTGAACATGCACCCACATAGAAAGCTCAGAATATTTCAGTTGTATATGAACTTGTGACCAGGGGCGGCGCCACAGGGGGGGGGGGGGCAGGGCAGGCATTTGCCCCCCTATAGTTTTTGACCCAAAAAATAAAATCGTCTAAAGAAAGTTTTAAGACACATAATTTTTGTAGGGGGTGGGGTGAGGTGTAACAGTATCATGGAATAAAATATTGTGATACATTATCCGTCGCATATAGGACATTTTCGGCGTAAATCCTTGAAAATTTTGCGCGCTTCGCGCGCAGTGTCTTCTCTGTCTAACTCATTGTACATCCGCCCCATACTGCAATAGTCCTTCGTGCAAATACTTGGAATGTTCGAGTATACACGAATTCGTCATTTGCTATATAGCCTATCTTCATCCACCTCAAAGCTTACACTTAGGCCTCTTCTACATCCCAGAAGACCAATGATTGAATTTCTCTCTGAGTTTTTTTTTTTTTTTTTTTTTTTAATTTGTCGTTTAAGGGTTTATACCTAGTAGCGTAAACAAAAGGGTGGCCAAAATACAGTATATCCCTTGGCAAGATTCTGTTACAATTGCTGTCTATTTGAAAACAAGCAAAACATAGTATTCAACACTAAACTGACTGATCTGAGTGATTAAAAGTTAATTCAAATCCGTATTTGACCGACGTATTTATCAATATACTGTAAATTCTCGGACTACGCGCGAATGTGGTATCTATTACGAATTCCATGGTTACCTTCACGACCCTGGCTCACGGAGAAGTAGGCCTACATCCTATTTTAGTGTTTAAATCCAGTACACATGGACCTACTAGCTCTAGTTGTGCACTTGCCCTACACAAGCAGTGACAAGTCTGTAGTGCAGTATCGTATCCAACCAGGGGAGGAGGGGGGGGGGTAGGACTTTTTACTTCCGTGTACATTGTTCAATCATGTCACAACGATCACAAAATGGTTAAATTGGTTCGCAGGGAAGGTTATACCAGAGGAAGAGTAACAGTTCCGTGAAAGTGGGAAAATATATTTAAGGCCTGTAACATATCTTGCCATTTCTTGCGATCTGGGAGCTGTTTTGGCAAAAATTTTATCGGCGCAGTCCGCGCCAGCCAATAGAACTCATGCCACATATCAAGATGGCTTCAGTGCAATTTGAAAGGTCTGAGAAGGACCATTTAATTGCGATATAGAAGCCATTTTGGCAACATTTTAAACGGCCCGCTCCGTGCCAACCGTTAGTGGCGCTCCGCTTCTATACCAACGCAACCAAACGCCTTTCACACGCTCATGCCTATCAGTCGTCACGTATCAAGTATCGTACGGTTCAAAACTGCCTCCAAGATTCCGAGAAGTGCCATTTCATGCAGTCGGGGGGGGGGGGGTCTGCAGGGCGAAAATTCTCTCGTACGCTTCGCACCAAACTATGATGGCGCTCCGCTTCGATGGCAACTTCCATTCTGCGCCCCTCCCCCAATAGTTAACACAAATCGTCGCCTTTGCCCGTTTGTTATGCAATCGTCGACAAAAAGTGCAACAAAATTGGAAAATTGTAGTCTGCCAAAAGTAAGGAACGTTGGAGTACTTTCCTAGAAACAAGATTTCTCGAGAAAAATATGACTTCAAAAGATGCAAAATATTGTACCAGGTTGCGTCTAAGGCTTCCCGGTAGTCGAAAAATCTTTCACACGTCCTCCCCTTAACCCCTCCCTCAGAACCGCAATCGCTCATCTCATGTCTGGGGCGGATGATGGGGGAAGGATGCAGTTGCACCCAAAAAATTCAAGAAAAAACGGCAGAAACGTTTGTTAAGCTATAGTATAAGGAGGGGACAGGATGCAAGTACGCTGCATCTTCGGTCTATGTCCGTCCCCTATACGTTTCTTTGCCTGTGTTTGTCGTTTCTTCAGTTAAACGTACGTTACCTATATCCGTTCATTGTCAGTTCTATTCCTTTACGCTTCCGTTACTTATGCGTTAGTGTCCGTCGAACATTCGGTACAGATACTGTACTTCTACGTTTCATCCGTTTGTCGTCCGGTAATGATCCGGTGAGCAAATAGCAATCACCTCCCTCTCCCTCCCCTGTGACGCCATCCCAACCAATTATTTATACCTCTGCCTGTGAATCCATTCTTAAGGTTTAAGTCCAAATTTTACATAAATAATACTGCAATAAAATAAATTTCAATCAGTTTTGTTTCTTATCCCATACATGCACGTTTCATTTTAGGAGTTTAAAAAGGACCTCAATTGTAGAATTATAAGAATATATATTTTAGACGTTGGAAACGAATTTCACTTCAACTCTCATTTTCATAGCTCACCCTGTTGCTGAGATATGAAAAGTTAAAATTTATTCACTTTATTTGAAATAGTTGATTGCGCAATAATTTGTGATGATCTTCTTGTAAAACTCACATTACTTGCTTTTGTTTCCTTTTGAAATTGAAATGTTTATATAACCTTGCAAAAATTACTGTTGTACGGAGAGGTTTTGTATAGTCAAGTCACCCTATAACAGTGAGAAAGTGATCACACTTTGGCACAACGTGCAGAGGCTTTCGAAAAAATAAAGAAAACAAAGAATGTAACTTGAGTAGTACAAGAATGACATTAACAAATTATTGCGACATCAACCATTTTAAACACCAACATTATATATATCTCAGCTCAGAAATTCCTGTAGAGATGGCAGTTAGGCCATTTGGATTCACTTTTTAAACTTTATAACATATGTTTTTGAATTTTTAGCCTTTAGGTACACTTTTAATGTAGCTAAAATTTGGCAGTTCTTTGTAAACCAAAAAAATGCATTTTCTTTGCTCGTTTCTTTCAATATAAAAAGTTGATTTAACTGTATTTTCAAAGCAAAGTGAACTCAGAGCAAGCTGGAGTGATTTCACATTCTCACATTGATGAGCAGTTCTCCCTTTCCTGTGCCTTTCAATCGTTTTGACTTACAGACCCTTGAGAGTGCAATTTGCAAAATTTCAATATCTCCTATGCATATTACGTAATGATACCATACGATTATGAAGGACACTAAATCGGATTGAAATTCAATGATATACATAAATCAGTCTATTAATGTGAGGAAATGACGTCACTCCTGTTTGCGTAAAGTTTACTTTAGCTTGCAAATTGGGTTACATAATTGGTTCAAAATCTCGAAAAACTATAGGTAATGTTATCTCATAGGAGTTATGATTCCTCTCCCTTTTATAAAATTCAATTTTGCGTATAACCCTTCCTCAGTGATTCGGCTTTGCTATAAGCAAGACAAAAAGTCACATGATCAGAAAGACAAAAATCACAGTCAAATTTATGTAGGACACTAAATCGGATTTAAATTTAACGATATACATAAATCAGTCTATTAATGTGAGGAAATGACGTCACTCCTGTTTGCGTAAAGTTTACTTTAGCTTGCAAATTTGGTTACATCATTGGTTCAAAAACTCGAAAAACTATAGGTAAAAATTTAATGTTATCTCATAAGAGTTGTGATTACTCTCCCTTTTATAAAATTCAATTTTGCGTATAACCCTTCCTCAGTGATTCGGCTTTTCTATAAGCAAGAAAAAAAATCACATGATGCGGATTAACTTTTTCTGTTTAATTAAGAAATTGCAGACATGAGTTCCATATTTCAAGGATGAATACATACAGTTTAGAACACTCGGGGAGTGTCGTTTCCGGCCATCTGGAGGGTTTGCAAAGTCAGAAATTTTCTTGAAGGCTCCGCGCCAACTGATGTTGGCGCTCTTCTTATAAATATGTATTACCATTTTTCATAGATTTATTTTTTCTCCTTTATTGAGAAATTGCAGACATATGATCCATATTTCAAGGCTTGGTACATGCAGCTTAGAACACACGGGGAAGGCCATTTCCGGCAATCTGGAGGGTTTGTAAAGCCAAAAATTTTCTTGTACGCTCCGCGCCAACCAATGGTGGCGCTCCGCTTAGATAGTCTTACTGCACTCAACCGCCCCCAATTTTTTTCGTTCTGCCGCGCCTGCTGCATAGTTGAAGCGTCTCGTCAGTGAGGGGCCGATTTTCACTGACAGACAAACAACCCTTCTCACGGTTTGTATTTATTTTAGAAAAATATAAGTTTTTTTTTGAGAGAAAAATAAAGTCCAAGAAAATGAAAATGCCAAAAATGCAGGTTCTGACACGGGGGGGGGGGGGGGGGGGGGGGGTAGGGTGAGGCTCGGAAGTTTTCAATGCCTGCACCCCAAACCAAGCGCGCTGGGGCCGACCAAGCATGCTTTGCCCCCCCCCCCCCTATCGAAAAACCTTGGCGCCGCCCCTGCTTGTGACAAAGAATGACCTCGATGTTCAAACTTTACACCTTCGTTCGTGAAATTTTCTCGCATGCCTGGTCTTTAGACATCTAATCTCATACCAACCAAATATTTGTCTTTATAGTATATCAAACATATCTGTTAACGTGTTTCTTTGAAGGATGTATTATTTCAGTGGTGTGTTGAAGAGGAAACTTAAAAACAGAGAACGTAGCCACAAACGATTCTAATTTGGTACTGTTGACCTTTTTCTTAAAGGCACTTACTTACCAAGGTTCAAGTCTATTGGGATAAATGTATAGTCTGGGACGATTTACCGGCAAAGGGAACAGCACACACTCACCCACACACACACACACACATCCTCACCGAAAAAGAGCAATAACAACAAAAAGTACAAGAAAGCAGACCTTTCGCACACTATGCTGTGCAAGCTCTCTGTGGCGTAAATAAACACTCAAGTACCTTTCGTGGTTATATATGTAACCGCAGCAGTTAGATATGGAAGTGTACACGTATCAGGGGTAGGTGAAACGAGAATTGTGACCGTTAATATATTGTATATGGAATGAAATAATAGAACATGAATACTTACTGTTCGGCCGTCGACACAGCGCACGCTGAAACGTAGCTGATGGGAACCTGTTGTCTGGATAGTAAACACTCCTCTTGCTGATATGCCACCTTCATACAACTGATAACAATCTTGGGGAAGCCATAAACAAACCCTACCGGAGTCAGTCTGGCAACGACATTTGTAGGGACTCGTATCATTCACACCGACATATGCACCGACATATACTGATGTACAGAGACAGTTTGACAGTTTTTCATCAGCAGTGCACACACCCTGCGTATCTGCATTGACCGAAAGAGACCACAAATTCGTGGATAATGTAAGGTTTCATTCACTACATGTATCATCCCTTTCTACTTGGTAAATAAACATAAAAGTATAAAAAAGAATATTTTGCAGACTGAGAGAAATGGCCCAGTTTAAAAGGTCCTCAATAATTTGGGAGTGCTCAGTGGTTTCAGCTTTGTTAGCAACCGTTAAGCCGCGGTCACACTACAACGAATTCGGATCGGATTCCGATCCGATTTGTGTGAGTTTTTATTAAAATCTTCTCCATTTCGGGTAGGAAAGAACCGAAAATTTGCCAACCTGTGTAATTTTATGATTTTTATCGCAGGACTACGAAAATTAAATTTATACGAATTATCTCGTGATGTCACATCGACAGATAGCTTTTATCGGACTACGCGTGTCCGATAAAAGCTGTCTGTCGGTGTGACGTCATGAAAAAATCAGTTAACATTTCATTTTCATAGACCTCTGATGCAAATCATGTACTTACACTTGTTGGTAAATTTGGGGCTCTTTCTGACCCGAAATGGAGAAGATTTTAATGAAAACTCACAAAAATCGGAAATATATAGCAAAGCATGTCGACCAAAGGTGGGATCCAGGTGAATATATATATATATATATATATATATATACATATATATTTATATAATAGTCACTTTGGGCGACACGGTAAAAATGGTCACTTTGGGTGACACCCAGTTAATTAGATATATTTGCATATTCATGCAGGTAAAAATTATACAAAAATAGCTCAATGATCTTCAGAAACGCCCTCAAGTGGAAAATATGTCCAAATACCTGTGTGACGTACGCACAACGTTTTATTAATTAAAACAGAAATAAATTGCTATTGCGCAATAAGGGTGTGTACACCTAACATACCAATTTTTAACATGCATGACATACACTCCCAAATTTCAATGGTAAATTAAAAAATAATGGGATTCTAGTGCAACTTACCTATAGTAACCCCAAACAGAGGGCGCTAGGATGCTTTATATATATATATATATATATATATATATATATATATATATATATATATATATATATATATATATATATATATATATATATATACATATGTAACGCTAAATCGCACCTTAGGTCGACACCATCTAAAAAGCTACCTTAGGTGGACATTCACATATTTGAATATAACTCTACGTGTGGTCATTGGGAAATTCATACAAAAATATCACTATAAACTTAAACAGCGCCCGCAACAATATATATATGGTATCTTTAATATGTGCGACGTATACACACGTTTTAATTAAATATTTAATTTATTCAAATGTATTTCGCAACAATTTTGTGTCCCCTTAGGTACATTTTTAGACGATGCTGATATAACACCCATTTTTTCACGTTCAAATATATATATACCATGCGTTGTAAGTACGATGCCAGTATAAAGACACAATAGAGTAGGGGGTCATAACGATACTATACATGGCATAACATTACTAAGAATGTGTTCAGAAAGGGGTGTAATAGGTCGACAAAGATTAGGTCGACACGAATTTGTCGAACTAATGTAAATGTCGACCTAAGGTACCTTTTTAGACGATGGAATGTCGACCGAAGGTAGCGTTTAGGTAAATATATATATATATATATATATATATATATATATATATATATATATATATAATGCAGGAATTCATTAAAAAGAAATTTATTGTTGTATCTGTTCGGACCCTATTGATTTTGACAAGCACATCTCCCAGCTCACTGGCTATTTCCTCTCAGCTGGTCACCCCCTTCTTGTTATTAGGAAACAGATTAATAGAGCTAGGAAACGTAGTCGTTCAGAACTTCTAGAGTATCGGATCAAAACCCCCAGGTCTCGTATTCCCTTTGTCACTAGCTACCACCCTACTATTAAAAGACTGATCGGTATCCTTAAAAATGACTTTGAATTTTTAAAGGAAGATAATTCCCTTGTCACTACTTTTAACCAGCCTCCAATTTTAGCCTTTCGCCAACCCCCTTATCTGAAAACGTTACTCACTTCTTCTTGACTCCCGGTAGATCGCAGTCCTGGTGTAGGTATAATACTGGCTGTAAGAAACCCAAATGTCAGTTTTGCTTCCACATCACTTTGGGACCCAAAGTCTTTATTCCCAATGTCACTTGGCCCATTAAGCCCCCTGCCCTCAAGTGCGATTCCAGCAATGTGGTTTACATTTTTTATTGTACTATTTGTAATTCTGGTAATTATGTAGAAGAAACAGGTACTGCTTTTCGTTTAAAATTCAATAATCATAAAAAATCTATACGGGATAACCTGCCCGGTTTCCCAGTGGCGGAACATTTTATCCTTACAACAATAAATTTCTTTTTAATGTATTCCTGCTGTGTCAACTATGCTTTGTGTTCTGTTTGTTTACCTGTTATTTATCGGAATACACGTGGACCATATTTCTATTATATATATATATATATATATATATATATATATATATATAATTAGATGAAAATCCGAAGAAATAAACAAAACAGAGTACTGTTTTTTGTTAACGTCAAATATTTCCGCCTCACCTGGGGCCTTCTTCAATTGAAGGTAGGCGGAAATATTTGACGTTAACAAAAAACAGTACTCTCTTTTGTCCATCTTTTGTTTATGTCTTCGGATTTTCATCTAATTTTTCATCTCTAAGAGTACACGTGGAACTTTTCTTATTATTTATCTCATATTATATATATATATATACATATATATATATATATATATATATATATATATATATATATATATATCATCCATCCGTACAAACATACATATATTACTTATAGTTGTATAATATTTACCGGTCTTGTTTGAAAGCTTCCCAAATTCTTTTGAAGGCTTTGGCGTATTCAAAGTAGGCGTAACAGTTTATCCTTTTATTAAAAAATTTTACATACGTGTCTCATGTTTCTTTCCCGCCTGCAACCGTCTAACTTTTGGTGAATAAAGTTTAGTTTATAATGCTTTACCTGGTGTGGTTTTGAAACTTCTTGAAACATTTATTTTTGGTACAGTAGTAGTTGCATTTTCTTCGGACATATTGACGATGACAGGGATTTGTTGACTGGTATTTGCCGTTTGTGCTAAAATGTGATAACGTTCACAAGCATATCAGTATAAAGGTTATTGCAATTTTTGTAGGTACAGTATATAATCGATTGGAAACTTTTGGAAACCCGTCAACTAACGTTAAACTTGGTTGACCTCTGTTTCCTTTTACCATGAATTATGATAATGAAAAACATAGTTATATAGTGCATTAAAAGAGTTAAAAGGGTTGAAAATTTGAAAACATAGGTGAGCAAATTTCTTATGAGCTACAAAGCACTTATATTATTTCTACAAATAATTGGCACACCTAAATAATTCTTTATTGCATATCTATCAATTGATATTAATAACATTGTGGAGATATGAAAATATTCTTACCACAAATACAACACTTTGTTCTAATTATTACCATATAATGTTGATATAAGCATGTTAAGGGAAAGGATGCCTCCCTTTTACATATAGGAATCAAAAACTGACTTGGAGTTGGGATGAATTTAGCTTTATCAATGAGCTTGAAAATACAATAAACCTTTCAATACTAATTTAATATTTGAAGTAAAAGTCAAAATAGAAAGTTGTAACGTTTGGCTGCCAAGTAATGGGAACTCGAATCATGACACATTCTACACAAAATATAGGGATTACCAAAGGTTAATAATAATTTCCCTATAAACTTCTGCTTCACAAACATTTTATTCTCTACATCATGACTTATGTTGAACTTACGTTGAAATTGTTTCTTTTCACCAGCAATAGATGAGTTTTTGGACAGTTGAGGGAACATTCTAGCGAATTTGCACAAGCCTGAAGTATGAAAGAACCATAAACCAGTCTGTAAATGTCCAATCATTATAAAAATCGACACAGTTGCTGATGTAAAAAACAATTATCTCCAAAGGAAGTATTAACTCAAATTTAATACTTCTTTTTCAAGAATCTAGGAATATCATTGACAGCTTGTATCAACGGCTTAAACCTCGTAATTACTTAAAGTAACAATCTGTAACCCGTACTTTCAAACTGCTCTACAGTGTTATTTAAAAAGTTGGGTGAACGAATGGGGCAGCTTGTGGATCCAAAGACTTGATGTGGGAAACTTTCCCCACAAATAAACTGATACGCAGCATACTTGTGTTGCCTATGGGCATCATGGAATATTATTTCCACGTGCTGAACATGGAGGACTGTTACGGGGTCTTGAGGGTAATGTCCTCGGCTGGATGTACCTCTCTGGAAGCATACTTCAACTGACGGTTTATATCAGCAGTGAGACAACTAATTCATGTCCTGCCCAGGTCTGCATTTAAAACTGGCATTTTTATAGGAAGACATGGTTTAAAGGGGCGTGGGGGGGGGGGGATTGGCGGACTCTCAAAAAACTCAGTGATGTGTTCGGAAACGAGATATACTCGTGATGAATAAACCGTGTTGATAGGTTTAGCCTCTTGAATCTCGCTGAAAAATTCTTATGTGATGTGGGAGGATATTACCCAGCAAAGAATAATTTCGCAATTCTTGATTGAACTTACTTTTTAATAGGATACCCAAAGATTTGAGTTGTAAAAGTTCTTTTTGTGATCTTGTTAAGTAACAAACCATAGCATGGTAGGCTATTGCTTGACGCCTTTCGCCCGAAAGAGATTATTATCTGAGCTCATCAGTAGTAGGGTGTATTAAAAGTGGGCAATGTTTGCCAGAGTGTCAAGTCAAGAAAGGGCGATAATTATCAAAAATTATAATGGAATCCACGGTGGGACCCCAAGTTAAATTAATGACTAAGTGTAGCTCTCAGACTGTTGGTATAGGCCGATACAGGTGTTAGCAGCTGGCGTTAGAGAGTTACGATACGGTAGCCCTTTTCGGTATAACATTGCCCTAGAGTTTTGTGCAGAGCTGACATGTGTGTCAGAGGTTCCTATTGAATTAGATTTGTGTGCATGGTAAATGTTAATGAGAATAGGTGTTGGATAGGTCGTGTTTTACCAAAATTGTAGCTCAAACGCCGGGTAATGCCGAAGATGGCCAGAGGCGTTTTTGTCCTATACTAGTAAGGGTATAGTAAAATTAGATTATCGCTTGCCAGCCCGATATGTCGGACGTGAACAAAAATACCCTAAACTACTCAATCTGATTGGCTGACACGAATGGTAGACAAACCAACATTTTGAGAGATAGGATGGATACAGTCAATATGTGCTAGTTTGGATTAAAAAAATGAGCCCTACTGCCAAGATATAGCACTAATGACATCGATAAGTGATTGGGATACTAGAATATTTGGTGATATAACCTCAGTATAAGTTGAGATGCAGAGATGACCCTTTTCAAAGGATAATTTTGATAAAACATGCAAAATCCTTTAGTACCTTGGATTATTACCGTATGCGGTACAGTGATGTGTTTGCGTTACGAATACAAGAGCACTTTCAATGGTGAAAGCCTACATGTGTTTCCTATGGGCATCATGGAATATTATTTCCATGCGCTGAGCATGGCGGATTGTTACGGGATCTTGAGGGTAATGTCCTGGGCTGGATGTACCTTTCTGGAAGCATACCTCAGCGAATGGTTTATACCAGCAATGAGACAACTAATCCATGTCCTGCCCATCTCTGCATTTAAAACTGGCATTTTATAGGAAGACAGGGTTAGGTTACCAAGGTTAATGGATGCCATAAAACTTGAACGTATTCAGGAATTGACCATATCGAACACAGGAGCACGGAAAACCATCAGATCTTGAGCTTAATGAACGATATTTTACAAAACAGTCTTGCGAGGAATAAGGGGGGACACATGAATGAAATGGCACATTGAATATCACGTGGGGCACATATCTTGTATTGTCCATTTATCAACGCGCAGCCCCTTTTACAGGCAGTATGTGGAGACGAATTCAGAATTTAGAGCCTTCATTTTCTGATTTTGGAAGTGAAGATATTTATCAAACTAGGACACTGAAAGTTTAAAAAATATCAAACAACAGAGCACATGTTTAGTCAAATATGACTATGTGGGCAAAACTCAGGAATAAACGGCTTATCGACTTTCATGACAATTTTCTGTACAAGTCAATTCATAGAAGTTCTGGATGAAATGGTCATCCAACCGAACGCATTAATAAAAATGTTTCTACTAATGGCTACTGCTACTTTGGTGCCCCTTACTCTTTTGAAGGATGTATAATCCGTTCGGGTGCAGCGAGATATTACACGCACAATTTTTCCGATAACCTACTATCACTGAGCTTGTCAAAAATTGGGATATACCAGGCAAGACTTCAAAAACCAAACAAAAAAATAAACACTTCTGCGTCTACACTTAGGCTTTCTACCAGAAGCTATGTCATTGGCAAACACAGTTTGGAAAGAGTCACGTCACCAACCGAAGGAGGCACTTCGTTTAGGTTGTGACACAAAATTTCTAATTCCAGGTTCCTCTCTCCCTCACTCAAAATCCTAGCTCAGCAATTGGTATGGATACTATTTTAGGCTTTTTTAGCCAGTCTAGAAAGTAACCACATTTCACTAACATGTGACATAATTTTTTAAGGACTAAGTGGCTGGCCATGTTCAGTCTGGGGACCTGAATCAACTTTGGTGCAGTTTCTTTAGTTTTCGTCCCATTGTCTCTCTGGTTATTGATTGTTCACGAGGAAATTGTTATTTTTTATCTGACTATGACCCAGAATTGATTTAAAGTGTACCTAAAGTCTGAAAATTCAAAAATATATATTACAGAGCATGAAAACTGAATTCCAATGGTCCAATTCCCATCTTCACAGGACTTTCTTAAGCTGAGATATAAAATGTTGAAGTTTATTCACTTGATTTAAAAAGGTAGATTGCGCAATAATTTGTGATGTCATTGTTGTACTACTCAAATTACAATCTTTGTATTTCTTTGTTTTTCTGAAAGCCACCGCACCTTGTGCCAAAATGTGATCGCGTTCTTACTGCTTTGGGGTGACTTGACTATATAAGCCCTCTCTGTACAGCATGTCATGCAAGAAAACAGGAAGCGGTCAAGGTCATATAAACATTTTTAATTTTAAAAGAAAACAAAGCATTTAATGTGAGTTGTACAACAAGAATGTCAAAAATTATTGCGCAATGAACTGTTTGGATTTAAGTGAATAAATTTTAAAATTTAATATCTCAGCAATGGAATAAGCTATGACAATGGAAGTTGGACCAATAAGATTAATTTTGTAACCTCTAAAATATATATTTTTGAATTTTTAGACTTTAGGTCCACTTTAAGTATAAGCCAGACAGATAATTTATATCCCCCAAAAATCTTACTTGCAAAGATGATCTCCCTCCCAACAAATTGACTCCTGACCCCTCTTGAACTTTTTATGATAACCGTATAACATGGCGCACATCTACTTTTTATATTGGTCACCAATATGGAAACCACAGGGACAGATTACTTTGCCCCATAAGGCAACCAGCTGTGTTCCCATGTAGGCCCCACTAAACATAACAATAATGAAACCAAAATATTGGCAGAACTTTTTCCATGACTGTGGTAATTGGGTACTCAAAGACCCATTTAGATTGCAGGTCTGCTTGAAAATACCCCTTATAATCCAAAATGATAATATAAAAGGTCTGCTACATAGATGTGTGTACGGAGACGCCATCACCTGGCGGGGGCCACTACCAATTTGTGATACAGTTGCTCGATGTGCATTAAGTTCCACATGGAACATGCGAGAAAGAGTTCAAACATTCGGAGAGCTGTTCAACAATCCTAGTGTTTCGTGTTAGTATGTTGAAGTATGGAATACACACGCAATGACACAATCAGTAAGCAAGAACTTGGAGTATCTATAAACACTTGTGATAATTGCTTTGCCCAAAACAACCTTTTTAAAATATCAGTTTGTGTACAATATATCTAAAGTAGGTTATTACCCTCAAAAACAGTCCATGTAATGCTCAACAAGAAGCAGGCATGTGGGTTGATATATGATAACGAATTAGTATACAAAACCTCCCCCCCCCCCCATGGCAACCACCATCGCTCAGATCTGTGAGTTATCACATTTTCTTGAAATTTTCTAATCCTCTTTTGTAAATCACGTGGAGAGGGGGATGCTACTCATAAGTGAGAGCCGCTGGTAGACTTTTATTAATTTAACATTGCCATTTGGGCATAAGGCTTATACTTTTTGCACTAAATGCTCGACATGGTAGAAAACACCAACCACGTACAAATTTTAACAGACGGTCAGTTGCGAGGGAAGACCGCGGAAATTAACATTTTGTCAATCTGAAATAAGTTTTTTAAGAGATGCAGTGATTGATTTTTTATTGTGATTTTTTTTAAATTAGTGTCTTGGTGAAGGACAAAGATCGATAGGCGAATATTTAAAATCCCCATTTGGTATGTAAAGATTAACACTTAAATAGATTAAGAAAAGCAATACACAGAACGAAATTCAGTTACAGCAGTAATAGTTAATCACCTTTCTCAAAGTCTAAATGTCGTTAGGAAATAATTGAGTCTTCCAGCTCCACCAAAAAGAGCAATATAACACATGAAAGACAGGGCTACATTGCTTGGTAATTTTATACTGCAACATGTACAATTTCCGACGAAACATTGTCCTATTCCTAAAGAAGCCCAAGAACTTGCAAAACAATAAAATTAAACATGTTAATAATATCCAAATAGCTTGCGAAGTCCACCGATGATTCTAAAACTTCTTACAGTGGTGCAACTTACTCCCTCTTTCATTAAGTGAAAAACTGTAATTGATTCTTTATGCTTTCTTATTTTTAATAAAAAGAGTGATATGATATTACGTCAAAAATGCTAGTTCAAAGTCACATTTTATGGAAGAGTCTCTTTGGTGATAACATCTGGAAATACGATAAAGTCATGATAATTATCATAATGTTTTGTAAACAGGGAGATTATGTGAATATTTACACTCATGAAACAGAGAGGTGGGAAGACACGGCAGCTGTATTGCCCGATGAGATTAGAATAACTTTACTGACTAGGAACACGTCATCTCCTTGAGACACAAATGTTTTTCTTGTTAAGGAAGTATTATTTTTGCTAAAACGTTATTAAATTTATTTTAGGTTATTCTGAAGTTAAGATAAAGTATGAGACTAAATATCATGATGCAAAGTATTGATAGAGTAGTACGATTCTGTTAAGGTAAAAAAGTTAGAAAAGTACTATCTTTTGAAAGTATCCTACTATATAATTATAAAGAATTGCTTGCAAACATGTATTTCTAATTAGCAAGCTGTTATAGTTCAAGTTTATGGACACATATGGTGCAATTTAAAGAGATTTCTTTAACAATGGTGTCAAAAATATAATTTGCTTTGTCAAATAGTTTCCTTGAAAAAAAGTAATCCACATTTAAGAACAACTTAAATTTACTACAGGGCTTGCATTGAGAGAGATGAACACATCACTGGGACAGAGCTGTGCCCTTTAGAAAGTAGGTCTCATAAAACGTGAACGGTTCTCCTACCCGAAATTTTCAAGTCTTAAAAACATAAAAACTATAACTGCTAGGTAATTATTTTATTCAGTATCTCAACTGTAAATAAGGAAGTCGCATATAACCTCTGAATTATGCTTTAAAACTAAAAAGTTAATAGAAACCAAAAAGACTTCTTTGAAAGCTTACCCATTTCTTCCGTCAAGCCTATGTTAGCAGCTGTCAATGCCGTAAACAAAAGCCAAGAAAAAGTTTTAAAATTCATCGTGAAACCACCACCAGGTTTGTTCTAGTTAAATTACGCAGAGAATATGTCTCCAAAATTCTTTCTATAACTGCGTCACAAAGCGTTTGAACTGAATCGATCGGATAACATGAACTATAGTCACTGAAGACGCGGCTTGTTTGATTCGAAGTGACTCACAAGTGCTGCTTATAGCAGAGCCAGCAAAAGAATGAACAGTTACAAGACATAAAGGAAACAGATCGTCTTAGTAAGAGAATTCGTTAGCATAAATGTAACTAATTTAGTCCCTTGAACTCGTTATACGACTGAGTTCATCAATGATAGTCAGAAAATGTGCTTACAATGATTTAAATATTAACAAAAAATGACCAATTTGAAGATGCTTTGGAGGACTAGTTAAGAGATACTGGGGAATTATAGAAAGGTTTTGCATATATCCTTCCGCTGTAAAAATAGTGTATTCAGCTGAATGTTGTCTACCGTATTAAGTACCAGTTACTACTGAAGTTCTTGCAGCCAAACATTCCAAACAAAATGTCAACACAAAGTTTATTACCACGCATTGCTTACTCTGGTAAAAAGAGGCTGCCTCTTGGTCTGAATGAAAACCGTCAAACATTATATAAAGTCCCCAGAATAACACGTTTTGGTGTGCATGTTTGCTGTGTTACTCTCTCTTTAAAAGCTTGTCAACCAAGTTGCAATTAGTAACGTCAAATCACCAAACGGGAGAACGTAAGTCTAGTTCACTACATCGGACGTTAAAGGCATTCATCCAGTCCTTGCACTCATTCTCAGTGCTTTTTAACGAGAACAAATACGGGCCAAGGGGGGTATGTCTAAAAATTGAACTGCGACTTTTACGTCGGGTGTAGTGTTATCATTGCTGTTCATTTACAATACATTCTGACAAAAGTGATAACTGGCTATAATATTGGCATAATAGAAAATTTAGCAATGTATAATGAAGGAAAACATTCTTAAAACGGTTTCAAAAATTTCAATACAGGAATTGCTAGGCTGCCAAAAACCGTCTAATCATGAAACTTAGAGCCCTGTCCCTACATGGTCTGAACGTTAAACTTGAAATTTTATAACTCAGCAATTCCTGCATTGTTGTTACCTGTGTTAACCACTTAACACTGTCTATTTTCCTAGCCAGTTTTATCGTCCCCAATTTTATTTTATTTTCTAATTTGTACGTTTCGCCGTGTCAACAATCTGTTGTATTTTTGCCACCTGATGAAGGTTTAAACCCGAAACGTCGTGGACTTTTCACAAACTTTGAGCATCATTTACTACTTCCTTTTTGACCTACTTACTTCATAAGTTCCACGCTGTACTTTGGCCTAATATATATATATATATATATATATATATATATATATATATATATATATATATATATATATATATATATATATATATATAAAAGTCAAAAGAACACAAAAAAAATGGATACATTCATATCCAACAATAATATATATACAAATCAGTGGAAATACAACAAAATATTTCGGGCTGTCTCAGCCCTTCCTCAGTTTTGTGTAAAAACTAGTGCAAATGAGAACTAGCCTCTCATATATATATATATATATATATATATATATATATATATATATATATATATATATATATATATATATATATATATATATATATATATATTATATATATATATATATATATATATATGAGTAAATCTACGCTATATTAAATAGTCGCACAGAGACCTTAGGCCATTTTTCCTCTAACATAGGCACTTGCCTTATACTGAAAGAGGATATTTATTTGTGAATGGAAAACTTAGCCTCAAGCAGGATTCGAACCAGCGACCTCCCGCATACAAGGCGGATGCTCTGACCACTGAGCCATTGAGGCCTATGTAGAAGAACGCGGTCAACTAAGCTTAAATACCGTTGGGTTAAGTTCTCCATTGTTACGTCATAGGAACGAGTCCCATGTAGTATTGAGTTTACTCAATACTACCTACTCAATACTACATGGGACTCGTTCCTATGACGTAACAATGGAGAACTTAATCCTGTGTTTACACTTAATACCCCCAAAATTAATGAGTTTGTTCTTGCCAACCACTGGACATGTGTTGCACCTACTACGGCCACAGGGAAATGTACCTGGGGTGTTGTCAGTAGGCTGATGTGGATGGGAAGTCCAATCTAAGTGCTTGGAAATGTTCTTTTCAACTCTGAAGGCCGTAATGGGGGGAGGTGGGGAAAGGTCACGGGTTGAAGGGTCTTGTGGAAGGGTCTTTACATTCTTGTAAATGGCACGAATGATGGGGCGTACCGGCGGGTTATGGGAAATTACCAAAGGAATGCGTAGGTTGGTAGACGTGATAAACTTATTACTCAAGGCCTCCGTTCTGTTGATTCCTTGGATTCTATGTAGGGAATCAGTAAGGATTTTGGTGGAATACTGACGCTTCTCAAGGAATAATAGTATATTTTTGGAAGCTGCTGAAAAATCAAAATCGTCTGAGCAAATCCTTCTGGCCGTTAAAATTATCAGTACTGGATGGATTTGGTACAGGATTTTGGATAGTTGAATGGATACAAAAAGTAGTTACGGGAATCGGTGGGTTGAAAATGTAGTTTTGACTTGATTTTACGGTCGCAAATTGATAGTTGAAGGTCGAGGAAAACCACTGAATGTGTGAATTCAAAAAATGGACAGAAGAATCCTACAAATTGGACAAAAGATTCTAAATCTTGACGGGTTCCGGTTGCCACTCCCACAATATCTTCAATATACCTTTTGTCAAGGAAAAAGTGAGAACGGTAAAAAAAGTTGCTCTTCAAAGTGGCCCATGGTTATTATATATATATATATATATATATATATATATATATATATATATATATATATATATATATATATATATATATATATATCACTAGTTGTTAAACGTGTTTCTGAAGAAGGGACCGGAGGTCCCGAAAGCTAAAAAGATTCTTCATGTTTTACCAGTCTTTTTGTGTATTCCTTTTATTTTTTACTGGATTGGTGCTTCTTCTCACAGTATATATATATATGTATATATATAGTACTATCAGTACCAGATTATGAATTATCACAAACAGCGCGTCTGGAATGGTACAATGAGAAAAGGCAAATTTCTCCTGAAACGTTAATATTCTCGTCATTGTTATCGTCAAGTGACATAAAACTAACTGTGTAAATAGCCACTTACCGAGAAGGCGTAATCAATTCAGCATCTTTTACTCAGTTTACCCGGGGGATATTTACTTAGTGTGAATGATCATTGTGAACCTTAACGCAGACATTGAAACAAAGATTTGTGCAAATAAAGCTAGAGGAGCTAGAACGAAAGGTTGCTATTGGCAACTGTTTGTAATTGCTAAACAGACGCCCTGCCATGTAATATGGTAAACAATAATGAAACAAAAATTCGAGGAATAATTACAAGCTTATTAAAGTGTGACAAGTATAAGAATAAAAACCGAAAGCGTAGCTAAAACAGCCCATGTACACTATACGATGTTTAAGTGGTGGGAGCAACTGATTTGACACACTTCTCCAGAAAAATTATGCATGTAACTTTCCTCCCTTTTAATTGCACACAGACAGACGAAAGGGGCTCTTGAGTGCACATTTTGATCAATTTAAACCATTAATTAGGATTTTAGTAATTCAGAAATGATGTATTATTGTTTGTAACTTGTGTGGAAAACAAGCGTCCTATGTGGATACAAATAATATTAGATGATAGCGTTAGCATTCGTATACTAAAAAGCGTAACAGAAAAATGTTTTCAAAACGGCTCCAGGATAGTTATTGGAAACAATGCAGTATTTCCGCAACAATGTGATTGAAGTAGACTTAACCCAATGAATGACCTACCTTGACTTCTTGGCCTTAAAATGTGGGATCTGCAATTAACTCGACACTAGAAAAGATTCCATTCATTTATAGATGGAAGGGTTTTTAGATTCTTTAACAAACAATTCAGGCATGATGTATCAATTATTAATGAAGCAGTTTTCCTCTTTGTCCTGGCGGTTAATAGCAGATGATATGTACTGAATAAAATACTTCCCCCTGCAAACAAAGAAAAGGAACTTTTGTGATGAAAAAGAAATATTAAGAATTAGTATGTTGCAAGGGCCGAGAGACAACCTTAGAGGAAGATGGCGGAGACGAGCAAGTATAACAACACTAAAAAACTTATTTCCTAATGAAGTTAAAACAAAATGTCCAAGTAAGATATTAGACAAAAGATACTCCACTAGTAATGGCTAAAATGTGAAGTATTTTGATTGCAGTGCAAAAGTTCTGTTTCACTTCAAGGATAAAGAAAACATAATTCATGTATATCAAAAAATATATGTCACACATTCAAAAAGGTGAGATTAAGTACAAAAAAGCAAACTTTAATTGTATCAATGGTAATACGTGTCATTTTGTTTAATAATCCATTTGCGTCGTCCATTTGCGTAGTGTATCAGCCTCTTTTAAGCTTTCGAAATGTTTCCAAATTAGGCTTCGCTTTAAACTTTTCAACAATTTTTCTCGGGGAAAAAAGTTGCAGAGAGCTTATATAGTTATGTTTCGACCCCGATTGACGGATTCTGTGTTCTGAATGGCTGATTTGTCTGTGTTCTGATTGGACAGTTGAATGGTGTATTCTGTGCTCTGATTGGCCGATTTATCTATGCTCTCATTGGATGAGGTAAGTGAGAGAGGACTATGATTGGACTCTGTCAGGTAGAGCATTATCAAGTGCAGCTTAGAGTGTCTTTTCTACCGATTTCCAAGGACAAGCGGTAGCGAGTAATTGTGTATTCCAAACCCGAGACACCCATTTGATGTTCGAATTGACGGACGGACGGACGGTGATTGACGTCTTTATAGGCACTCTCCTGTGACCCGTGTTCATGCTCTTACGACCTTAATCGAACAAATATAAATATCCAGAAAGAATGATCTACATTTTGAAAACCGAGGGGTACGTTTAAAAACTCAACTCATGTTCTAATTAGATAAGCATTCTTCGATTATTTAGTTTTTTCATTACCATAGACCCCCCCCCCTCAAAATACCCAAATTCATTTCCTGATTCCATAGCAGCCTCTCTATAGGGCATGTCAGCTATCTTTACAGGCTTGTTGACACCTCCCATTCAGAATCATTTCTTTGTAACCGGTGGTAATGACATACACAAATATGATACCAAACAGTTCAACCTTCCGGAATGAAAGTTTACTACCATCCTTAAGGTCCGTTCATACTTGAGTACAGTGCTATTAAGCTATGAAAGTTGATTACCATTCATTCCTTAGTTTCGTTTGTGTTTAAAGAGTAAGGGATGACTATATATGGTTCTTGTAGCTTTAAAAGCTTTAAGTATGAGCCCACCTGTATGCTCCCACGTATCTTCAATTTGATGTATTATTGCCAAGGTTGATTAATATCTTGCTAATAAGGCCTTTCATATTAATTAATTAATTAATTAATTAATTAATTAATTAATTAATTAATTAATTAATTAATTAATTAATTAATACACTTTTAATATTAATTAATGCCCTTTATATTAATTAATACACATTTTGTTAACTCATCACAGCCCCCTTTCATTGCGCTCCTTCCTATGACAACTCACAATAAAAGCAAAACTGCAGTCGCAAATATACAGCTTATTAATCTGTACAATCATTTTGATTTTTGGAGTTCAGAGGAAAGAAGTGTGTGGCTGGGGTCGGCTTTGTGTCCGCACGCCCGGCTTTCTGTAGAATTGCCCTTATAAAGTTAAATCCCCGAACTTCCACTGCCCCTTCCCCCCCCCCCAATGATAAAATTTCTTTTCAACTTCAAAGTGTACCCTCCTTCTCAAGACAATTGTTTCGAAACAAAAAAGCCTGTTAAAGTGGAAGTCGTTCTTTACCAGCACGAGCAAGGTGTTGGTTAAAGGTGTTGGGACGCAAGGATGAAGGAAAATACGTTATAGATTCGTTAAGAAGATTAGTTTTCGGCTAACGACATGTCTAATTCATTGCTGTCTGATTTTGCTACAGGTAATAAAACCTTCACAAGGCTTTCTACTGTGGGAATAAATCCCCAGTAAGAGGCATTCATAGTTTTTTCAATCAATATCTCATTTTTTATCGATATGTTTATTCACCTCCAAACCCCCAAATCGATTTTAATACCCAAAATAAACGAGGAAAATGAATCCGGCAGTCTTTTTCACTTAAAGTAATATTTGAAATACCATTTTCAAAACCTTTGCGGTGATTTTGCTTGGTTTAATAGCAAAATCGAGTGATCGTTCTACACTGGTGAGTAAAAAGTTTTAAATTAACATGACAAGCTGTTCGTAGTAAGTCTATGTACCAGTAACTACTGAAATCAATTTTAATACAACCATTAAAAAACCATAGTAAACCTTTCCAGACGCTTTTGTGCAAATTGTTTACAGTCTTCTCTTTTTCGATTCCTTGCGGCAGGCAAAAGGAATCTATGCAATCACGCGGGTGCGTGTTTGTGCGGACGCATCTGTGTTGGTTCGTAAACACGCTATCTCAAGATAGCAATGATGTATAATTGTCATTCTTGGAATATGGAATTATCCTGTTGAGAGAAAGGTCCCTATTGTTTTGGTAGAGGTCTAAGTCATGTGAGTCAACTCAGGTCTCAATAGGAAAACTTTTCAAATACCATATCTCTAGGAAGAAAGTATGGATGATTTTCTTATTTGGCATAAGGATACGTTATATTGAAAGGAGATGAACGATATCGTTTTGGTAAAGGTCAAAGGCTATCTAAGGTCACCGGAGCTGAAAATACGAAATTCTTAAAAACTGCCGGTAGACACGACATCTCAAGATAGCAACGATGGTCAATTTTCATACTTGGTTGATAACTTTATCATAATAAGAGGAAGAACCCTATTTTCTTCAGAGGGGGTTAGAAGTCATCTGACGTCATCAGAAGTAAAAAATCCAAATACCTTAGAAATGCCAACATGTCTATTCCGCCTCTCTTAAGCTATGATCACTGATGTGTATTCATGTTACTTATTGTTGGTATGTCCGGGGTAAAGGTATTTAGACACATAGGAATTCTTCCGGACGACTCAAATTATGTATTTCAGTCAAAGAAGGTATTAAAGAGGAAATAACAACCATCATTATAACCATCCCAGGTTGCTCTGGGAATGTTGGAAATTGATTATAAGAAATGAAGTTAATTCAAAATACCCCTTCACTTGAACAACAGCAAGCTCTAAACCAGTCTGCTCATCTCAAAAATTAGCTCGAGGAATCAGGGACTAAACTAGACCAGGGTGTTGCAGTTGAAACGCTCTGATTAGACTCTCTTTAGAACTATATATTAAAGGGCATTTTTATTCGATCTAGGGCTCGTTGGTCAATCGCCTCGACGTTTGTCCAGGTCACGTTATAATAGAGACCTAGGGCAAATTGCGATTTTAAGGTACGTTTGGGGATTATTCAGAGAAGATGCATATAAGTTATGGAAAAGGCAAACGTTACTACTTAAATGCCTGTAAAAGTGCATTTTCTGACTAACTCTGCATTATGATGGAATCGGTCGGCCGTTAACCTTTATTGGTGTAAGGTGTGAAAAACCTACGCTTTGCGACCCGTGCGCATTCAATGTTATCTTTAGATGTTAAAATGTTTCCTTGAAGTTCCTTCTAGTACCAAAATTTCACAAATACGCCGGAATATCCGGAGGTTTTGCCATTTGTCCTCCACAATGGAAATTACTGACGTAAGGCTTTTAAGCGGGCCCCAGAAACCACACACCAGAGAAGATCCTATTTTAAGAGCGCCATTTATGCCCCAAAGCCGACTCATATGTTACATAAAGCAAATGGAACCCCATAACTGCGTTTTCCATCTGGGTTTACCTATTTATTTTTTATTGTTTTTCTTGCTAATTTTGATCTCTCTTTCTTGAAAAGTACATTTCTGCACTTTTATAAGATTATCTTCTTATTATGAGGGATAAAACTAAGCCGTCCTTGAAACCCCTTTTGTCGGAAATGTGTTGCCGCATTCATCGAGTCAGACGAGTATGCGGGTATGTTCCGAAATATATAATACAGCATCATAAGGGGTTCCACGGCCCAGTGAGAACACCATAATCACATTCTTGATACAAAGAACATTCTAACAAACTAATTTCAGAATTAAAGCGACAGTAACATAAGCAGAAGGGCTGTTCTTTGTTGTATTGCCAAACGAAAATAGTACGCGTCATGTTTTTAAGTTTGCCCAGTGCAGACCTTCACATGTGCAATTAAAATTTCATATTTACCTCTATATAGTTCTTAATAACCATTGACTTTTACTAAATAAAGTAAGGTTTTCTTACTAAATGTAAGGCATCTTCTTGGCTTATACGAGAGCTATCAAAATCAGCCGTCTTGAAACATCGTAATTACAAGGTTTTTTAAATGAACTCCGGCAACTTTAAATAGCATTTGACCTTAAACCACAACAGAAAACTTCTTGTAAATGACGTCAAGCATCTACATATTACGTGGGAGATCCCTATGGGTTTCACTGTTTTGAGTTTTTCACAATGTGGCACATTACCACATCAAATCTTTTACCAACATCAAATAAAAAACAGGGGTCCTGTGTTCATAGTCAAGTATCTACCTGCTATGTGCGAGATCTTCCAACGGTACCCTTCCCTACATGTAGTGCCTACGAGTTTTACAAAATATTTTACATTATTAAGACAGGCGTCATGACGTTTATGTAGAACATCCATATGCTGCCAACAAGATTCATCATGGTTACACTCTGTGATAAATGTTAATCGCCAGGCCTTAACCGTTTGACCTCAGGTGACCCGTCAAAAAACAATATAATTCATTAGCCGTAAGTCCAATGTATGACTCTGCTTTGTTGTCACTTATGACTTCTGCTTGGTAAATGACCCCTGGTTCCAGGCATGCTCCATTTAGGGGGAAGTCACTTGTTGATCTGCAATTACATTTCTTTTTGTCTGTGCCGCTGGAATCCTTGTCAGCTTTCCATTTGTTTAACTTCTTCTTCTTATTGTCGCCCTGGATTATGGTTTTGATATTAGGCATGCAACTATATGATATTTTTATTGTGCTTCTGTTGCATATTTTGTAGAGCGGATGTTCTTTGGGGAAGCATTTGTCGAGTAACTGTAAGAATTTTTGGCCAATATTTGTCTTGAAATTTCTATCGTAGGGTGGGTTATACCATGTTATGTTCCGCTGTCTTCTTCTCTTGGTATTTTGACTAATATGCTCATACTTTAAATTGAAATGGTATCCGCTGCTTTCTAGTGCTTTCTGGTATGGTGGTTTGGTTTTGTTGAATTCGTGCTCTGATGAGCATATTTCTGATAAGCGGCGATTGATACCCTTAGGTATATCTTTGAGTACTTGGGGGGGGGGGATGGTTGGATTTTGCGTTTACATAAACGGGGTTGTTGTTCGGTTTCATGTAGGGTCTGTAGCTCGAAGTAGGGAGGTCCAGTGTGACATCAAGGTAGTTTACGGTTTTTTGTTGGCTTCCACTGTTATTTTTAAATCGTTTTCTCTAAATGTCTTACAAATATCTTTCTTGATATTCTCAAGCTCTCTCGGTGGACAGCTAAAGGCGCCAAGCCCGTCGTCTCTGTAAAGTCCGAGACTGTTACCGTATTTGGGTTTTAGTAAGGATAGCAAGTAACAGACCACTAGCTCGCAACACTCTGCCCCGTCTAGGCTGCCCATAGTGATGTCAAACAGGCTGTCCTTGTCCTTTTTTCTCCACTGTGCGTCGCTGCTGAAAACAATAGTCCGCCTGACGTGGAGGATAATGTTTATCTCCTCCGGCGTGATTCTGTGGAGTTGGTTGGCGTAATTTAAGGCTTTTAGGAGAAGATTCTCTGTAATTCAGGGATAAAATTCTACTATGTCGAAGATGACGAAACTATGGTTGGGCCTGTCTGTAATGCTGTTGTACCACTGTAGGACGTCCCTTGTGCTTTTCCAGAGATTCACTTTGGTCTTGGTTCTTATAGTCTTGATCACTTTGTCTAGGATCTGCTTGCTGATTTGTCCGATATCAGATTTAGTGGGACTTATTAGGCGGCATGTGGGTTTGTTGGCAAAATTGTCCTTATGATCTCTAAGGGAGATAAAGGCTTCACGTTCCGCCAATTGATCTATGCGGTCGTCCAAATTTAGTGATTTTGCTATACGTTTTGCTTCTCGGTTAAGGCTGGGTACGTCATGTGGGTTCGCTTTTCTATAGGTTTTTGTAATGTTATCATTGAGCAAAGAATGGTAGGATCTAGGTTCCATTTTGTTAAACTTGCGAGTTTTGTCAGCGCTCACTCTTAACCTTTTGTCTTGTCTGATATTTTTTAGGTCTTCGTGTAATTTCTTTTGGAAATCGTTTGCTACATATTTCCATTCTGCATTAACAATCAGTTTATCCAGCTCGTTTTCAAAGGACTCGAGCTCTTTTATATATGGTGCAGCCTTCCTTGACTTGAATCCGTTAGTTTCCTTTATGTTTTTGCTTGGATTCGGGTGGAGAAAATGCCAGGCTCTTTTCCTCAGTCTGTCTTTGGAAGAACAGGTTTTTTCCAGCCATCTCTTCATAAAGCTTGTATATATATATATATATATATATATATATATATATATATATATATATATATATATATATATATATATATACATATATATATATATATATATATATACATATATATATATATATATATAGGGGGAAATGGGGGAAAGTTGTTGTAGAAAAGTCGACCTTAAGGGGAAAAAAATTTGCGGGTGAAATATAAGTTTCGCCTTAACTTTTCTACACACTTTTTTCTATAGGATACGGTAAACTTACAAGGGCGCCCTCTTAGATTTACAAACTAGATGCCATTACTTCAAACCTTAATCGATTCAGGGGCCGCACCGGCAGGACTAAGGCTGCATGAAGCATTAAGGGCAGCGTTTGTTTGAGAATCACTGGTCTAATTGATCATATCGAGGTCGCCGCTCAGTATTTGCATGTCGTTCTAACATGGACTCAGTGGAATGACGTCTCTCAAAGAAACAACTAACTTGTGGCCTTGGTACGACGGCAGATGGGCGTCTATAGAAGCTGTCCTTGCTAAAGTCGATTCTACGTCGAACCGATTTGCAAAAAGAAATAGAAACGGCATTGCTCTTACGCAGAAAAAAATGTAATCTTGAAAGGTATGAAGGGTCCAACGATGGAGACTAGCATAGTTTGGGTAATTCCAGCTACCGACAAGTGTTTAACAAAATTCATCGTTCCCTGGGCTTGGACGTTAACATCTGAGCTGGGTAGACCTAAGCTCGCACATATGTAATAACATATTATTTATGTGAAGTAGTACCTCCACTTGGTGTATAAGAATATGGTCAGTGCAATGATAACATGAAAAAAATGTAGAATTGTTCTTTGTTAGATAATAGTACTATAGAAGTCAATTCTTTGTTGATGGAAATACACAAAAGTTAAATGACACGATAGACGAACTATAAATCTACGGTTACCGTAGTTTGTTATTCACAAAGTATAACCTATTCAGCGTGGTGGAATTGTTAATGTAATAAAAACTATCTTGTATGATTGTCAAAGGTGGATAATGTAAAATGACAATGGAATACTTAGATGGAACAGTATTTTCATCCAATCGTCCGTATTGTGTTTCATACAACATGGTCTCATATACCAAATGGCTATTAGCACCTTTCAACACCTAAGGCTTAAAGGTGATCAGTCGTCTTGAAATATTCTTTGTGACGTCAGCCTTTTCTTGACATGTTTCTGCAGTCGTCACTGTTCAAGGATACACCGTACAAGTAGCTATGATGACATCGGTATAGCTAGTAGGTATACAGCTACAAGCCGTCTCTTCTTGCTTACCGATTAGCTATACCATGCTTGTACGGTGTATCCTTGAACAGTGACGACTGCAGAAACATGTCAAGAAAAGGCTGACGTCACAAAGAATATTTCAAGACGACTGATCACCTTTAATTAACATTTGGTGAAGGAAAAATGATTCTCTAGAAAAGTCTTGACGGAATTTTTCAAGGGACGCAAAAATGTATTGTGCACTTAGCATGGACACTTGCATGTTTCTAAGATAAGTATGGCGCTTAGTCCTTTCATTAGTAGCCGGCTTGTATTAGTGACTGTGTAAAGACCTTTCCCTTAAGCTCTTTTCAGTCATTACGATTTACGTCTTCGTGTAGAGAACAACACCCGGAAAACAATGGAACGGTTTGTTCCTCTTAAACTTATTAAGTTAATTTTATATTTGTGCTGGACTGCAAATAGCGTTTTAAATCAGGAATTGGTAAGTTTTCTCGTTTGCTTGTAATTACGTTTTTGATAGCAAACTAAAAGCAATTGTCCTGCAAAATAATGCAAATGTGTTTCAACCATTAAAAGTCATTAGGTAAGTAGTAGGAAACTATCAACGTTTTTCGCGACAAAAAGCAGACGTATTTTGAGCAGCTCCGCATGCCTATTGTTTTGATTTTTAAGAGATAATTTATGACTATTATCCATAACTGTAAACCACATTAACACAATCTTTTTCATCGATACTTACAATTCCCACTTCTGTGTTTAAGAAATAGTTTAAACATCGATAGTCTCATCTGAAATTCTTTTGAAAGTTATAATTAAGCTTGCGCGGTCTGTTGTCATTTTGGCAAAACGTTTTAATATTGCAACATCCTATTGACGAAAGAACTAAATTAATCACCTAGCCAGGGATTTATATATTTCTGTAGTGGAATATTATCTTTTTTCCTATCTCACCAAACGTGCACGTTATATTCAAAGTTAGTTATCTTAGATCCTGTGGCTTGCAAAAAGTAGAATTTAAATGAAAAAAAAAAACCCTTTAGAATGAATTATTCAAGTTAATGTTGTATCATCTAAACTTAACAGCTCATATGTTACATCCTCATATGATATTAATCATGCTCTTTCACGTAATGAAAGCTAAATGTGAACGTAATATTTCACATTTAAAGGAGATGTAGTATCAAGATATTTTAAACTTAGTCGCTAATAGCATTAATGCCATAACTCATACTACTTAAAACATTTATTGAAACGGTTAAATCTCAACTTAAAGATATCAAAAGACAGTAAACTACTTGAATGCACGACACAAATATATCTAAAGTCGATGCCGCAAAATGATTTAAAAGTTTATTGCAGTTTTGTAATGAAATTGTTAAAGCCTTACAAATTTAATCCTATCGTATATCAAGGGGCGTACAGAGGTCGTGTTAACCCATACCTCCTTAAAACAAAAGAGCTAATTAACAATGACTTTAACACAAGATTTGTTGGTAATTTACAGTTCTATGATTTTCATAATTTGCTTTAGCCCTTTTGCGGACCTTCTGGAAGTCAGAAAAACTTAAGTCTTCAATTTATTACATAACCATTGCAGAAGCAGTATGCTTTAAACATATGGAAACTTGCACTGCTTGGCCTTATAAAAGATTTTCTTTTCTTCCAAGCACACTGAAACCACACTAATGGAAAACCTGGTAGCTTCTAAAAATTGAAGGAGCTGGTTACTACCATCTTTCTGTTAAGCCGTCATGATCTGTTGATCTCAAATGGGCATCTCATTTTAATTGACTGCTAAGAAATTTAATTTAACATTTATTTCTTGAATTTATTATTTACAGAAACGTGAACAAGCAACACATAAATTAAGTAAGTATAGAGACTATGCAAAACTTTATGCACAGCAGAAATACAATTTCTTTGCCTAAAATGCAGAAATCTTACAAAATGGGGTTAGTTGTGTTAAACTGATGGTAACTGTTATGCAATGTCTCGAAGAGGTAAACAGATTATACCTATCGTTATTGTCTTCCTAAATGTTTCGGTCGGGGGTATAGCGTACATTTTATTCCAAAGTGACGGGGATATGTATAAGGAAAGGATAGATTTCTCGTTGGATCAAACAGTTTCAAGCGAGTCAGATTTTTAAATTTAATGTAGTAGAAAAATACTAAATACCAGTGAGTAGATCATCTCACAAAAGCTTGATTTTACTGTCGTAAACACAATGTGACACATTTTATGGATAAAACCCCAGCTGTTTGTATGACTCTGTTAGGTACACTCTTGTATTTTTGCCTTGATCTTACCGTATATCAATAGAATGAAATTAAATATTTAAGAATTTTTTCTAAGAACAGATTACGTATTTATTATTATTAGCCATTGAAAAAAATAAAGGAATTGTCCGCTTACGTAGGATTATTTAAAATCCCCAAGCTTCTTGGAGGCAGGAAAATCCTTGGTGAGTCGTGGTGAATGTAGTTTATTGTAAAAATAAAAGATTTGAAAGTATTTTGAGTATTCGATTTCAAATCCTCCTAAAATAAATTGTGACTCTGTAAAGACTAAAACAAAGTGTAAATTTCAAGCCCCTTTTTATTTTATGGTAAATGAACTAAATTACAATATGTTGTTATAAAATCTGAACCTATGAAATGACCTAGAAATGTTGTTTTAAGTCAACGGGTAGAGACATATTCAATTAATGGGGAGACACATGTAACAGATGTTAAATGGTTTCAACTGTGAATATTGCTAATAGGAAAAAAAGAAAAGAAAACTAATATGTAACAGCAGCGACAGACTAATAATAGCCTGCTTGAACCAATGCTTTAGATAGATTAAATAATTTAAATCAATCGAACATGCGATAAATTATTCTGAATATCTGTATAAGATGCTGAACTACCTTTTTAAAAATATTTTTGAATCTAATTTAGATAATAAAGACAGAACTGATGTATTCACAATTTTATTTGTTGTTCCTCTCCATATATTTGACAAAAGTTATTTAGTATGTATGGATCACCACCCCGAAACTGCAAGCATAATAATAAATCTTTTCAATTCTCCATTAAGATTTTTTATCCCCTCAGTTGTCTTCTTATTATCTCTTATTTAAAAAAAAAACAAAACTATGTCTAGAGCTTTTTATTTATGTCAAATTTAACAAAAACAAATCTTCAATACCGGGTTTGTAGTATACTGAATTGTAGCAAAATATGAAAGAAAACGTTGAACTTAAAATGCACTAAGTGTTTAGTATGTGATCCAGGAACACTTAAATAGTATTGGGTATGAGGTATCCGGTTAAGCAATTTTTTTGTACTTTGCACAATAAATTTTGCGCCTCTATTTTGACTTGGTTATTGAGGATGAGTTTTCGCCCCCCCTCCCTGTTGTATCTTTACAACACATCAAACGTGCATCGGTAGTAACTATATATTTGCACTAAACTCGGATACTTTTTGCGGTTATTTTAAAATCTGGGATCAAATTAGAAAGGCTTGAAGCTTAGCAGTTGATGTTTTAATTTTTTTGAAATTTGGAACCGTGATAAGTGATTGCGATGGCTTTTTTCACAGCTAAAGCTAAATTTGATTTTAAAATACAAACAAACGTTACCTGTCTAGAGGGCAATCATGAATATTACAATCGAATCTGAAAATATCACGTTGCAATATATTACATTTTTGAAAACTCTTACTTCTCAACTCTGATCAGCGAAGAATGCGAATGTCAAACAGTCCTTCAAGAAGGGGTCATATGTTGACAAATAAGACAAAAAGAATATTTCTTGCGACTTAACGTGATCGAATCCTTCACCAATTTCTTCACAATTTATAACAACAGGCTGACTGATTACTTTTTTTTACAGTCACGCAATATTTTAAAAACCAAAACCTCCAGTTTAAAAAAAAAAAATTAGTCAACGTTCATTTTGTTGCTCAGTTTCTACTCCCGGGGAATCCGGGTGAAGAAGATTCGCTTTTCACCTCATTTAAATATGTCTACCTTTGGAATTGTTCCTGTTACAGTCTATGGTGCAATAGAGGTAATATACCTCTACGACAATTATTGTGATAAGTTAGGTTACATCTTTTCTGATCTCTCGTTAGAGCTGCATTAAAACTATATCATAAGTTATTCTAAATGATTAGTGTCTTTTTAAGAAATGATTTATGAGTGATTCGGATACTTGAACAGAGAAGCGTTCACACTCAGCAAATTCAAACCTCGCTGGACATAATTTGCCTTTCGTTGCACCCACCTTTTCCCACCTCCAGTTGTAGGGTTCTGTGAATAGTATGGCATGTACTCTCGAAGAATGTTAATCCTACTGTAATGCTAAGAAGGCTTGAAGCCAATGAAATGAGAAAGTATTGATTAGAGAGGGAATACAGCCAGTAGAGCACAAGCATACACTGTGTCTAGTTGTGTTTTTCCTGCTTCTTGCTTGGGGGACTCTACACTGACGTAGTCGGCAGGATTGAAAATAAAGTTTTAAGTCCAGAGTTTCGTGGCTGTCCAGAGCTGCAGAGACTGTGAAAGGTGGCTGTCCAAAGCTGCATGGAAGGTGATACGTGGCTGTCCAGAGCTACAAGAACAGAGGTGAGCTAGCCTAAATGGAAAGGACTCGGTTTCTTCTTGTCGTTCTAGTTGTAGGTCTAGTTATGGATAGTGGCAAGGCAGAACAGACAGAGAGGTACCCCTATCTCAAATTTATGTTGGCCGGGCATATAAAAAACTTGTGTGAGGAAAACGGTTTGGACATTACAATTTTGACGACGAAGGAAGAGAGAATTGCAGCCCTGCAAATGCTTCCTACTTTACAAGATCCTCAAGTTGGTGCACAAAGTAAGCAGCTTCCAGTTAACAAGCTAAAACATTTGCATCCACTTAGTAATGATGACGATGTGGAGTGCTATCTGACTACTTTTGAACGACAATGCAAGCATCATGGAATCCCTGATGCCCAAAGAACTTATGAATGAATGGATGAAAAGGCGAGGAAGACCATAGCTAAGATTAATAAAAGCAACAAAAGGGCATATGATCAAAAGAGGCTGTGTGTGAATATCAAAACAGGAGATAAGGTATTATTAAAGAGTCATCCCCTCTCAAATTTAAGAAGAAAATTCTCTGCCAAACTGGCCCCAAAATGGCGAGGACCATATGACGTAATTTCGCAAGTGTCACCTGTAAACTTTGTCATTCAAGCCGGGGCAGATAAAAGAGTTGCCCATGTTGAACAGTTAAAAGTTATTGCTGTGTAGATTAATGTCATTTGTACTAAATCATCACTTTGTTAATATAATAATAATTTTGAGCAAGGGAAAGAGGGGAGGGGGTGAGTAAGGAATCTAAAATTGGGGGGGGGGTGATGTAGGGTTCTGTGAATAGTATGGCATGTACTCTCGAAGAATGTTAATCCTACTGTAATGCTAAGAAGGCTTGAAGCCAATGAAATGAGAAAGTATTGATTAGAGAGGGAATACAGCCAGTAGAGCACAAGCATACACTGTGTCTAGTTGTGTTTTTCCTGCTTCTTGCTTGGGGGACTCTACACAGTTACGTATTACTATCCTAAATGGAGTACAAATAGTATTTAATAAAATGTAATATCTGTCAAGGAGAAAACCATAATAATAGGCGTAAAGTTGGTTGTATATATCCCAATATTCTTCATTTTGCGATGGAAATGCGGCTTTTATTGGCAAAATTAATGCCAGAAAATGTACTGTAGATTTTACGATGTTCCTTAAATATCCTTTCCCTTTCTTCCTTACCTTTACAGAATAACCGTCAAAACAGTGGGACAAATCTAGGTATAAGTTAATGGTATTTAAAATTGTTAACATTCTACGAATTTCATACAAAAAGAGGAAGACTTTTTAATCCATCACGAAATATGTCGTCATGAATGCCATTAGAAACAAACATCGTCCTGTTATTCACTCTTTCCAAGAAATTACTTCACAGAAAATTGTTACCGAAAAAATAACTTTATTAGTGAAAGTTTCGGCTGTTTTTCTAATTATTTTGTCTAGTATTTGAGTAAGTCAGCTTCCTTTGAATGTATTATGCACAATCACAAAATGATAACTTAACCCGAAACAATCTTTTGGTATATTCCTCGTATTTCTTTTATCAACAACCCGATTATCCGACTGTTGTCAGTGTTTCCAGAGGAGACAGAAGGGGAGCCTTACAGCTGATGAGGAATCAGGTCTGGATTTGAAAAGCTTTCTTTTCTCCAAGAAAGTCCTATGTAGCGTTGAAAATGGTCATGAATCCATCAAAAGGTTATCCGAAGGATTGTGCAGAAGCGAGAGATCAATGTTCTACAAGTACAAGGATTGGTGTATTTATATAATCAAACCAGATGGCTACCGGGAACCCTTTGAGGTTTACTGTGATAATACCTTAGATTCTGGAGGATGGACGGTAAGAAGAATAATATTGTACGTCCAACATGGAAATCAAAATAGTTGTTGAAAAAAGTTTTCTTGGATAATAACTCTTATTTCGAAATACAGTAAGCCGTTTCTTTAAAATTAGCACTACAACAAACTTAATTCATGGAAAATGTGAAGCGTTGTCTCAGAGTTATATAACATATCAAGGGCATCTTCTTTTCATTTCTTTGTGGTTTTTTTCTATCTTTCTAAAGGTCATTCAACGACTAAAAGACGGTACCATATACTTCAATAGTAATTGGACTGAGCACAAAACTGGTTTTGGTTTCTTATCGCAAGAGTTCTGTCTCGGCAATGATAAATTATCATTTCTTCATTTCTTACTAATCAAGCATTAACAGTTCTCGTAACACGTGTTACAGTTTCTGTAACACAGATCAGTTTAAACTGGACATGCTATGTATTGGGTAAATCAAGACACCTATGAACTTCGTATTGATTTTACAAGTGTCGATGGTCTGTCTTTCTATGTGACGTACAAGTTCCGTATCAGTGATGAGTACAGTGAACACAAGCTGACTAGTGTTGGTGAATACAGTGGATCAGAAGGTACCAAATACGAAACAATTATTAAATACCTGTTTTATGAATGCCATTTTGACATAAGTTGCATAAAAGTACTTTCCTTGTTTGCAGATAATATCACCATCTTCCTGTGTGATTCAGACAGTGTAAGTATTAGAAACGAAAACTTCGCGAAATGCAGTTTAAATGTTCCTTTACTTCTTGAATTAAACCATTTTAAAAGCTTTGCAATTATCAGCACAGCAAATGCCACAGCCAGTTTTAATTTCTTTCTTTGAGACAAACGCTTGGTATTAAGAGAGTGGAAGTTTCTTAAGCATCCATTTGGTTTCATGTACGGTATATCTATTCAATGACTTCAACCACGTCTTAAAATCGGTTGAAAGACTGTCAAAAAAGGTGTCTGTATTTAATAAAAATCATTTTTCATTTCATTTTAAATGTAATTTGTTATTAGGACGGCTTAGTATTTATGTCTCCCGATTGTTCAAGTCGATGTTCCTGCGTCGGCGAGCACTTTTTATGTGATGATACTTACCAGTGTGGTTCTAATGCAGTTTGTGAAGAAAGGAACGACGTGTTACAATGTTGCTGCGGCGAGGGTTATACGGGCGACGGAGTCAATTATACCGCCGATATTCCTCCCTCCGATTGTCAAGACGTATATACGACACTGTTTCTACTGAAAGTGGTGTCTACAAAATAAAACCAACAACCTGGCAAGGAGAACCGTTTGACGTGTATTATATACTATGTCGGATGGAGGAGGCTGGACTGTGAGTAATGTTCCTTTATTTTGTTCGGTAACTTAGCTATTTGATAAGACACGGTCGTATTCGCATTAATAACCATGAACTTTAAGCTTATAAACGAAAACAGCCACTCTGATCCCGGTACATATTGATCCATTCTCCCTGAATTGTAACGAAATATCGCCGGTGACGTAAACCGGTATGCTTAGTTATAACATATAGTCGTTTATATGTACTGCATTGTCTTAGATATATATATCTTTCGTCTGTTCGAAGGTATTCCAGCGTCGTGTTGACGGATCGCAGGATTTGAACCTTTACTGGTCTGATTACAAAGATGGATTTGGGACACCATACCAAGAATTATGGCTAGGAAATGACATGTTACATCAATTAACCAATCAAAAGAGCTACCAAATGCGAATAGATTTTGTCAACAGTCTAGGAAATCCATACTACGCAAAATACAGTTCTTTTAGAATGGAAGACGAGAGTGACAAATATCGACAAAGGGTGGGTAGCTACACCGGTAATGCAGGTTTGTATGAAGTCATTAAAAAGGGAAATATTGAGTTAAAATGCACCATCATAACATTCAAAGAAAATAATTCTCATACTTATTAAACCATTCAATCTCATCAATAAACTCCAGCAGTAGTTTTATAATCTCAAAATATTATGTATTACAAGCGTTACGAATGTTGCATCATTTGAAATGTTGAAATTGTTCTGCCAACAAATTATTCTTTAGCAAATATTAACTGCGAGATCCCCTTTCCTCAAACGAAAGCTGTCAAACTGCCTTATTTTAAACTTTATCTCATTCTGTATCTGTAAAATAAATTCTTTTTGAATAAGGACAATCGTCTGTACAACAAACGCAGTTTTTTTAATTACAACCATTTTTACAAACCTATCGCACATAGAATTAATATAAAAAATTTACAATGCAAAGTATTAAAGAGCGTAATTCCGCGAGTTGGTTGTACTGTATTCCCTTTTAATACTATATTGGATTCTACAGACTGATAAAAGTTAATTTCGTTGCCATTGTAGTTGTTACCCTGCAAATTTACAATAACTTCGTGTTTGTATATTTCTGTGATGTCCTCTAATTTTTTATTATTTATACCATACCACTCATTTTTTATCTTTCTAGTGATTCTCAAAGTTGGATGAATTCTTCTGAATTTACAAAATAATTGAGATAATTGGGTGTCTGATTGATGAGAGTCTCATCAAATGCACTTCTCCATGGCTAATCTATTCTTTCTCTACGGTTTCTATTCTTTTCGGCCAGTTTTACAACTCCAACAATTTGTTTAATGTTCCGAAGCTCCAATTCTGTCAGTTAATTCTTTCCACCCTGTCAGGAAAATAAAAAACACGACAGTGCTTCTGCATTAAAAAATTACAAACTAAGTAATTTTATACTAACAACATCATTGATTAGGACTCTTAAAAATGACTTCAGGAAATGATTACGCCAGAATTCTTGAAATATGAAAAAGAAAACCAATAATGATGTTCATATTTACTGCATGAAAGATACACACAGGTGGACCATGCATATAGTTACATGAATTCCTTCCCTACTTTAATGTCATAATACTCAGGCAAATTGTTAGCGGAAAAGATAACTCATCGTGTTGTAAAGTACGTCGTGAACCAATAAAGTGGCGGAATACATCAATTTAACAAGAAACTCCTAACACTTTGCAAAGTCAACATTTCGGGAATTTCTATCTTTTCTTAATTTTATCTAATATAAGCTCTGTTTAAACGATTTCTTGTCCATTCCTGCTTGTGGTGTTGTGTATACATAGCGAGCCAAATGTTTTTCCCCTTATGTTATTCTGTAGGGAAAGTGTGCCATTAGCTGCAGATTGAATATTAGTAAATGGAGGTCAACAAATGTGTAATGCAATTTTCAATGAGAGCAAAATTATGTGACTTCATTATACCCTTACAGGGACAAAAAAAAAAACGGTTTCCATGGTTTCTAAAATTTTAAAATACAAACATGAAAATGTATGTCATTTTCTAATGTTAAAATTGTAGAAAGATTTCATGATAAACAAATGCGGTGGTTTCGTGTTTACAATACAGGTTATGACTCGCTGGCTTATCACAACGGCGACGCTTTTTCAACTCGAGATCGTGACAACGACAATTGGAGTGGTGGTAGCTGCGTGACCGATAATTATTATACTTATTGCGATACCCATTGCAACTTCCGTGGTGGATGGTGGTACGACTATTGTGCTAATTTTGCCCTCAACAGCCCTTACGGAACTAACTGCTGTTATTGGTATAATCTTCAAGGTAACCGTTGCAATATCAAATACACAGAAATGAAAGTTCAGCCGATTTGATTTAAGGACAAAATTATCCGACATCCGAAAAGAATGTTTTGTATTGCCTCTGTGGGAGTAAATATAGTTAATTTACATAAAGTTTGAGATTTTCTTCGAATTTATAGTTACCTTAACCAATTGGCAAGTACGTTGCATTATGTTTTTCTTCAGTGACTGTTGGTTAAATATTTAGATTCGGGATAACGATAAGAATCTGATGTCTGCTGTTTGGTTGGTGCAAAGGGGTTCTCAGTCGATAGACGTTTTACTTTGAATTAACCTGGTGATTATCCTTAGAGCATTATGGTTACAAAAACGCATTATCTAAGAAAACATGCAGGGATAATAATAACACAGTAACCAAGCATGTGGTAAAATAATGAAATTGGACTAACGATTACTAAAGAAAATGTTACTAATAAATGCTTCCAGCATCTTTTCCTGTGGGTCTGCTGACTAATAAACGTTAATTTTAAGTAAAAATTGTGCATTAGTATATTTATAATTCAGAGTACTGAACTTAATAATTTATAAAACGTTTCAAAACACTTTTGGCTCATGGAAACACAGCTGCTCCATTCGTGATTCATTTTTGTGTATGTTTTTTCCTATATTATAAATGCAAAAACAAGGCTCCGAGAGTCTTCTGTACTCTTCCCGACTTACAGCAAATCTCAAATGGTGCTCTTACACGTAAGTTTCAATTAATCAAATGAGCGGCTTTGATTATCGAGAATTCAGTCTTTATAATCTAATCATTTGACTGTTTAGTACTCAAATAGCTGACTTGGACTTGAGTTCGACTCGTGTCATTTTTTCTTAATCAAAACTTTGACTTAACGAAAAGACAAAAGACTTGATAATATACTTAACTTCAACATGTATGCCTCTCAAGATGCTTGTTGAGACGTCAATTTTTAAATGAACACAAGAACAGTGTTTGCCTTCATGCAATCGAAACTGAAAAACCGATCGCAAAAAAAAAAAAAAAAAAAAAAAAAAAAAAAAAAAAAAAAAAAAAAAAAAAAAAAAAAAAAAAAAAAAAAAAAAAAAAAAAAAAAACACGTACTTTTTCACAGTCCTTTTGAACTCAAAATTTGACTGCTGTCTGTTAAATAACTTTTCTAAGAGTACGTTTGAAGCGGTTAAAAGTTTCATAAAGTTGAAAAGGAGACAAAAGTTTGCAGGGTTATCTTCAGTGGGTTAGGGCATGTAGATGACATGTCATAGCCTACACGTGGCACTCCATTTTACGGTAGTACAAAGATGTCTCGGAACACAGAAAATGACCATGAAAGTTACATGTGGATAAATGTTATTTTGGCATTTCGTGTTGTAGAGTACAGTATTTTCCAAAGGAAGGCATAAAAAAATCTGGCTGATTTTTGCGGGGGAGCGTTGATGTTAGAAGATTCTGACCTGTGTCCAAAATAGCAGTTAGGTATATGACATAACTACTCATGGTAATAAATTATAAAGGAAATTAAATAAAATTTGAAAAGTAATGTTGTGTAAGGACTTATCGCTCCTGGAAGGCTTCGGAGATCTTGGGGTGGTGAAGCTCCAAAGGAATACAGCACAAAATGAGTGAAGACAGTTAAAATTAATTTAAATTGATCTCCATTCCAGAAGATAAAATTATCGTTCCCTAAAAAGCCGGTAAAAAAGATAAATTAAGATACAAATTAAACTACAGAGGTAATTACATGTTTCTTCCACGAAGTTTGCAACTGTCAGTGACGGGCTTGCAGCTTGGCCTTCCAACACTCGTGTTCCTTTTAGCTCTATCTGCCGAAAGTTAATGCAGTCCCCTGATTGGTCAACCGATCAGAGGCATTTTGGGATATAAATATAATTGATAAGGAGATACTATTTAATCAACTAGAAGCTCAAATTGACCGCGCCCACAAATTTCAGCTGGAAGTGGCCTTAGGCGTGGTTTGAGACGTGGGAGCTTGCATGTATGAAAACAAGGAAGAAAAAACGTGACAGGAAATTGAATTCCAGGTGCAAGACGCACAAGAATTAATGTGTGGCTAACAAGACCACCTAGAGTACTGGCAGTTGAATGAATTGCGTGTGGATTCGGTTTCCTTGAGAAACAGATAGTATCTTCTGAATACTATCCAACAGTAAGATGTGGTGAGCAATTAATTATGTGAGTCTATGGTTGTGCTTGTATAGTTATTTGTTATGTTCTAGGAATACTCCGACAGAGTGGTGAAGCTTCCTTTCGGGGAAAGCTTCCACTTCGGGGGAAGCTTCCTTTCCGGAAGCACAGCGTCACATCGACAAGTAGTCTTAGCGAGGCCGAAAGGTGTCTTAGGGTCGAAAACCCCTTTTGTTTGTGTGTGGGGGCGGTTGCAGGAGCCTGGCAGTGTCCCAGTGGAAACGCCTCCGTCCGATGAGAGTTCAAGGTAACGCGGTGGCCGTGACCTCTTTGTATTAATAATTTAGGTAAAATAAGAATGCGGCGTCCCACAATCTTCAGATGAGCACTTCGCCTGTAAGCAAAATCACAACAGTAACTAAAACGTATGTTGTAGACCTCGAAAAGACATAGCATTGGTTAAATAGCCATACTAGGACATTCCTCTTCTAATACATTGAAGTTAACTTACTTAAGAAAGATAGCATTATCTATTGCTCAAGTAACTATTCCAATTTGGTGAACAATTTTTTAATGATTTAGTTATAGATCTACTACCTGGAAAAGATATTAGGTCTAGATAGCGTACTACGGACAATGCCGGGGTCCTTGGAACGATACTTTCACTCACACTGCGCAAAAGGAATGATTGATGAAAAAAATACGTATGCCACTGATTAAAGGAAGGCCAACATAAAATTACCGAATTCGTACTTACGGCGGGTTATATGGTTCTTGCGGGAAAGAGAAAACCCCACTTGGAAATTGGGTGGGTCTTAAGAGCCTTTGAATCATACTTAAGACAAAGAGATCTTCGTCATTAGCATTAAGTAATAACTGAAAAAAGAGGGGTAGTGTCCTCAGAAAACACCCTTGAAAATCATTTGCAAGTGTCAAAATTTCTTGTCACGATTGAAGTGATTGGATGCACCTCTTACAAGATCCAGAAGAACAAAGTTCCTTTTCTAAGCGTATTTCGTATCATATTTAAATTGGATTGACAAAGTGAAATGATGTTTCTAAGCATTTTTATATGTTATTTTGTGAGGTTTGAAAAAGTCACAGGATGTCAGTCTTAACAATTTTTAAACATTGAAGTAGACAGTTAGGGTGTGCATGGAAAGAGATAGATTCACTGACGTATACAGTGGTCCCATACACAGAATCCCAGTTACTCAAATGCTTGTGAGTTTCCATAGTGTTGTTGCTAAAACAAACATGCTAACGAATGAGCTGACTCTGAGCTGTGGTAAGCGTAATACCGTTTCTGTCTGGAACTTATAACTTTATTGCACGTTTTCTAAACTAACTTACCCGCAAAATGTATAGAGAGTTATATGTGCATGCAATGAGTGCGCTCCCTACTCAACAACTGTAATCGTACGAGCTCATTGGTTCTTTTTACACGTCTTTAGTTAAATTATTAGCTACGTGTACGTTAACAACTTGAAAGATCGTTATTTAAAACAAGTCATGGCGGTAAATTTCAGCAAATTATTCAACTTACCGCTGTTACCAGTAATGTTACGCCCTGTCAGTTACGAGCAATCTCCCGCGTGATAACATAGATTGAATTTCCTTTTGCTTTCAACAAGAAATCAAAATGCAGTGACTCATTTAACTTTTAGCATTTTAGCTTGTAAGGTTTGTGGTATACTTCAATTATGCAATTTGTGTATGTTTGTTTGTAACTTACAGGAGACAATATGAGCTGGGTTATTGCATAATGGAGTTACAATGTTTTCGCTGCTGAGGTCATAGCCACAAGTATTGAAAGTTGGTATGGAATCTTTCATTACCCGGCTAAACAGACCAGCTTCTCGACAGATGTTGATGCAAAGGCCATGGCGGATAAGTAGAACGGCTTGCATGTCTGCGCATGTCTGTCCTTTGAAATATAAGCCTAGGCTTTAGAGCCTTCCTGTGACTTGCGGGGTTGACACAGCTAAAGTGTATTTTGTACTGAAATTGGAGGCGAGATGGCTTCCAGGAGCGAAGTATTTAGTGGAGGTACTAGTATTCAAAAACGCATTAAGACGGTAATTATTTAATAGGGACGGTGACAATGTTTTTGTAACGGGGTGCCAACTCTGCTACCGGGCTACGGGCTTGGTAATATCTCCTTAAACCCACCCCGGACACTTTCTGCCACGCCCCCTGCCGAAGTAAAGCTGACCTCAAAATGAATTATGGCATTACTCAGAATTTCTAATTATCAGAACAGAGGAGAATTGGCCGTTCAAGTTACCGTGGCAATATGGCGATCACCTTCCAGTCCGCTCGGGTTTAAGGCCATTTTGACGGGGGTCGGTTTTTGAAAAAAAGCCTGGGCCTGTCACTGTCCCTTTACTTTTGCCGAAGCCTAATTACAGGTCGAGCCGATATCTGAGTTAGGTCTAGACCTAGTGCTTTTACTGTGGACGCAAACACATATAAAATATTAGGGATAATTGTTGAGAAACGGTGGAAAACGGGGAAGACGTTTATCTGCTCAAACAGTCCACCCACGCACCATAATGACTTTATTAAAGTGTGTCTCTAGTAGCAATCATAATTTGCAAGCTCATTTATTTAATAGCGCCACAGGATATGGCACTGGCTGTTCCCGAGGTTGATTATTAAGCGTTGCAACCATTCGTAAATTTACACATTGCGGACCACTTAAAATTTAACTTTGCTTCATATGCGTGTTAGTAGGCACAATCTATCTCGATGGTAGTCAATGGAATTCACCAGTTTCCGCTATAGGTAATTTTGCAAATCAAATGACACCTCCCAAAGTATATTTTATTTAAAAAATAATGTGTTGTTCATGAGAGCAAATGATCACAATATCCTCTTTAGTTCATTTCAAACTCTGTCAGGGAGATTTTCATCAAGTGCAGTTTTAAAGTGCCTCCCCCACTTATTTTGAAGGGAAAGAGGCAAGCGAGTTGTTGTCTATCCCAAACCCAACTCTCAAACGGTTGGGCAAATATTTTAACCAACTTTTTAACAACGCTGGGCACGTATATGTCCAAACCAATATTGGACAAATGTTGCCCAAAAGCCGTTGGGTAATAGCTTCTTTCACCTAATGGTTGGGTAAAAAGTTTGATCAATAAAACGGCCCACAAAATTACCCAACAGTACCTCCCCCCGATATTGGTCAAAATGCACCTTATAGCTGGTTATATGTATGCTCTACTACATTCCATATATCTCAGATTATCCTAAAGAACGGGAGACTGGAGACTGTAAGATTGCGTTGAAGTAAATATGAGCACAAGGATATCGTGTGCAGTATTCTATGCTTGTATCGAACTTTTAATCAAAACGATCAGGGAAAAACATGATGCTGCTAGTAAGCCCCCGCCCAATTCTTTAGGCTAAACCAGTCTAGGCTAACCAAGCTCAAACTCACACGTTAAAGTACTCTAACCTATTGTTAGGCTAGGCTAGCATGGACCTAAAGATTTGGACCTGGGCTCACTAGTTCTTCCTTAACCGTTTTGATTATATGTTCATAAACATCAACTGCTGCACAAAATACATTGTGCTCATATTTACCCTCAAATAAAATCTACAACCATCAAACCACTATTCCTCAAAGTAAACTGAGACTTCCATCATCGGTCTGTTGTCGTTTCATAAACTAGCTATGACTGGACGTGAGATACCTAAGTTCGCACGAAACGTTTACTGGTTTACCTGTCTATATGTTCAATGCTTCATCACATTTACGTATACGGATTGCCCAAAATTTGAGCGGGAAAATTGCCCAAAGTTGGACAAATAACTTTTGTTCATAATTGGTCGATCCCTTTCTATTGTGTTTCGCTTAAAGGCCTTATGTTGGTGAAAGGAATGCCCAACTCTTGGTCATAAACACAAGTGACCAAGTTAAGTTACCCACTTTTTTAAGAGTGCAGCCACCCATTTGATGTTTGGTGGGATAGACTTAGCGATAGCCGAGTTCATGCTCTTACTACCGCAATCAAACAAACAAAAAATATCCAAAAAGAATGATCTAATTATTTTAAACCTTGGGATACTTTAATAACTCGGCTCATAAATTGATGTTCTAATTACTTGGTATAAGCATTGCTTGCTCATTTAGGTGTTTTTGATTACCATAGAGCCCTTCTCCTCCCCCCCCCCCCCCACAATACCCAAATTTATTTCCCAATTTTACTGAAGCCTCTCTCTAGGCGGGGTAGCTATCTACAGGTTGGTTGACACCTCCCATAGGAATCGCTTCTCCGTAACTGGTGGCAATGGCATAGAGAAATATGATACCGAACAATTAAAACTTCTGAAATGAAATTAGCTACCATCATTAAGGTCAGTTTATACTTCAGTATAAAGCTATGAAAGTTGATCACCGATCAACCCTCAGTTTTATGTCTGTGGTTGAAGAGTAAGGGATGACTATAAATGGATCTTGTAGCTTTAAAATATGTAAGTATGAACAGGTCTTTATGCTCCCCGGATTTTCAATTTGGTGTAATAATGCCATGGTTAACTGATACCTTACTGGTAGGTCGTTTAATCTTGCATTTAAAAATGAGAAAACTTCAAAGTGTTCACGTGCTTCTCACGACAATTGTGTCTAAATAAGGAAACGCCTTTTAAAAATGGAAGTCGTCTTTTAGCAGTATATACAAGATGTTGGTAAAAGGTGTTGGGACACTAGTGTGAAGAAAAAAATGCGTTTATTTATTTGGCAACGACATGTCTAACTCATTGTTGTCTCATATAGTCGCTACAGGTGATAAAACTTTCAAAAGGTTTCCTGCTGTAGGCGTAGATTCCCAGTAAGAGACAATCATATTTTTTTTTAATTAATATCTCCTTTTTGTCGATCCTTTTATCCATTTCATATCCATAAAATCGGTTTTACTACCCAACGCCAAACGAGGAAAATGAATCCACCAGTCTTTAATAAATAAAAGTGATATTTGATCTATCATTTTTAAAATCTTCTTGGGATGATTTCGTTGGTTTAATAGCAAAATAAAGTGATCCGCCTTCAATAGTCGATAAAAAATATTGTCCAGCGTTTTGCAGTATGTTTGTAGACCAGTTACCACTGAAATCAATTTTGAAACGATCATAAATAAAAAAAAAATCCATTATAAACTTTCCATGAAGCTGTTTTCCTTTAAGTGTTGTTCGTTTTGGAATTTTGATTAATTTTGAGCAGCAAATTGTAACCTATCGTCAGCACAATATTTATATTCAGAGTCATATTGTCACGACTGACGCAATTAGGACCTAGGATGTAAATCAAAATCAGTTTTAACTTCAGTGCTAGAATCCGCTTCAGATGAGGAAGAGAACTGTCAGATAAGGATAAAGGCTGAAAGATGGCAATGTATATCAATTGGAGGGAAGTTACAGGCAGTTATTAGAACTGCTCCTCAATGTAGCAGTGAGGTAAATGCTCAAAACCTTTAATCCCCTTTCCATGACATGAAACATCTCTTTCTTTCTAATTAAAAGTATGCCACCAGATCAAAGAGGACATTGCGCAATTGTTATCATTTTATCAATATTTAACAGGTTGCATTTGGGTGTGTTGGTGACTTACACTACACTGACGACACAGACGCCTTTTTGCAATTGAGTTTACCATCCACTAATTTTTTAGCGATATTGCAACAAACTTCGTTTATGGTTATCTGACGGCAGAAAAGAGATTACAGTACTATTCGTTTCATTCGGCCAATTATCTCTTGTTGGAGCAAGCGATGAGATTCTCTTCTGGGAGGCAGCTAGGTACTACTCGCTGTTTCCGGTTGTGACGGGTCGCCGCTTGGGGCACTTAGGGCCTTTGCTTTTTCTTGTTGTTCGGAGCAGAGCATGGTCAGAGCATGGGAGGACTTCAGTCAGGGAGGTTCTCACACAGTTGTGAACGGCTAAAACGGCTAAACGGCTAAAACAGCGGCAAAACAGGTTAAACAGGGGCTAAAATAGCTAAAACACTACCAGTTTATCAGTAAACCCAAGCCTTTGGCTGGGATTGAATTTGTCATGACCTACTTTTATGGACCGTATTTGTTTTGAGGAAGGAAACAACCAGAATACAAGCACATAGTGTAACTGTAACGTCAAGCGTCATTGTCATGTGTGCTGTTTGGTGTTAGCCTACTGTTAAACCTACTAACCGTCAGTGTCTACGGCGACTTCATCTTCAAGTCCAACGATTGCCGGTACTATTGGTAATGTATGCAGTAAGGAGTCAAGTTCTAACTGTGGGAACGATTACTGTATTATGGTAGACCCACGCTCTCAACCAAGAATAGCCCTTACACCCCTATTCACAGGTACTAAAGGGCCTTAGTAAGAGGCTAAGATGTCCGGTCGATATCCCAGTTCCGAAGAAGTTGGCCTGACCCCTGAAACTTAATGTTAAGCCACTCAACCAAAGTGTAGGCCTCGGTCAAGAAACCAAATTGGTCTAGGTTGTGAACAGTTGCAGTTAGCATTATTGAAATGGACGTGACGGTGCCATAGGCTAAGAATTCGGGTCCCTCTATGTAACAAGGGGTTACATAAGGTTCACAACTGTTCAAGTTTAAAGGGACTGTATTACTTAGATTGGGATTCACCTTCGCATCGAGGAATAACTAACTGTAACGTTACAACTAGTCAATTAGCCTACCAGAATTGTTAGGCTATGGAATCCACTGTGACCAGTCAAGATGGTCAAACTAGGCCTGATGAAAGTAATACTAAGGAATCGGATGGGGATTATACGCAGGTTAACCCAAAGGTATCGACTTCCACCCCAAAGGGTGATGTGGCTTTGCAAAGGTCACCAGAACATTGGGTGACCCTAGATGACATAAAGGCTGCAGAAGAGCTTAAGGCTAGAAGTGATGTTGATAAGGGAAGTCATTATTCCTCAGGCTCAGTATCCAGGCATTCTTCTATGGTGTCAAGGAACTCTTCTTCAGCCTCATTTAAGCTTAGAGAGGCACGTGCAAAACAAGAACTAGCCAACCTTAAGAAGCAGCAGTTAGAGAGGAGGCACTCTTTAGAGAAGGAAAAGCAGGAGTTTGAAAGGAGGTTAGAGTTGATGGCGCTGAGGGAAGAGCAAGAGTGTGCAGACACTGAAGCAAAGTTTTGGCAAGGGGAGGTAGGCCTAGAGCTTGAAAATGGAGGTGTTTCGGATCGTAACCCAGGTGTAGCCATGCAAGGTGAAGATAGGAGGCATACGACACAGCCTGCATCTAATTGGAGAATCCACACAGAACCAGCAGGGAATTTAGATAGGGCACAGGGAACGAATGGGCGTGTCCCACAAGGTCAGCTAGATCCTTTAGCAGAGGAATGGACCGGGTATAACTTACATGCATCAGCTGGTGGAGAAACAGGTCCAGCCACTACAGGAAGCTTCGACTGTAAAGGGGTGGGGCTGGGAATAGGAACACAGTCTCCAGATATGCTGAATTTGATGTCTACTATAGAATATGTGAACCTGCCAAAACCAGAGCTTATCTATTTCGATGGGAGTCCAGAGAAGTATTGGCCCTTTATTAATTCTTTTCGCAGTAATATTGAAGGCAAGCCAATTAACGATAGGGCTAAGCTTACGTATTTGATACAATTTTGTACTGGTATTGCAAAGGAAAGTATTGAAAATTGCATACTTATGAATCCACCAGAAGGGTTGAAGAAAGCTAAGTTAATCTTAGCTAATCAGTTTGGAACAAATCATGAGGTAACCCATGCCTTATTAGAGAAGGTTCTCCAAAGAGATCCTATAGGGCCTAATGATAGTGAAGGTCTTAGACATTTAGCTAGGGTCATGAGAAAGTGTGAGATAACCTTGAATGAGCTAGGTCAAGTGGCAAATATGAATAGCTCAGATACTCTGCTCAAGGTGCAGAAGTTACTTCCCTTACGACTGCAAGGAGAGTGGGCAAAAAGGGCTTGGGGAATCATGCAAATGAAAATGGAACCTAAGTTTAGTAACATGGCTGACTTCATAGAACAGGCATCACAGGTTGCTTGCAATGTATTCGGAAAAAACATAGGTAGAGGGAAGCAGCCACAAGTCCAACAGAAGCCAAAGCCCAACCAGGGTCACTCCACCAAGGGAAACAGGGTTACTACTCTGGTTGGTAAGGGGCAGCAGGGACGAAGGGGGGAGGATAATAGTAATACCAGTGAAGAGAAATGTTTGTCGTGTAAGGCACCTCATAAGTTGAATGAGTGTCGTCAATTCAAACAAATGGATCTTAAAGAGAGGCTTCAGTTTGTCAGACAAAGGAAATTGTGTAATAATTGTCTTTTACCGAATCATTTCGCTAAAGGTTGTATTGTGGCACCCAGGTGTACAGTTGCAGGGTGCAAAGGTAAACATGATACCTTGATTCACATTCCCAACATGAAGGGTCGTAGGGATAATCGAAACAGCGGTGATGAGCAACAAACCTCTGACAGCCCAACAGGGGTGGGCATTGAGACCTCTTCAGTTTCAAACAACCAACAGGGTACTAATTGTAATACCTCTGTTGGTAATCAGAAGGTTTGCTTCAGAGCTGTTCCGGTGAAGGTTCAAGGGAATAAAGGAGATGTAGAAACATGGGCTTTACTTGATAATGCGAGTGATGTAACACTCTGTGACCAAAGACTACTAGACAGCCTTGGTCTTAAGGGAAAGGAGACTAGTTTCAGTCTGAATACAGTAGTTGGGGAGGGACAAGAACAGGGTGTCGAGGTAAGCCTGATAGCAAAGGCATTGAATGGGGATGGTACAGTACACTTGCCAAGAGTGTGGTCAGTAAAGGGTTTACCTATTGATGAAAGTAATTTACCCTCAGTAAGTGATGTCAAAAGGTGGTCTCATCTTAGGGATTTAGAATTCCCAGGTTGTAAAGAAAATCATGTGCTATTGCTGATTGGATCTGACGTCCTTGAGGCGTTCTGGGTGATGGATGAAAGGAGGGGTCGCAGGAAGGAACCCTATGCCATAAAGTCACTCCTAGGTTGGGCAGTTATGGGCCCAGTGGGAGCGCAGGGTGGCAGTGAATTTCATGTTAATCACATAAAGGGTGAGTCAAGTCTGTCAGAACAGATAGCCACACTGTGGAACACGGATTTTGGGGATTTGTCCGTGTGTGGGAAGGGTGACTCACAAGAGGATAAGAGGGCAAGGTTGTCAATGGATGAGTCTGTGGAACTCGTTAATGGGCACTACAGTATGGGACTTCCTTGGCGCTATCCTGAGGTGGCTCTTCCTAACAACAGGAGTATGGCCCTAAAACGGTTAAGCTCTTTAAAGAAACGTTTAGAGGGAGACTCCGAACTACACCATAAGTATGTAGATACCATGTCAGATTATATTGATAAGGGTTATGCTGAGTGCATACAAGGTGAGGGTAGAACTAAGGCAGGTGACCAGGAAGAGGGCACCAGAGGGAGTTCACGTAATGTCATTTGGTACTTGCCCCACCATCCAGTCCTGCATCCCCAGAAACCTGGAAAGGTTAGGGTAGTCTTTGATTGCGCCGCCCAATGGAAGGGTCATTCATTGAATTGGCACCTACTTCAGGGACCAGACTTGAGCAATAGTTTGATTGGTGTTCTCTTGCGATTCAGAGAGGGTCCTATTGCCATGGCTGCGGACGTGGAGTCCATGTTCCATCAGGTGAGGGTGTCAACCAAGGATTGCGATGCACTTAGGTTCCTCTGGTGGCGGGATGGGGACATAACTCAGGAACCGGTTGATCATCGCATGTTAGTGCATTTGTTTGGGGCAACTTCTTCTCCGAGTTGCGCAGGGTATGCATTAAGGAAAACTGCTGATGATAACAGGTGTAATTATGACAGCAATGTCATTGAGACTATTCACAAGAATTTTTATGTGGATGATTGTCTGAAATCTGTGGAAGGGCCTGAAGAAGCAATAAGATTGGTTCACCAATTATGCGACTTACTAGGGAAGGGCGGATTTAGATTAACCAAATGGATAAGCAATGACATGTATGTTTTGAATAATATTCCTCAGTCTGAAAGGGCACCGTCTGTAGTATCCCTTGATCTAGATGGATTGCCAGTAGAGCGCACGCTGGGTGTGCAATGGAATGTGGAAACAGACAATTTTACATTTTGTGTCACAGCTAAGGACAAGCCTACTACAAGAAGGGGACTACTCTCAGTAGTGAGTTCAGTTTATGATCCCTTGGGATTTGTGGGACCGTACGTTTTAACAGCAAAGTTGTTGTTACAAGAAGTGTGTAGACTTGGTTGTGGATGGGATGAAAGGATTCCCCAAGAACTTGTGAGTAAGTGGGAGAAATGGTTGGATGGCTTGCCAGTGCTGTCAAGGGTAAGGGTAAGCAGATGCCTTTGTGATGGGGAAAAGCCGACTCTGTCCCCTGAAAGCCGTGTCCATTCCTAGGTTAGAACTCATTGCAGCAGTACTTGCTGTGCAGCTTAGCCAGTTTATTGTAGGAGAGTTAGCATTAGATCTTTCCAATGTAAGATTCTGGACTGACTCCACATCAGTCCTCCAGTATATCAGGAGTGATAGCAAGAGGTTCCACACATTTGTAGCAAATCGTGTGAGTAAAATAAGGGAAGTGACTGAAACATCTCAGTGGCATCATGTAAGTTCAGCTTCGAACCCGGCTGACGAGGGGTCCCGGGGATTGAGTGCCAACGACATGGCCGGACCCTGCCAGTGGCTTACTGGACCAACATTTCTTTGGGAACCAGAGTATGGGTGGCCCAAACAGCCAAATTTCGTCCAGGATCATTGTGTTGATAAGGGATTACCAAGTCTGGAGAATGATCCAGAAGTTAAGAATTCAGGCCGAACCTTTCAAATTGGTGTAGTAGATATTGTAAATAAGTTGATTAGCCATTATTCGTCATGGAACAAACTGCGCAAGGGAGTTGCATGGATGTTACGTTTTAAGAAACTTCTTTATCAGAAGTGTAAATCAATAGAGTACAAGGGTGGAGCTCTCTCTCTCTTGAGGATTTTAAAGCCGCTGAGGCAGCTATTTTGAGACATCTCCAGGGGGGAGAATTTCCAAGTTTGGTGCAGGGAAGTAAGGGGCACCATAGTAATTGTGCCGGTGGAACCAAATCAAGCTTACAGTAATTAAGGCCAGTTTGGAAGGATGGGTTGTGGCGTGTGGGTGGCAGGCTTGTCAATGCTCCAGTGGATGATGACGTGAAGCATCCCGTCATCCTCCCTTCTCGTCACCATGTAACTGATTTAATTATACGTCACTTCCATGCACTAGTGGGCCATTCTGGTCCTGGGATGACATGGACAGCTATAAGGCAGAAGTACTGGATCTTGCAGGGAGGTGGGGCAGTTCGTCGTGTTGTTGGCAAATGTATTAAATGCAAGAAGAGAAATGCCCCACGAAGTGAGCAAGTGATGGCGGACCTGCCACCTGCCAGGGTCACGCCAGACAAACCCCCATTCACGTTTACTGGGGTGGATTATTTTGGGCCCCTAATGGTCAAGCAAGGTCGTAGTCATGTAAAACGGTACGGTTGCCTATTCACATGCCTCACTATAAGACCCGTGCACATTGAAATATGTCCTTCGTTGGACACAGATTCTTTCTTGAATGCACTGAGACGATTTGTCAGTAGGAGGGGTCTTCCTGAATGCATGTATAGTGATAATGGGTCTAATTTTACGTCAGGTGAGAAGGAACTTCGTGCATGTATCAAGAGCTTCAATCAAGGTCGAATTTCTGATCAGTTGTCCCAAAGGGGCGTTGACTGGCGCTTTAACCCCCTACCGCTAGTCACATGGGAGGGGCGTGGGAACGTCTAATACGTTCTACTCGTAAAATACTTAAAGCCCTGTTACAGGAACAGGTAGTTTCAGATGAGGTATTAGTAACGGTCATGGCAGAGGTTGAATCCATTCTTAATTCTAGGCCACTCTGTAAGCTCAGCCTTGACGCCTCTGATGATGAACCCCTCACCCCAAATCATCTGATTCTTTTAAGGTCAAACTTGAACATGCCACCCGGCGTATTCCAAAAAACGGACATATATGGTCGGAGGCGGTGGCGCCAGGCCCAGTACCTGGCTGATATATTTTGGCGCAGATGGTTAAAGGAATATCTGCCCACCCTGCAGCTGAGGCAGAAATGGACAAGGGCAAGTAGAAATTTCGAGGTGGGAGACTTAGTCTTAGTTGTAGATGACAACACCCCACGTGGTCAGTGGCCCCTCGGGAGGGTGGTGTTTGTACATCCTGATGGTGAAGGCATGGTCCGTCAGTGTGAGGTTAAGGTCGGATCCAAGGTCTTGAAGAGACCGATCGTCAAGTTGTGTTTTTTGGAAAGCACTTAAAGGTGTTGTTTAGATTTGGAGAGTTATTCTTGTTCTACCTTTTATCTTATACACTTATCACCTTGCTGCGTTATAAGTCTGGGTGTGAGGAAGTATGTTACAAGTGTTTTCATTGTTTAACGTTATGTGTTGGTTTACTTCTTGAAGATTATCTATTTACTCTAAGGTGTTATTGCATCACTTTGCTCTAGGTTAAAGGGGTTGAATGAACTTCCTGCGGTCAGTTAATGGGGGCGGGTATGTTGGAGCAAGCGATGAGATTCTCTTCTGGGAGGCAGCTAGGTACTACTCGCTGTTTCCTGTTGTGACGGGTCGCCGCTTGGGGCACTTAGGGCCTTTGCTTTTTCTTGTTGTTCGGAGCAGAGCATGGTCAGAGCATGGGAGGACTTCAGTCAGGGAGGTTCTCACACAGTTGTGAACGGCTAAAACGGCTAAAACGGCTAAAACAGCGGCAAAACAGGTTAAACAGGGGCTAAAATAGCTAAAACACTACCAGTTTATCAGTAAACCCAAGCCTTTGGCTGGGATTGAATTTGTCATGACCTACTCTTATGGACCGTATTTGTTTTGAGGAAGGAAACAACCAGAATACAAGCACATAGTGTAACTGTAACGTCAAGCGTCATTGTCATGTGTGCTGTTTGGTGTTAGCCTACTGTTAAACCTACTAACCGTCAGTGTCTACGGCGACTTCATCTTCAAGTCCAACGATTGCCGGTACTATTGGTAATGTATGCAGTAAGGAGTCAAGTTCTAACTGTGGGAACGATTACTGTATTATGGTAGACCCACGTTCTCAACCAAGAATAACCCTTACACCCCTATTCACAGGTACTAAAGGGCCTTAGTAAGAGGCTAAGATGTCCGGTCGATATCCCAGTTCCGAAGAAGTTGGCCTGACCCCTGAAACTTAATGTTAAGCCACTCAACCAAAGTGTAGGCCTCGGTCAAGAAACCAAATTGGTCTAGGTTGTGAACAGTTGCAGTTAGCATTATTGAAATGGACGTGACGGTGCCATAGGCTAAGAATTCGGGTCCCTCTATGTAACAAGGGGTTACATCTCTTAGCAATTGCACTGCACTACAATTACACCTTGAATTAAAATACCAAGGCTCGTTTGCCCTCTATCACTTTGCCGTGGGCTCGTCTTAATTTCGTAAAAGGGGCAGGGGAGGAGGATCGGGTTGTAGTTGAGTAAAGTCTTGGTAGTGTGCAGCTGTCAGTGAACCAACTGCATCTTATTTTTTGTATGAATTGGCCAGCCAAGAAGCGTGCGAAATCTGAGGACTGTTGCAGAAAGTCAATGTCCTCGCCTTTATGTGTGGTTGATGAACAGTAGATAGACTGATATCAACTCCGACAATGTGTTGCGTGGCTAGTTTACAAATCCGACAGAGACCCGGGGCAACTGACCCCGAATACCTACAACTCATCCCCGACGAGCAGTCAGGTTGAGTTAGATCACATCCCAAAAGGCTTTTTATTTGACAGTGTCCGGCATGGTGTCTACTTCATGGCAGACAAGTATGCAACACAGTTATCAGCCATTATTTCGTCAACAGACAATGGCCTCCCGAATAGTGAAAATAGTCAAGTAGGAATCACTGACACAGAACCCGGAATTTGTGATAATTTTCCTAACAATATACAATCCCGACAAACAGAATAGTCTCCAAATACAGTTACACCTGAGATGGGTACCGTCTCTTGTTATATTCAAGCAATATTTATCAGCGAAAAATAATTCACTTAAATAAAACGTTATTATAAAATTTCCGATATTTCTGTATCCCCAAATAAGGTGTTTTTTTTCTGACAAAGTAGAGTAACGGCAAAAAAGTGGCAGTTGTTTTTTCCCGACGGACTACAAAATTATTATCCCCACTGACCGCACTTTGAAAATTTCTGGGGTGTAGCACCCCCGCATCAACCGGTAGTAACGCCCCTGCATGTGAAGAAAAGCGGTACATACTCTTCGTTTGCTGTGTGTCGAAATTATTGCACAAGCTGTAAGGTGTTACCTTTGTGATGGAGATGCTCAAACACGGGATAACAGAAAGCAAGAAACATTGACAGTGGTCTACGAAAGCAAGCAATTGAGCTAGACAGGAAAGTTCATATAAGGGTAGGCGGTGCACTATCTGCAGTCATATGGGTAGTCCGTGAACCATGCACATTTGAAGGAAAGGCCCAAAATCATCGTTCGTGATTTCATACGGAAGACTTGATAGCTATATATTTTTTAGGGATTTTGTGCAGGGGGTGATTATATTTGGTTTACGTCTCTGTGACTCGGCGGGATCGATTTCTGTTGTTTGGCTTTTAGGACTTAACTTAATCAGTAGCGAGCCGTTATAAGCGTTACTGTGAGCCGTTACTGTGGGGTAATAAGTGCCATCGATATCTATGGCAAGTTCATACTTGGATTGTGATGCTTTCCAGGAGGAGGGGGCGCTTTTGTTTTTAATTGCCTAGGAAGAATATTCGTGGCAGTACCGTGTATTCCTTCCTGAGCATATATATCTTACAGGCTTATATGAGAAATAACCTTCTTGAGAAATACTGTTTAAGCTAAGTGTTGAGAGAGTCGTTCACGAAAAGGGTTCTTTCTGGGTTATGAAATCTTTAGAGACAGCAATAAGCTATTCTTGACGTACTTCGGAGTTCTTTCGATACTTTTAGGTTATCGGTGATTTGTTTCTACATACCGTCTTATTTCCATTTTTGGGGGCATTGCATTGTGTCCTACCCAACGGGTAATAAGTGTGTCTTTATTCCAGGCGAGGACTGAGAGTGTTAAACCTTCCAGTGAAAGTTTCTTCAGGTAGTTCCCGTTTTAGACTGTTTAGTCTTCTAGGGGTGGTATCTTCATTGTATAATGAGTCTTTAATTGTAGACTGGGGATAACGGGTAACTCGTTACGACGTTTTCCCCCTAGAAAATGATACGAAGGCTTTGTATGACGTCAATTGGACGTACAAGAGAATACCCTCATGTCATGGCCTTTAAGCGGGGGGGGGGGGGGGTACCGAAGAAGATGATGTCGCAACTCTATCTCAGGTAAGAACCAAAAATCCGATCCGAATTCGTTGAGTTGTGACCGCGGCTTAACAACGGCGTTATCGGTTTTATCTGTAAGTTGTTACTTCGACTAGAAGACTTCTAGTCGAAGTAATGCGAACGCCACAGCCGTTTTTGGCGAGGCGTTTAGAGATTTGTCTTTGAATTGCGTTTTCTTAGCCGTTTTGTAAGCTATGGATCTGTTAGCTATGGATCTATGGAAATTTCGAGAGGATGTGTAACGTGTTACGTAAATTTTACCACTAAAATTTTGTGTTGATCGATGGTTATATGACGTCTCCAGAGGTTGTTTTCAATGTTTGGCCATAAAACCTATCTTCCTCTAGGGATTTTGATTTTTGTGCCCGAAAGTTTGCACACTTGTTCATGGGTCGCCCATTTTCATATCTTGTTCAGCAATAATCGATTTCACGAGAAACGATATTTTTAGGGGGCAATTTTGGATTGAAAATTGACGTTCCGCGTTGGCAGGATTTACTCCTGATTGGAACAAAAAATAAAAAATTAAGTGGTGCCAGTTGTTTTAAAATCTTGTCAGTAATCTTCTCTGTAAATTTCATTTCCTTTCATGGAAGTATATCGTAGAAAATCCAAAATGAATTTGTCTTCTTTTCGTCCAAAGCAATCGATTCTGCTAAGTACAAACACTTGTTTGGCGTTTTGAAGCCAAGACCGCCAAGGCAACGCCAAGTGAAATCATTTGGCATTCAGTTTCGCTGTATATTTTGCGCACGAATTGGCCAAATGAACATCTTCTCTGCCACAGGACTCGCTGGAGTAATCCATCTGTTTACATACAAAGCAAAGCTACCCAAAGCTATGCATTGTTTGCAATTTCCCTAGTGTTTGCACAAGGCAGGAAGTTGTTACCTAACAACTCCCTGCACAGGGTTATTCGAACCAGGGAGCTGCCACAGAGTAGCAGCTCCCTGTTCGAACAATGAAAATAGTACCCCACGAAGCGTACTCTGTTTGCTCATATCCTCTTTGGGGCTTCCCAAATATTATTATGACTGAACGAATATGCGGTGCAGCCTGCTACGTAGGCAATGGCAATAGTCGATAATGAAGGGAGCTATTTCGTTGCCCCGGTTGCTATATCCGATTCAATTTCCTTTCGAATATTGGCTGTATCGATTTAAAATATAGGATTTTTACGACATTTGCGTGTAATTTATACAATCGAATCAGGAATTACAAAAGATACACGCATTTTTAATAAACCCGGGGTTTGGACTGTCTGAAAAATCACTACGTACCCAAAGATGAACCCTTCTCTTGTTAAGAAATCAGCTTGAATGAGATACCATTGAAGGGCAGGAAATATCTGTTGACAAGTAGTGTTTTCACATGTAGGTATATTGGGTGGATTGTCCTAGCGAAAGTTTTCGTGTTGAGAATATATTTTCCCGTTTTCGTATGTCACGAAGTTAGAATTGCCCAAATGTTGTCCAATCACCTTCCAGTATGTTTATTTACCAAAAATGCACTTAGACTGAGACGCAGATCCAGAAGGGGCTTTCCGGGCTGTAGCGGGCCCCTTTTTCGACACCACCTTTTCAGACGGTCCTAAAGCTGCTTGACAATATACGGTGTTTATTTTTATTGCCAGATGTCAGAAATACTACTTTTTTCAAGTGCACAAATTTCAAGTTTTTTTCCTTAGACCACCCCATCCCCTCTTTCATCGAGGCTTCGTACAATTGGTGCTCGTAGCTGTAGAATTTGCCCTTATGGAGTTAGTCCCCTCAGTCCCTTCCGTGCTTGAAATCCTGAATCCGCCGAAGTCGAAGTTTCCACCATTTGTGGTCTAGTTAACGTCCTTGTTGCGTTCAACGGCTGGTGCAAGTAACCTGACTACGTAATATCAATCAACAACGTGCAAACAAGAGGTAGTGGCGCTGTTGCAGTCAACGCAAATACAATTAAAGACGATGTAAACGGTAGCAACAACACGATTGGTAGCGTAAATAGGAGTAACGACGTCTTATACGGTAGCAACAACACAATTCGTAACAACGAAATCTTTAATGGCGCTTGTAGTAAATGGCGTTGTTCAGATTAGAAAGCTGCTGGAGGTGTGGTCTAATTGTTTTTCACTTAGCTTTGCATTCAAGTGCTATATTTGAAGAAGGGGTCTGGATTGGAAATATGGAATTTTCATTGTACGCCCTCCCACACTAAGCAGAGCGATAGAAACAGGCCTAAAGGTTGCAGTTGGCCCGTGGGCCTTAGGCTAATGAACAAGTTTATCAATCCAGAGATAGCCCAAGCAATGGAATGGCCTTAGAGATGAGGAAGGTTCCAAATATGAGAAAACTACTTGTTCCTCGGGACATTGCGAGAATTCAAAGTTCTGTAAAGAACAAGAAGCATATGCCATGGCTGCAAAACGTATACCGTATGGTGTGGTCTAAAAGTGCGAAGTTAAACAACTACTTCGGTTCATACGCGCGAGTAGGAAGCTTTTCTCACATGAGTGTGGGACGTTTTAGACCCCTTTCCTTTGTAAAAAAAAAATTGCAAATTGCGGCTGTTTTGGAAGTACATTAATGGAAAAGACTTGGTAAATTTCACAGAGTGGACAAATAAGGGGTCTGGTACCTGAAAAGCGGATGGAAGCATATCTTATGGTGATGCTTTTTTGAAAAGATCACAATTACCACACCTACGATACTTCATCTGTAACAGCAATCGCCGCTTCGCCGCTAGTATGGGTATTTTCTACTTACAGGCCTGCTGGCTAGCGTCCATGCGCTTACTTGATGCCAGTTAATATCTTCGTGCCCATGTAGCTTATCTTATGGCAATTGATTTATAACTAGGAAGTTCCCATTTTGGGACGTTTCAGTCTCCAAACATGCCACTGAACAGGGCCCGATGTACCTTCTAGGAAGCCCGGGGCCAGAATATTTAAAAGGCCCTTTCAAGCTAACGTCTACTATATAAGCGGAGCGCCACCACAGGTTGGCTTGTAGGGTGCAAGAAAATTTGGGCAGAAAATGCTATCCAGATCCTGCACTTTGCACTTTCCAGGCCTTGCAAGTTACATCGAGTTGCAATTAGTAATCTTTTTTTGCGTGTGAGAAACATACTCCAGATTTGCACTAATGTGCATATGTCATATCATTTAATATCCTCGGATTGGATGGTGACTCCATATTTTAACTACATGAAAATTCAAAGTTCAATTCATATTTACCGATTGTTCGATGATTATGGAAACAGGATTCACGAGCTGAAGACTTCCTCGGTTGGTCACAGTGAAGTGGAAATGAATCACATGATCGGTGGTTGATAGCTTAAACGTCATCCAAATATCTGTCTGTCCATAGGGATGCCAACTTGTTTGTGCAAAACCGACAGAATTTACATTTCAAAACACTGAATTCATAGGGTTTGTGGTGTCACGTGTGTTACAAATTACGTAAATGCCGTAGAATAAAGACCATGCATCCTTATAGGCCCCAATTATAAATGGAAAAACATTTTTTGTTTGGTATGAATTCACGAACAAAGGTCGGTATTTTTCATGTTGACCATCGACGGTCGGACGGTAAGGCATCTTATGCCACTGTTGTTTTGGACACCCAAATGTGGAGGCCCCTAAATGTGGGGGCCCCGGGCCTGGGCCCCGGTGAACTCAGCCGTAAATTCGGCACTGCCACTGAACGTGGGTAGGTAGACCAATTTATGCCATACGGGCATAGGGTCTACCTCCTTTGTCGTTCGAGTCCCTCCCCTCCCTTTCAACA